>OX155901.1:30525906-31116906 GCA_944588485.1 Phosphuga atrata | reverse complement strand
TAGTCTTGTCTGTCTAGTCTTGTCTGTCTAGTCTTGTCTGTCTAGTCTTGTCTGTCTAGTCTTGTCTGTCTAGTCTTGTCTGTCTAGTCTTGTCTGTCTAGTCTTGTCTGTCTAGTCTTGTCTGTCTAGTCTTGTCTGTCTAGTCTTGTCTGTCTAGTCTTGTCTGTCTAGTCTTGTCTGTCTAGTCTTGTCTGTCTAGTCTTGTCTGTCTAGTCTTGTCTGTCTAGTCTTGTCTGTCTAGTCTTGTCTGTCTAGTCTTGTCTGTCTAGTCTTGTCTGTCTAGTCTTGTCTGTCTAGTCTTGTCTGTCTAGTCTTGTCTGTCTAGTCTTGTCTGTCTAGTCTTGTCTGTCTAGTCTTGTCTGTCTAGTCTTGTCTGTCTAGTCTTGTCTGTCTAGTCTTGTCTGTCTAGTCTTGTCTGTCTAGTCTTGTCTGTCTAGTCTTGTCTGTCTAGTCTTGTCTGTCTAGTCTTGTCTGTCTAGTCTTGTCTGTCTAGTCTTGTCTGTCTAGTCTTGTCTGTCTAGTCTTGTCTGTCTAGTCTTGTCTGTCTAGTCTTGTCTGTCTAGTCTTGTCTGTCTAGTCTTGTCTGTCTAGTCTTGTCTGTCTAGTCTTGTCTGTCTAGTCTTGTCTGTCTAGTCTTGTCTGTCTAGTCTTGTCTGTCTAGTCTTGTCTGTCTAGTCTTGTCTGTCTAGTCTTGTCTGTCTAGTCTTGTCTGTCTAGTCTTGTCTGTCTAGTCTTGTCTGTCTAGTCTTGTCTGTCTAGTCTTGTCTGTCTAGTCTTGTCTGTCTAGTCTTGTCTGTCTAGTCTTGTCTGTCTAGTCTTGTCTGTCTAGTCTTGTCTGTCTAGTCTTGTCTGTCTAGTCTTGTCTGTCTAGTCTTGTCTGTCTAGTCTTGTCTGTCTAGTCTTGTCTGTCTAGTCTTGTCTGTCTAGTCTTGTCTGTCTAGTCTTGTCTGTCTAGTCTTGTCTGTCTAGTCTTGTCTGTCTAGTCTTGTCTGTCTAGTCTTGTCTGTCTAGTCTTGTCTGTCTAGTCTTGTCTGTCTAGTCTTGTCTGTCTAGTCTTGTCTGTCTAGTCTTGTCTGTCTAGTCTTGTCTGTCTAGTCTTGTCTGTCTAGTCTTGTCTGTCTAGTCTTGTCTGTCTAGTCTTGTCTGTCTAGTCTTGTCTGTCTAGTCTTGTCTGTCTAGTCTTGTCTGTCTAGTCTTGTCTGTCTAGTCTTGTCTGTCTAGTCTTGTCTGTCTAGTCTTGTCTGTCTAGTCTTGTCTGTCTAGTCTTGTCTGTCTAGTCTTGTCTGTCTAGTCTTGTCTGTCTAGTCTTGTCTGTCTAGTCTTGTCTGTCTAGTCTTGTCTGTCTAGTCTTGTCTGTCTAGTCTTGTCTGTCTAGTCTTGTCTGTCTAGTCTTGTCTGTCTAGTCTTGTCTGTCTAGTCTTGTCTGTCTAGTCTTGTCTGTCTAGTCTTGTCTGTCTAGTCTTGTCTGTCTAGTCTTGTCTGTCTAGTCTTGTCTGTCTAGTCTTGTCTGTCTAGTCTTGTCTGTCTAGTCTTGTCTGTCTAGTCTTGTCTGTCTAGTCTTGTCTGTCTAGTCTTGTCTGTCTAGTCTTGTCTGTCTAGTCTTGTCTGTCTAGTCTTGTCTGTCTAGTCTTGTCTGTCTAGTCTTGTCTGTCTAGTCTTGTCTGTCTAGTCTTGTCTGTCTAGTCTTGTCTGTCTAGTCTTGTCTGTCTAGTCTTGTCTGTCTAGTCTTGTCTGTCTAGTCTTGTCTGTCTAGTCTTGTCTGTCTAGTCTTGTCTGTCTAGTCTTGTCTGTCTAGTCTTGTCTGTCTAGTCTTGTCTGTCTAGTCTTGTCTGTCTAGTCTTGTCTGTCTAGTCTTGTCTGTCTAGTCTTGTCTGTCTAGTCTTGTCTGTCTAGTCTTGTCTGTCTAGTCTTGTCTGTCTAGTCTTGTCTGTCTAGTCTTGTCTGTCTAGTCTTGTCTGTCTAGTCTTGTCTGTCTAGTCTTGTCTGTCTAGTCTTGTCTGTCTAGTCTTGCCCGTCTAGTCTTGTCTATTTAGTCTTGTCTGTCTATTTTTTGTCTATCGAGTCTTCTCTGTTTAGTCTTCTCTCTCCAGCATTGTCGGTACAGTCTCGTCTCTTTAGACTCTCACTTTACTTTACTTTAATAATATTTAGTTTCTCTATACTACTCTAATTAGTTCATTTACTTTGTTTCTCTACTGTGTATAAAAAAATATGATCATAGCTTTAATAATAAATTTTAGCAAAACTCTAGTTAGAAAATTAAATATTATGGCGCAGTTACCAAACACAATCCGTTACACAATTTCGAACAAAGTTACGATTTGTTGCTGCAATTTTATGATATTTTAACGGGCCACTTTGCATTTGTATTCAAATAAATAGAAATGGGTAGAAGAAAAATAACGTGTATGTGTATCTCGCAATTTATGAAATATTGCAACATTTACGTACAGAAATAAAGCGTTACTTGGAAATATCGCGCACTAGCGCAACACACCGATAACGTCGGGTTCATTTATCACGTTCCAAAAATGTTTGTAATTGCATGAAAAACTTATGTTTGTGTAAAAATGTATTAAAAAGTAACAAATTTATTAATAAGACTTGCTAAATGTCACGGACTCGCTAATTTGTCTAGCCTTCCCCTTGGCCTGCCTAGCAATGTAGATCAACTTGTTTCAATGCTGATCCACAAGGATACGTTTACGTCGAGATGAACCGTGGAATTTATTTATTTCTGCTCCTTCGGACTTTTCGTTCATTGCCAGAAACAAATAATTAATTACCTACACAGCCGATTACCTTTTCCTAACAAAATATAACAGTATTTTCATTGGCCTTTTCTATAGATTTACTACACATGTAACATGTAAAATATTTTTATTTTAGTGATAAAGGCTAAGGACAACCTCGAAGGACAGAACCTACTTATGAAAATATAATTAATATTTAATTATATGCGAAATCTCTGTTGCAAATACTGTTCATTGAAATGTATTATGTAATAGTAGTAGACGTTTTGTGACAAGAAAAACAAGATTACACAAACAGTTAGATAGATTAGTCTAGCCAGACAATACTAGAAATATAAGACTAGAGAGCAAGACTAGACGGGACAGACAGGATTTTATAGACGGGACTAGATAGACAGGACTAGACAAACTGGATTAGACAGACAGGATAAGAGAGGCAGGACTCGTCTAGATAGACATACCTAGGCAGACAGGATTAGCCAAACAGGACTAGACAAACCGGATTAGCGAGAGAAAATTAGATGGACAAGATTAAACACGCAAGACTCGACCGAGCAGACTATACAAACAAGCCTAGAAAAGTATTAATATAGCAGGTGTTACTGCATTTTTGTTAAAAGATTTTGGAAAATGAGAATACTTTAGCTAGAGGTAGAGAATGATGTTTACGGATTGATTGTGTAAACATTTTTTTGGAATCGGTAAAGTCAATACAGATGGCGATAATTTTCGGTTGACATGAGTTTTGTAATAAATGTTACATCACGTGTCTGTTTTTGTATTTCGTGTTCGGATGATGCGTCTCATCGATGGCATAAGAGCTTATCTATTTGGAGCAATAATCTATTTACACTGTATAAAACGTCATAAAGGTAAATAAAACTGTTGCAAAAATTATCAACGAATTGACTAATAATAATATTTATTCATATTTGACAATGAACTATTTAATCTAAATAATTCTATATTTTTATCAGTCTTGTCTGTATGGTCTTGTCTGTCTAGTCTTGTCTGACTAGTCTTGCCTATCTAGTCTTGTCTGTCTAGTCTTGTCTGTTTAGTCTTGTTTGTGTAATCTTGTCTGTTTAGTCTTGTCTGTCTAGACTTGTCTGTCTGGTGTTGTTTGTCCAGTATGTCTAGTCTTGTGTCTCTAGTTTTGTCTATCTTGATTGTGCAGATTTAACAGCGGAAAAATCAATTTTAGCGGAAAACAAGAAAGACGACGACACCTGAATTTCGTGAAAATTAATATTCAAACGCTTAAAATTCAATATAATACTAATTTTAGTGTATTAATCGCGGCGAGTAATTATTATAATTTCGGTGTGGAGCAAAACGTGTCGAAAGCAGTTGTGTGTGTGTGTATAAATTAGCCGGCGAGTTATTGCAAATTTTATCTAATATTTACGTTCGCGTTGCGCAAGTGCGCGAGATTTCGTAAAGTAGACATTTAGCTCTTTTTGCTTAATCGAATTTGTTTTCACCGTCGCTTTACAACATTGACAAATCATGTTATATATATTTTTTTTAACTAAATTTATCTCTGTTGAAATATCCTGCCATTCGCTAAAAAATATACATGAATATAATATAATTGAAAGATACTTTTTAAAAATTGCTTGCATCTTTACCTTATTGCTAACAATTAAATTATCGTCTCTGTTATTGAAATTCAAATACCCATTAATAATACGAGTGTATGCCTATAATTCATATACAAATGAACGCGTTTTTAGTTTTTGTCGTTGAAAGAAAATGGTGATCGTTAATTAGAAGCCAATTTGACTTTTCAACAAGATGGAGCGCCACCATATTATACGCAGGCTGTTCGGGAGTTTATGGACAGAGTTTTTGCGGGACAATGGAATGGACGAAGAGGGGTGCTATGGCATGGCCGGCCCGCTCACCTGATTTAAGTTCTCTGGACTTTTTCTTGTTGGGTCATCTGAAGAGTAGAATTTATGCAAAAGAAACTTAGTCTCTGGAAGAGTTACGTTGACGCATTATTGTAGAATGCCGTCAAATTACGCCACAGATCCTCCAAAATATAAGAGAACTTTTCGAGCGGAATTTGTATTTTTGTATGGAATTTGGTGGCGCACAATTTGAGCATTTGTTAAACTAATAAAATTCTTTTCTGGCGTGAAATGTGTTTTTTTTTCCTTCACTTTTGCAGGTTCTTGTAAGGACAGATTGAACAATTGGACTTCCTTTCAACGACATGAAGTCTAATCAAACGAAGAACGCGTTCGTAACTTAAAATTAAATAATCTCGACAACATATCGATAAATTTTGTAAATGTTAATCGTTTAGTATTCAGGGCAAAAAGGGCTTTCAAATGAGGTATCACTTACCCCACCGTGCCATTTAAAATATTTGGGGTTGTAGTCTCAGCGCGAAGGGGTTAATTGATTTGGCTACAAATTTTCTAGTAAAAGGTGTCCCCCTAACAAACAAAGTTGACTTGTCCGAGCGTTTTTGAAAATTTCTTTAACTATCCGAAAATCCCTCTTTTTGTTTTCAATGGACCACATAGTATGTAATATTTGATATATTTATGCAACCACAAAAAGAAAAGATAAACAAGATTGGAGAGACCGAGCTGTACCGACCGAGAGTTTATAGCGATAAGATTAAATTAACTAACAGGCATATCTAGGTGTTTGCAAATGCATTGGCCACAGGGCTTGCGGAAGAATGAGATTATTATAAACATGTCTTAAGCAAGTCTCTTGAATCTAGACATTATGTTATAAAAATTACCAATCTGTGAACATTTTACATATATATTCTTTAGATCAGGAGTCTCCAAACTACGACCGATTTTGTCCGGCCCGCGGAGAGCTAGCATACTTGAAGAGAACATATTTTTTATAGCAAATTAAATTTAGTTTACTGAAGTATTCTAATTTTATGTTGAATAATTATTAATATGACATCTACATTGATATGGTTATGGGCTAACTACTCATAACATTGTTGTAGGCTTATTATTATTGTTTTTGTGATAAGTTGGATAAAGAAACACAGAATTGTAATGAGTAAAGACATGTATAATATGCAGAAAATTTAACTTCAGTATATAATAACTAACAAATTATTGAAATGAATCCAACTAACATTTTATACATTTTAAATAAAAACATAACTTATAACAAGCATAATGACATATGAAATACTAATGAGATTTATGTAATTGAGATTTTCCACTGACAATAGTTTGTAGTTGTGGACTAATTTTACTTGTACCAATTATTAAAAGAGATTTAAGATGCTCATCAGTTAATTTAGATCTGTAAACATTTTTTGTGTACTTCATTTTGGAGAAGGTCTTCTCACACAAATAAGTAGTACCAAAAACAGAAAACAGCCCACGAGCAAATTTATGCAAATTATCAAATTGTGTCAGTGGAAGAAGACTCTTATAAAACTCCAACAAAGATGAGTTTTGATATTTGTTCTTAATTATATCACTGCACTGTAGATCAATCATTTCCATTTGAAGTTCCAGGGCTAGGGTTTCAATGTCAGTATCAAAAGGATTCTGAAAAATCTTAATTTGATTCGCAATGGCATCAAAGTCCGAGAAACGAGTATCAAAATTTATTTTCAAAGCACTCAAAGTTTCGATTGCAAAATCGATAGGAAACTCAGTCTCAGTGGTGTGGCTGAATATTTCACATGTCTTAAAATGTTAAAAACATTTACTTGTTAGTTGTGATTGAAACAGTATCAATTTCTTCCGGAATGATTTGATATTAGTGTATAAATCAGGAAGATGCTGGTTTTCTCCTTGCAATCTCAAATTCAGTTCGTTCACATGTTTTGTCAAATCAACATAGAATGCTAACTTCCACAGCCATGCGTTGTTTTGTAATTCAGTAAGAGGGCGATGCTTTTCATTCAAAAAAATTTCGATCACTGCTCGAAGTTCAAAAAAGCGCTGAAGGACTTTCCCACAACTAAGCCAACGTACGGCAGTATGATAAGGTAAGTCATTTTCTCCAATCTCTTCAATAAATTGTCGGAATTGTCGGTGATTCAGCCCAAAAGATCTGATAAAATTTACAGTTAATATGACTGGTTTCAGAACTTATCCAAGACATATCCAAACATTATCCGCACAAAAACTGTTGATGAATGATACAATGTAAGACTAATGGTTTTGAACTACCGTCATTTTCTACAGCCTTTGAGCGACCACTCCTTTATCTTTCCCACTCATGTTTTTGCCTCCATCAGTTATAATACATTTCAAGTTTTTCCATCGAAGGTTCTTTTGATTAATGGCCATTTCAACTCCTTTAAAAATATCTGTACCAGTAGTTGTGCCATGAATACTATACATATCAAAAAGTTCTTCATGCACTTCAAAGCTTTTATCTACGCCTCGCATATAAATCAACACCTGAGCAGTATCTGACACATCCGTTGACTCATCCAAGGCCAAAGAAAACCACTCAACATGTCCATTTTTGTCGAACAGCTGAGAGGATATATTTTCAGCGATGTTTTCTACCCTTCGAGCCACAGTGTTTGCTGACATACTGGCAGTTTTTAATAAATTTACCTTTTCAGGGCACATTTCTTCGGCTACTGCAATTATGCATTCTTTGATCATTTCTCCATCGGTGAATGGTTTTCCACGTTTTGCAATTTCAAGAGCCACACGAAAGCTGGCACGAGTTGCAGCCCCTTGTTCAGTTTTGAGTTTTGTAAATGAAGATTACTGCGATTTCAATCCGCGCTTCATAGCTTCGAATTTTTCTGTCCGCAAACTTCCTGTATATTTTGAGTAATTTTGAAAATGCTTTGTTTCATAATGACGTTTAATGTTATATTCCTTGAGAACGGCTATGCTTTCATTGCAAATCAAACATAGCGCCTTGTTACTGGACTCAATTACGAAATACTGAATGTTCCACTGATCTTTGAATTTTCTGCATTCACTATCAATTTTTCGCTTCTTTTCCATACTACTAAATCACCCACAAAAGCAACAATTGAAATCAAAATACTGTTACAAAGATGTCTTAAACTTAAACGCACAAACACGTTTTAAGGAGGTACGCACTATTTTATTTCACAACAGTGTCATAGGAACTGACTTGTGGTTGCGCCACTAGCCTTATTATATACTCCAATTACTGCCATCTAGAAGTGAGTGGAAGACACCAGAACTTTCTCGAACCAACGAGATTATTCTGTACGTGCTATTAGCGCCATCTGTTAACGATAGAAGGTACTACCTATTTCCGCTTGTGTCCACCAGATGTCGTGTCACGTTACTCCTCATGGCTCGTACTCTACGACTAATCTCGAAATTACAGATAATGACAGGAAAATTAATAATATGCAGTGTTGCCGTTTTGCGGACTTTAGTCCGGTTTGCAGGCTATTTTAAACGTTGCGTACTTTTTCGGACTTTTTTTTTCATCAGTGGACTATTTCACTTTTTACCACCGGCAACAATGATAACATGGTTTTGGCCCTCGGAACTTACTGGAGTAATCAGTATGGCCCTAAGGCTGGAAAGTTTGGAGACCCCTGCTCTAGATCAATAAATGTATTAATAAAATATTAACAAATGTATTAAACTAAGCTTATACATGGTAAACTAAATAGACACGACAAATCTAAACAAGGCTACTCATGACCGAGCAAGACCTAATAAAAACAGACATGACCAGCTGTGAGTCAAGATCAGACCAGACAAGGTCAGACAAACTGCCAGACAAGACCAGGCAGGACCAGACAAGATAAGGCAAGACTAGACAAGACCATACAAGACCAAATAAGACCAGAAAAGAACAGACAAGCCCAGACAAGACCAGGCAAGACCAGGCAAAACCATACAAGACCAGACAAGACCAGACAAGACCACACAAGACCAGACAAGCCCAGACAAGACCAGACAAGACCAGACAAGACTATACAAGACCAGACAAGACCAGACAAGACCAGACAAGATCAGACAAGACCAGACAAGACCAGACAAGACCAGATAAGACCAGGCAGCACCAGACTAGATCAGACTAAATTAGACAAGATCAGACAAGAACAGACAAATCCATACAAGACCAGACAAGACCAGACAAGACCAGGCAAGACTAGACAAGACCAGACAAGACCGGACAGGACCATACAAGATCAGACAGTATCAGACAAGACCAGACAAGATCAGACATTCCAATACGTAAACTTGCTATATCAAAGAAAATACCACCATATAGTAACATTGGCTTATATAATAGACATAATAAACATTACCAGATGTGAGAAGTCAAGATAAGACCAGACAAGACCGCCAAAACCAGACAAGACCAGGCAAGACCAGACAAGACCAGGCAAGACCGGACAAGAAGAGACAAGACCAGACAAGACGAGACAAGACCAGACAAGACCAGACAAGACCAGACAAGACCAGACAAGACCAGACAAGACCAGACAAGACCAGACAAGACCAGACAAGACCAGACAAGACCAGACAAGACCAGACAAGACCATACAAGACCAGACAAGACCAGACAAGTCCAGACAAGACCAGACAAGACCAGACAAGACCAGACAAGACCAGACAAGACCAGACAAGACTAGACAAGACCAGACAAGACCAGACAAGACCAGACAAGACCAGACAAGACCAGACAAGACCAGACAGGACCAGACAAGACCAGACAAGACCAGACAAGACCAGACAAGACCAGGCAAGACCAGACAAGACCAGACAAGACCAGACAAGACCAGACTAGACCAGACTAGACCGAATAAGACCAAACAAGACCAGATAGAACCATACAAGATCAGACAGTACCAGACAAGACCAGACAAGATCAGACAAGACCAGACAAGACCAGACATTCCAATGCATAAACTCACTATATCAAAGAAAATACCACCATATAGTAACATTGGTTTATATAAAAGACTCCCAAAAAATATTAAAGTTATAATTGAGGCATTGAGCGCAACAAGAGTTATTTGGCAGGCAAAATAACTGGTTTATAAATCTTTTTTTTTTTTCTTCGAAACGTTTTTGTATTTGTGCATGTTACGTAGCTTCTGATTCTATTCAAGATGTCTATTATTGGAAACAGAACTAGTTACCCCAATATTTATTGAAAAACATGATTTTGATGTGGGTTAGTTCACTTTTGAATTTGCGTGTTTTAAATTTTTATGGGATAGTCCATTAACAAATACATTTAAATGCTAGAGTACGACTTATTAAAACCAAAACTTATTTCAAAACTTTCTTACACATAATCTTCACTACAAAAATCAAGTGCAGGTACATCATTTACATCATTGTTGGTGGTTGCGTGACAAATAGGTTTAATATATTCCAACAAACTAAGTTTATCTAACTAACAAACTAACTTTTTAAACAGATTTATGCAGCGCCCATTGGGATAAATTACATCTATTTTTGAGATTAGTTTGGACTGTCTTTTGCCGATATCAACTTTATTAAACAACGCGTCAAAATTATTTGAATATTTGAAATAGATTTTCTCTTCTTTCACAAAAAGCAACCATTGAATCTTTAACCACTCCACTTTTGATTGGTCCTCAGCAGATTTTCGATTTGTTATATTCCTCTCAAGCAAATCTAACGCTTAGCCTTTTGGAATACTGATTTTACGAATATGTTCGAGATTTATTAACAACTTTGATCATTGTAAATAGAAATGATGACTGTAAGTCATAATTTCCTAGCTTATAAAACTCGTTAAATATTTGAATTTGCCGCTCTTCATTTATATTCGAATAACACTTGCTATTGCAACGGTATGCATCTATTTTTGGTTTATTTTTAGGTACAAGATTACCCTTCGAATTAGTAAATTCTTCACCATGCACATGCTTTTGTTTTCTCTGATTCCGCATCCAAACCTGTTCGTTCCTAACACGTTTTTTTTTCCTTTGCTTTGTGTACCACTACTTTCATATATTTCCAATGAATCAGGATCCGAAATATTTGCAGAAGACCGGCTATTCTCATCAGATGCCATGTATTCTGAGTTTGATTCTAGAAAATTATCTGGGTCCTTACCAGATTGAATTATAATACAAAAATATTACCCTGCATTTGCTCTCCCACGGTTTTTGATTGTGTTGACATACTTTAATCTACAAAACTTCTACTTATTTTCCCATTGAAACACATCTTTTTAACTACACATTCCATCACATATTTGTATCTGGACTGAGCAAAACCAGACCAACAAACTTTAGTCCACTATTGCACACAGATAATATAAAAAACATTCAATGCAACAACTATTTTTATTGTGCCTTCTAATTTTGATTAGGAAAATGTGGATTAATTTACTTTTGCTCGATTCAGAAATTAAAATAAAGTACATTAATGCCAAAAACGCAAAATCAGAAAAATTGTGGATTAGTCCGCTTTTGCGCTCAATGTCTCAATTAACGTAAAGAATTTTAAGAAACTGCTTTATCGCCTTCACATCGCTATCGAGCCATACTCCTTGCAAGAATACTACATAGCAGTAAAATCTTACCAGGGTTAAAATTTAACCTGACAAATTTCACTTAACATACAAAATGTTCGCCGTTATGTTCTTTTTTTCTATAATATAAGGTTTCAATTGTAAACTTGCGTTGATTGTATATAGCGAAATAAAATTATTTAATATATATATATATATATATATATATTTGATATTTGTCAAGACTAAACAGGATCAAGCAAGACCATACAGGACTAGGCAAGATGAGACAATACCAGGCAAGGCCAGGCAAGACAAGACAGGACGAGACAAGACAGGAGAAGACCAGAAAAGGCCAGACCAGACCAGGCAACACCTGACAAGGCTAAACAATACCATATACGACATGACAAGACCAGAAACGACAAGACGAAACAAGACCAGACAACACCAGACAGATCAGAAAAAGCCGGACAAAACCAGACAAAGCCAGACAAAGCCAGACAAGATCATACAAGACGTGATAAGATATACATGAGAAGACAAGACATGACCATACAAGACGTAACAAGACCAGACAATACCAGGCAGATTAGAAAAATCCGGGCAAAACCAGACAACGCCAGACAAGACCATACAAGACGCGATAAGATATACATGAGAAGACAATACCTGACCATACAAGACGTGACAAGACCAGACAATACCAGGCAGATCAGAAAAATCCGGACAAAACCAGACAAAGCCAGACAAGACCATACAAGCCGCGATAAGATCAGACAAGCCCAGAAAAAACCATAGAAGATCATACAATACCCGACAAGATCAGACAAGACCAGACAAGACCAGAAAAGACCATGCAAGACGAGACAAGATCAGAGAAGACCAGACAATGCCGGATAGACCAGAAAAAACAAGACCAAATCAGACAATATTCTACCATACGAGACAAGAATAGACAAGACCAGACAAGACCAGACAATACCAGATAAGACCAGACAAGACCAGATAAGACCAGACAAGACCAGACAAGACCAGATAAGACCAGACAAGTCCAAACAATACCAGATAAGACCAGATAAAGCTAGAGAAGACCAGACAAGACCATAGAAGATCAGAAACTGTGTGCTTTGTATAGCCGGTAACCTAAATAATCATGCCTTATATTAGACCTAGAGAATGGATGCAACTTTCAAAATTAGGTGCTTATTTTAAATCTGTTATCTGAATAGATTATTTCAAAACTTCCAGTGAAGATTTTTTTCTTGTGAAGATTTTTAAAGCGTTTTGCCAATAAAACTGGCAAGATCTAAAGATTTTGCCAAGGAAACTCTTTGATTTAAATAAGAAATAATTCCTATCAAGAATATTTGTTTAGCCTCATTTAGCAAACGAAGGAATTCTATAGAAAAATGTCACATTTCATTAGTAACAATACCATAATTCCTGATAATGGAAACAGAAACTATCTTGTTAGTATGAAGTCAGCACCACAAATTCTTAAATACAGGAGAAAAATTTTGTTAAGAAATTGTAAGTACAATAATTTATAGCCAAACCCCTCTGCAAGGTCTCCCTCAAGGCTCCCCACTTTCCCCAATCCTATACAACATATACTGTCATGACATTTACAGCTACAATCAACTAGACAAATCTCACATTGACTTTTCTTCCTACATACCACAATAAGCTGACGACACTGCACTGATTTCCCATATCAAATCTACCTTCGACCTACTCCAAAATCTTACCAACAACACCCTCACATGGTTCAACCAGTGGAGATTATCACCAAATCCTTCCAAATGCCAACTCCTCATCCCAAACCACAAAATTTCCTCAAACACACCTCGCATCCACACAGGCTCCTCCGACGTACTGACTCCAGCAGCGTTAAATATATTGGACTAACTATTGACTATTCACAAATTCAATATTGACGCCAAATTACGCAAGTCTCAGATAATTAAACGCTGCAAGCACTTTAGAGCCTTTATGTACGGCAAGCAGGGCAGTTCCATAAAGACCGCGTCGAAAATCCACAAATCTGTCCCCATTCTCGATTATGGACACGTAATTACCTCTACCAATAATAAATGTAGACGAACCCTTGAGGTCGCAGAGGGAATCGCATTACGTCTCATCACCAAACTCAGACATCCAAACAACCCACTCCACAACCCCTCCAACGAATATCTCCATAGACAAACCCGGGTCCCTCCACTTGCTGACAGATATGACCGACTTAGGAGAAAGCTTAGAAACGACCCCATGAGGTTCAAAATCCTTGACGAACTTTACATTAAACGTCCATGTAAACATTCTAACAGACAATACCTCTCCAAAACTCTTCTTCAATCCTTACTTCTTCCTTAACTGCTTCCCAAACTGTTTGGACCACGGCCCCTTATTTTTATTTTTAGAATTGGTTTAGCTAAAAAAAATTTGCTTTGTGTATACTTATATATTCTACAATTAAATACACTATTATTAGTAAATGAATAATTAATTATTATAAAACTATGAAATGTGTAATGAATTATGAAGCAATGTGCAAAGCAATGAGCAAAGCTGTACTTATAAGAGATAGATCTCGAAACGCATCTGCAGATGGCTATTCACATTGGGTTACAGAGAAAGATCTGATCTTAAAAAACAATGTTATTTATCTAGTGTCTTGTTTTAGTGTCACGGAAGTGAACTGAGTCCTAGTTAATAACGCAAATGTCTGTTGTTTTTCAAACAGAAGATTTGTTTTATAGTCTTAAAAGACTTAAGAATATTATTGGGATTCGTAAAGGTTGAATATATGTAAAAAATTGGTACAACAAATTTAGATCTGTCGGTATATTTGAAATTGATATTCTAAGTTTATTTTCTAATGATTCTGTTGATAGGCATGATCTATGCTTGTTCTTAATTCATAACATAGTTGAAAATGCCGATTCGCAGAGGTACGTTGTTGCAAACGGAACCAGAATATTTAATGCTGAGTCAGTTAATGTGGGATATTCGTTTTGCCGCTTTATCCAAAATTCTGAAATATGGCTTCCAGAAAATTCCAATCCGATTATTGAATCCGATCTGAAGTCAATTAATTCCTCTTGTAATTTCCAGGGAAGATGATCAGATTGTATATTACTACTAAATGGTGTTATTATCCAATCTTGTTTTTTAGGTTGATTTAAATTCGGAAAATACTTTTCACAGAAGTTAATTGATTCTGTTAAATGATTTACGATATTTTTTTTTAAGTTCTATTGACAACGACATGTTATTTTCTTTAAGAAATTCATGCAAAGAAATGCTTGTGTTTTCTTGTCCAAAGCTCTTGGTCCGAAATACGGACAATTTTTTTTTGAAAGGCTTGTAGCTTATTGTTAAAAAACAGTAAATTAGTACTTTGTCCCTGAAGAGAAATATTCAGTTCAATATCATTTTCGAAAAAAATATGCTAAATACGAAATTAGACACATCCATCTATCATCGCAAAAAAGGGCAGCTAAATCTGGTTTCTTTTCTAGAAGAAATATCCTAAGCTCGTCTTTTAATTGTAGAATTCATTTTATGACTCTTCCACGTGACATAAAATGCGAAATAATCTTAATGAACTCGCATTGCTTTTTACAAAATCTACTATCGTTGAAACATTTAACAACACTTCATTTAGTTTCGCATTCTTCTAAAAACTAAATTTTCTCTATGGATATTACAATACACATGTTTGACATTTGGGCAATTTTTTTTACCTCAAATATAAATCTTGAAATCTTGCCGATCATTGCTGCTGCACCATCAGTGCATACCCCAACGCATTTTTCTATGCTAATTCATTTTTCGAAAAAAAAATCATTTATCTACGACCACTATTGTAAATGCCCATTATTGTACAGTTCGTGGACTATGTAAATACATCATAACACACGTATGTAACTGTCCGCCATTAATGATAAGTTATGATTGATAACACACACGTGCGTTTGGTTTACGATTCGTTGATTGGTTGAGAGCTGCTATTACGTGCTCATACATTCAGCTCCACCCGTGTCACAATGCAAACTAACGGAAATTGACATTGCGTACATTGGGTTGCCTATATCTATGAACACTCTTATTCCAATTTAACCAAAATAAGTACTAAACAATAAGGTATGTCACCATTAAGAAAGTGTTTCTTTCCATTTATTTCAAGTTAAATAATGTCGAGTAACAGTTACATATGAAAATACAACTGTTTGTTTAATAATGTTAAATAATGATAATTAAATAAACATTTAGTATAGTGCATAACTCGAGTTGTTAGGCAAGTACGTACTCGCGGAATTACGCACTCCCCGCTATGCGTAATATGCTTCTAGCAACTCTCGTTATGTAATATACTTTTACAGTTTTAAAAATATCAACGCCTTTTGTGGTACCAGAAAGATTTCTACAAAACAACATATCTTCATGAAGCTGTAATTTTTTTTTATATTTAATAAAAACCAATAATTTAGAATCATTTGTTATCACTAGATTCGTTGAGATGAATGGCAAATTTACTGCTTTGTTCTATGCGTAAAAGTAAGGTTAAATTAATATTCTCGGCAATGCAATCTATTCTTCTTTTAATTGTATTATTGGACACAGGATTTTTTAAGGGGTTCGGTTACTTCTAAACTATGAACTGTTTCACATTTTCTTACACAAAAAGTAAGTGTGACATTTTAAATCTCTAGCTTTCCTTTCAAAGAACTCAATTGCTTTGTTTTTAAATTCACTATGCATGATATTTAAATGTTTAAAAAGTTTTCCTGGTCTCATAGCATCATTTGCCAATGTTTTTAAACAAATTATACACAGCGGTTTTTCTTCATTTTCCTCCGAGGACACAAAACCAATTTTTAAATACGCAGTATTTTATATTCAGTGCTTTATTATTTAGTGGAAAAATTGACATTTCACGCCAACTGCAACGGTTTAAAATACTTGATTTAAAAAAAATTAAATCAGTACGGTTATATAAGCAGTTTCTAAATTATAATCATTTTAAAATTTTAATATTTTAACGTAGTTTGTAATTTTTGTTGAGGTATGTGCATATTTGACAGTTAAACTTATTTATCGAAGATATATTTATTTGTTATATTCGCGGCTCTTCGCGGCCCCGCGGGTAGGCTACGGCCCCTTAGGGGGCCGCGGCCCATCACTTTGGGTAGCACTGCCTTAGACGACGACTGACTCACTCATTCTCATCCAATTTTTTGATTAAGTTTTTTTTTCAATTTATGCTAAATATATCTGTTCATTTCCGGCTGAAAGACCACGGGTCGATGGCCAATTGTTGTATTTGTATTTGTTTGCATTTATAAGTATAACAATAAAGATGTTTTATTATTATTATTATAACCAAGACACATTATCATAATGTTATATTAATGGTTTTATTGGGTTAATAAAATACTTGCCTCCGATAATTTATAATTTTTAATCAATATCCCACCAAATATTCCAAAGATTTTGATTAATTCGATAATTCTTACGAATTCTGTTTTATTGGAATGAATAAACTTGTTTCCCATTAGGATAAATATGTTTAGAGCAATGGTCTTCATTTAGATTATATATATAATTTTGAACTGACATATCGTTATATAGTAATCTTAAAGAAAACATACCTGACTTTCTCAAACGAACGTAGACAAAGTTATATTTACATGCAATATTATATCATAATAGCTTAATAATATATCTTTTGACATATCAATTTGTGTAATAATAATGGTTTGTGTAATAATAATCTATAAATATCAAAATATTCCCAACATTTATGCTAATACATTTTTAATGGTGTAATAAAAGGTTTTTCCATTACATTATTGATCTCCAGTTTAACATTTAAGCGATAAGAAACACCAACTGGTAATTAGTTTCAAGCGGTAAGAAAAATCTCCGTACCATCTAGATTGTGGCGTCGGAGTTGGAAGAGTTTTTATCTGTTATCTCTCGCGGTTTGTTCTAAGCTTATTTTTTTGTTACATGAAAGCGTTGTGCCACCGTTTTATATCTTCACATCTCAATGGTAGAAATTAATCTTAGAAACATTAAAGATTCGTTTTGAATGATTTTTGTAAAAATTTGATTAAAACAATTATTTTTTAATTAGATTTCTTTAATTAATTATAAATCCGATAGAACTTTCATAAAAACAATCCACATCTAAAGACTTTTATTCAAATATTTAATGTTGATTATTTAAATCAACATGTTATTAGTTCAATTTGTTTGTTGGTAAATATTTGCTAGACAGAGAAAATGACATCTATATAGAAAACACGAAGCTGAAAACGAAGATGAAAATCAATTCGGCTTTCGCGACAAACACATAAGCTTTGAACAGGTTAACATAATTGTAAACGAAATTAACGAGACTTAAAAGTATGTCGATAACTCGCAGGCTTTCGATAAAGTTTAACATCACAAGCTACTTAGCAAATTCAAGAAAATTCGGCCACACCCTCAATATCACTTAATAAATCCTATATCTGCTCGATATATTTTTCTAAATTGTAACAATCAATATTGTGATCTTAACTGCATCCAGACTATTATAGTAATGATTTGTTCTAACTGTAAAAATTATATGAATATTAATATTAATATCGGATGACTTCAATAAAATATCAAAACATTTTGGTTCGCGTTTATTTTCAAAGCATTATCAAGAAAGAACATCCCTGCTCATAATGAGGATAATTATTTCTAGTTTTGTTATTTATTGACACAATAAATGTCCGCATTACAGATAAAATCTAGTCCAACTAAATTTTTAGTGAATTCTAATATTGAAATCAAACCATTCTAAATAAATCATAAATATGTATTTTTATCGTCAGGATTTGATATTTCAATGAACCAATTTAGCAATACAATAAAAGAACATTTTGCAACACGCATATTTGAATAATTTGAAATAAGACTGACCTTTTTAGTAGACACTTAAACGCTGAATGAAATAATTAATCGTAAACATGTGTAAGTCACAGATTAACACTTGATAACAAATATGAGACAAAGTGTGGGTAGATCTTGCACCTATTATTGCATTATATGTTAAATGTGACAGGCCATACCAAAGAGAAATAAATAAAAAGAAATTGCATTTTCTAGTTTCGCTGGTGAAAGATATCTAGTGCAGAATTGTATTTGCATGCCCATACATGTCATGTATAAATATGTTTTCTCAGAGATTCTACCAGTTCTCTTATCTTGTTTAGCTTGATCTGCTCAATCAAGGGCATGACCTAGGGATCATATTTGTAGTTGTTGTCTCCATTCTTCCCTGTTTTCAGCAGCTTTTGTGCATTCGTGTACAGTTGCGCCTATGGCTTTGGATATTTGATCCACATAGCGCGATGGTGATCTTCCTCGTTGTCTCTTACCCTCTATCTTTTCTTGGACTATCAATTTCTTAAGTCAGTAGTCCTTTCTTCGCATATTGTGACCGAAATATCTTAGGATGAACTTTTGGATAGTTTTGCTCAGTTGATCGACGATGATAAGTTCTCGTAGAATGGATTCATTAGTACGTTTTTCCCTCCATGATATCCTGAGCATGCGTCTTCAGGTGTACATTTCAAACGCATCAATTCGTCTTCTGTCAGCCATTTTTAGTGTCCAGGATTCCGCAGCGTATGTGACTATAAGAAATATAAGTGTCTTTACGACTACCATCTTGGTTTCTTTAGAAATGCTGTGATCCTTCCAAATACGTGAAAGTTTGGCAATGGCGGTTTAGCCCATAGCTACTCTTCTCCTTATTTCCTTTTCACAACTGCCAGTTCTTGAAATTTGTAAGCCCAAATACACGAACTCCTTTACTACCTCAATTCCATCAATATGCGTTGGGCTTTGCAGACTTTCTTGGGATCGGTCTATTATCTTTATTTTGATTTTTGTTTGTTCAAGGCCCACCTCTCCGCTGATTTCTTTCACCTTCTAGAGCAGGTTCTTGATCTCTTCTTCCGTACTTCCCAGCAATGTTGTATCATCTGCGTACCGTAAATTTAATATTTTGCCACCTCCTATAGATATTCCTCCATCCCAGTTGTGAGTTACTTTGCGGACTATCCATTCTCCGTAGATATTGAATAAACTAGGTGAAAGGATGCACCCCTGACGAACCCATTGGTATACTCTGAAGGGGTCACTGAGGCAATCTTCTATTCTGACTTGTGCTTCTGCAGATTAATATAGGTTGGCGGTGAGGCTAATAAGATGTCTAGGTACTCCCATCTCCGACATAACGGTCCATAATTTGCTCCATTTTACTTGATCGAATGCCTTTTTGTAGTCAATAAAACAGAGGCATCCAGGTTTGTTGAACTCCCTTAGTTTTTCAATTACCTGTCTGATGTTCAAGATGTGCTCTCGCGTGTCTCGTCCCGGCATTAAACCTGCTTGTTCTTGTGGGATTTGGGGGTGTATGTATGCTTTCAGCCTGTCGTGAAGTATATGTAACAATATTTTGCTGACGTGTGATATTAAGGATATCGTTCTGTAATTTGAACATTAGGTCTTTGCTCCTTTTTTATGGATTGATATCATGATATCCAGTTCTTGTTGCATAGTATATGCAGGAGCCTTATCATATTTTCATCAGACACGTCAATCATTTCTGCCAATATTCCGCCAGGTCCTGCAGATTTTCTATGTTTTAGCTTTTTGAGAGCCCACTCCACCTCGGATTTAAGGATTTCTGGTTCTTGATCTTCTGAGCTTGGGTGGGATTTCAGGTGGGTTGTCTCCTGGCTGATCTTTGAACAAGTTTTGACAGTATTCTCTCCATCTCCTTGCAACCTCTGTTTTCTCCGTTATTACTTCTCCTTGCTCGTTTTTTACAATTATCGTTCGCGATTTGAAGTCTCTGGTTATCTTTCTGATTTTGGCAAAAAGGTCTCTGGATGCAGTTTTTTTTTTAAGATGGTCTTCGATTTCTCTGCATATTGTCGATATATAGCCGTTTTTGTCTTCTTTACACATTTTCCTTATATCTTTGGATAGTTTACTGTAGTCTTCACGTCGTTCTTCGTTGTTCAAGCCTTTTTGCTTTAGTTCCTTTCTTTACTGTATAGCTTCCCATGTCCTGTCTATTATCCACGTTTTTCTTCTTTCGGGTTTGTGGTTGAATTCATTGGCCATTTTTAACATTTCCGATTTCATCCTCTTCCAAAGTTGGTTCTCGTCCATTTGTTTGGCGTTTCCGCTGTTTAGTGTTTGAAGTTTTTCGGAGAGTCTGGTTCTATATTCGGAGTTATTGTGTAAGTTCCACCTATTTTTAGACATAGAGCGGGGTTTTGGAGTTTTCAGTTTTAATTTTATTTCTCCTATAAGTAGCTGATGATCGGATCCGTAGTCAGCGCCTAGATAGGTTTTTGGTATCTTTTATACTTGTTCGCCATCTTTGTGGTATCAGCAGAAAATCTATTTAAATTCTATACCTATCACCGGGTGACCTCCACATATATAGTCGCCGTGGGTGATGTGTGAATATTGTGTTCATGATGGTCATATTATTTCTTCTCTCTCATTTCTGTCTCCAAGGCCCAATTTTCCTAGTATGTTTTCAAAGTGGTCTTCCATTTTGAAATTGTTTGAATGGGACCAACTTCCGCGTTGAAGTCACCGATTATTATTGTGATCTCTCTTTATGGTATTCTAGCTGTTTCCTTTAGGATGTCCGAATAGAATTCATCAATTTATTCATCAGATGAGTCTGTAGGGGCATATATTTGAAGGATGTTGAGCTTTGTAGGTGTTGTGTTAAGTTTTATAGACATTATTCTGCTGCTTACGCAGTTATACCCTAATACTGATGATATGTATTTCGGGCTGACCAGAAATGCTACACCGTGTTTGCTCTCTGTTTCATGCCCTGAGTAGTACATCATATTGCCATTTTCTGTTCTGAAGTGACCATATCCTTAGTGACCATGTTCTTAGATAGTGAATTTCAGATATACCCACTATTTCGTAATTTATTATTTCTCTTTCTACTATCTATAGTTTTCCAGCTTTTAGGATTCCTTGGACATTCCATGTTCCAATCCTCATAAGTCTTCTAACATTGTGAGGGCCAGTAGCATACTTTCTATGCGTTGCCTGGCTGGGAACAGTCGCATAGCCGGTAGTCCATTTCTCACCAGCGGACCCGGGCACCCACTGGCGCAGATTGCTAGTCGGGTCGCATGGCGATCTCTCATCCTTAACTATCATATCTCATTGTGCTCGTAGGACTATATATTCACGGTGGAGTCCCTCTTCCTACTGTGATGGTTTGGGATGGGGTATAGGGTAGTTTAGTTCATTGGTAGGATCTAAGGAGTAGGATCCGATTTCCTCCCGAGACAGGGGTGGGGGGAGAATCGAAGCTCACGTGGGCAGGGAGTGCCCACGTGAGCTTGGAGTGGAGTGGAGTGGAGTGTCTACCCGCTACCCATAGCTTGGTTTAGTCTTGCTTGGTACTGTCCTGTCTAATAATCCTGTCTAGTTGTGTCTAGTATTATTTTGTTTTGCCTTGTATTGTCTTATCTGGTCTTATCTTGTTTTTATGGGAAAATTGGTCAACCTAGGCTGGCTCAAGTGGCACCACTGAAACGGATGGACAGAGGGACCGCCAACGATGGTATTACTGGTAAATACGGGTCTTCCCGTAGCGGGCACCAGAGGAACTTTATTGAATAAAACCCAACAAGGCAATGCCTTAGCCCGAATTACAATATTTGCAAATCGTATGCCAGTAGGCATAGACATGCTCCAGAGCAGCTCTCCTTGCCTCCGCGCGGTTTCCGACAGATGTTCTCGAGTCCCTCACCGAAGCGCGCTCACTAACAAGGATGTCCGTGGGAGGAATCGGCGTCACTGCTGACTGTACGGTAACCCCAGGCGACCCTAAAGGCCACCGGGCGCAGTGCCTGTCGCAATCGCTCCCTGTTACAGACGTACCCACTCACCACCGCTGGCAACACCGGTGACGCGTATAGGAGTCTAGTGGCCACACTGGCACAGGTGTAATCCTCACTGACCCGCCTGGAGGATTAAACCGAGGTATCGGATCCACCGTTCGACCGGGATCCTCTCTCCCAAAATTTCGACCCCAAGCTCGCCCCTTCCTGATCTCCTGGTGGAGAGCAGGGCCGCCCGTCTTTTATCCATCCACTCCCAAACGAGTTCCCCACAAGCATGATCCTATGACGTAGATTATCCCAGCACCTGTCGGTGAAGACAACTGTCAGGTCGTCCGCATATGTCACAATAGTTCAGCGTCGGTCCTAAAACCGATCCCTACGGAACCTTGGCAGACAACCCCCGCTAGCGCCAGTCTTCCCCCTTGCGGTACCTAATGGTCCTGTCGCACAGGTAATCGGCAGTGTCTTATCTGGACATGTCCGGTCTTATCTGGTCTTGTCTGGTCTTATTAGGTCTTGTCTGGTCTTGTTTGGTCTTGTCAGGTCTTGTCTGGTCTTGTCTGGTCTTGTCTGGGCTTGTCTGGTCTTGTCTGGTCTTGTCTGGTCTTGTCTGGTCTTGTCTGGTCTTGTCTGGTCTTGTCTGGTCTTGTCTGGTCTTGTCTGGTCTTGTCTGGTCTTGTTTGGCCTTGTTTGATCTTGTCTGGTCTTGTCTGGTCTTGTCTGGTCTTGTCTGGTCTTGTCTGGTCTTGTCTGGTCTTGTCTGGTCTTGTCTGGTCTTGTCTGGTCTTGTCTGGTCTTGTCTGGTTTTGTCTGGTCTTGTCTGGTCTTGTCTGGTCTTGTCTAGTCTTATCTGGTCTTGTCTGGTCTTGTCTGGTCTTGTTTGGTCTTCTTTGGTCTTGTCTGGTCTTGTCTAATCTTGTCTGGTTTTGTCAGGTCTTGTCTGGTCTTGTCTGGTCTTATCTGGTCTTCCCTCGTCTTTTCTGGTCTTGCATGATCTTGTTTACTCTTGTTTGGTTTTGACTGGTCTTGTCTTGTCTGGTCTTGTCTGGTCTTGTGTGGTCTTGTCTGGTCTTGTCTGGTCTTGTCTAGTCTTGTCTGGCCTTGTTTGATCTTGTCTGGTCTTGTCTGGTCTTGTCTGGTCTTGTCTGGTCTTGTCTGGTCTTGTCAGGTCTTGTCAGGTCTTGTCAGGTCTTGTCAGGTCTTGTCTGGTTTGTCTGGTCTTGTCTGGCCTTGTCTGGTCTTGTATGGTCTTATCTGGTCTTGTCTGGTCTTGTCTAGTCTTGTCTGGCCTTGTTTGATCTAGTCTGGTCTTGTCTGGTCTTGTCTGGTCTTGTCTGGTCTTGTCTGGTCTTGTCTGGTCTTGTCTGGTCTTGTCTGGTCTTGTCTGGTCTTGTCTGGTCTTGTCTGGTTTTGTCTGGTCTTGTCTGGTCTTGTCTGGTCTTGTCTGGTCTTATCTGGTCTTGTCTGGTCTTGTCTGGTCTTGTTTGGTCTTCTTTGGTCTTGTCTGGTCTTGTCTAATCTTGTCTGGTTTTGTCAGGTCTTGTCTGGTCTTGTCTGGTCTTATCTGGTCTTCCCTCGTCTTTTCTGATCTTGCATGATCTTGTTTACTCTTGTTTGGTTTTGACTGGTCTTGTCTTGTCTGGTCTTGTCTGGTCTTGTGTGGTCTTGTCTGGTCTTGTCTGATCTTGTCTCGTCTTGTCTGATTTTTTCTGGTGTTGTCAGGTCTTGTCTGGTCTTATCTGGTCTTGTCTGGTTTTGTCTGGTCTTGTCTGGTTTTGTCTGGTCTTGTCTGGTTTTGTCTGGTCTTGCTTGGTCAGTCTTCTCTAAGCGTTCCATATTTTTTAGACCATTTGGGAAAAGCTGATAAAATTGATTTGATTAAATATTCACGAATTCCAAAACTATTCCCATTACAATTAATATTAAAATAAATAATTCATTGGCGATATTAATGTTTTAAAACGTTTACAGCCCCTGTACACGTGATTTATTTTAATTGTATTTATTTATTGTTAGGTGATTCTTTGTCGTGTCGATTATGCGTGCTGTCAAGGAAAAATGAAGCACGTACTTTGCTCGCCGTAATGGTTTGAGTGATTTATGTTCAAAAGTTTAATTGCTGCGCATGCAAATGCACCAGTATGAGAGGCCATTGCGAAACACATCCGCTGTTACTGGAACAGAATTTGGCCTTTGTCATTTATCGAATATTAACAATTTTAAACGCTGTTTATGTTTGTGAAATGTTTACGGTTTGTTAAGGTTAATACGTATTATCACCATAATTATTGTCATTTTAGAAATAGCTTGATATTATTTATTTATTTGAATTAGAACAGAGTTTGTGCTGTTAAACAAAACTAGACAAAACCAGACAAGACGAGACAAGGTCACATAAGACCAAACAGGACTAGACAAGACCAGACAAGACTAAAGAATACCAGATAAAACCAGATAAGACTAGACAATACCAAACAAGACCAGATAAGACCAGACAAGACCATACAAGGTTAGATAAGACCAGACAATATCAGAGAAGGTCAGATAAGAACAGACAAGGCGAGAACAAACCATACAAGATTAGACAGTACCATACAAGACCAGACAAGACTAAGCAGGACCAGTCAAGACAAGTCCATCAGAGAGACTAGGCAATATTAGACAAGATCAGACAACACCATGTAAGACCAAATAAAACCATTCGTGATCAAACAAGACCAGAGAAGATCAAACAATTCCAGATAAAACTAGATAAGACCACACAATAGATAATACCAGACAAGACCACTCAAGTGCATACAAACCAGACGAAATCAATGAAGAGGAAATGAGATTAAACAAGACCAGATAAATCTAGACAAGTCTAATCAAGATAAGAGGATGCTAGACAATACTGTACATGATTGGACTGCATAAGACTAAATAAACGTATAAACAGGTACATAAGAGGATAACTTATGCTTGACAAAACTGTATAAGACTAGAAAAGGCTAGACAAGACTTTAAAAGACTTAGGAAATTAAAACTCAAATAATGCTATTCAACATTAAATAATGTTTAGCTATATCGTTTAGCTGTCAATTATTATCGAGTCCAGTTTGTTCGATCTAGTTTTGTTTGTCTCTTCAGTTTTCACTCGAGAAATGTCTCTTAATATTTTCTTTTTGAATTAGAGAGACTAAAGCAGATTATAAGCTGGACAAGACTAAATGATTTTATACATTTTTCCACACCACATAGATTTATCTATTAAAGTCAAATTAATTATGCCCGCCTAGTATTGTCTATTAAGCTTAATTAAGTTTTAAATTTACTACGCCTAGTTTTTTCTTTCCTATTAAAGTAGTGTTAAAGTCTAGTTTTGATTATTTGGATTGAATTATACCATTCCTTTATTTTTTTAGTTTTGTCTAAGAGCATTTTGTCTATCAAAGTTTATCTTCAACCTGTTTATCAAGGTTATGTTAATCAAACTTATGTCGATTAATCTTATTTTTATATATTTATTTTTATATATTAACATTCAGCTATTATGTACATTATAAGTTTATTTTAATACAGTCAAATATCAAAGTTTGTCTATCAAACATTGTCTAATGCGAATTTTCCAGATTATTTTATCTATCAAGCTCTATCTATTAAATTTGCACAGGACAATTTTATCCCTCTAGTTTTGTCCCTCAAGGTTTGTCCATTGGGTTTTAATACCCTCCATTTACCATCTTGCTTTGTTTATTAAGGTTAATCCACAGAGTCTTGTTTATCAAGATTAATCTTCGAGGTTATGTATTAATGTTCAGCAATTAAGGTTAATCTGAGCTAACTGGGTCCATCTAATTATGCCTAGTAAGGTTATATCAAGACCATGGTGGCCTAGTGGTCAAGGTGCCAGATTACTAGCTGCTAAAGTCCCGGGTTCAAAGCCCGAGGGCACAAGTATGGAAATATGCCACCGTCTTCCTGTGAAATTCTCTGGCCAAGTCATCACTGTAATCTGCAATGAAACTTCCCCTAAAATAGTGATCCACATTAAAAGCCGTAAGGGTTTCCTATACTCGTGCCTAAGATCTAGAAACCAACAAGTACAGGTGTACAAGTGTGGGTACAGGGTGTAGGTCAAGCTCCACTAGGACTGTAGTGCCACTGGAAGTAGAAGGTTACAACAAACTTATCGTTAGTCTAACACACTTATGTGCTATCAAGTTGTGACCAGATAAAACCACACAAAAGACTAGATAAAACCAGACAAAAGATTAGATAAAACCAGACAAGACTGACTAGCTTTTTCTATCTAACGATAAGTTTATATGTAAATCATTTTCTAATACAATTTCACCCAACTGTCCTATTAGGGTCTACCACAAGTTTCAATTCTGGTTTATCTATCAGAATTTGCTTATGTCAAAAATTCATCTAGTTTAGCCTATCAATATTTATCCATCTAGGTTTATTTTTATTAAATTTTGTATAAAACAATTTTACCCCGTTGAATTTGTTTTGATCAAAATTTATCTATCAGCATCTTCAAAATCTACGAAAATGCAACCCTAGATGTTTCAATTGACGAGGACTTAGTAGAACAGATCGAATACCAACAGTGGCGAAACTAGGGTATGGTAGGAATGACAAGTTCCATGGGCGCCAAGTGAAGGGGGCACGAAAAAGCACCTAACGTAAAAATATTTATATAGATATAAATGTGTGTATTAAAAAACTACGTAAGATACGTAAGAGACTACGAAAAATGTAAGATGAAAAACCTTGTTCCCAAAAAAAAAAATTGGAAATCTACGTTATATTGAAAAGGACTTCTCAAGAAGGCTAAGGGTTTTACTAAATTACTAACAGATGCTAAACAAATTTTCTGAGTAGAATTGCATCCAGGTTATTTCACAAATACTTTCATCCGTTCAAAAGAGGTTGCAGGATCCTAAAATGAACTTCCATGATACAGCTTTAGATTTAAAAGCTCTCCAAAATTATTTTCATGGTGAAAGAGAAGTATTAGTTAGTGACTCACTGAACGTAGGAAAGTAGGAATTCGAATTTGAAATGAATTGGACATTTAATTTGAAAGATGTCCAAAAAGAAAAAAAAAGAATGAATAGCGAAACATCGAGAGATGCTGGTTTATCAGCTAAAGAAGAAATGGAAAGAGTTATGGAAGGGACTGTCGACCGTTTATTCAATGAATTCAAAAGTAGAAGCATTCGTTTACAAGAAATTGATGGAAAATTTGGATATCTTCTTAATATGGAAGAGTTGTGCTTTTAAGCCGAAACAAGCTACTTGAAAGAGCGTTGTGTAAAATTGTGTAAAAGTCTACAGTTGTGATGTGGAAGAGCAAGGATTATATGAAGAAATTTTTAAATTTTAGTACGCTGCTGACAAGCTGTACCGAAAAAATATCAAGCCCCGAACAATTACTTAATTTTATAATTCAGTGGACACAGTGGTGTAGTGGTGACTGCATCCGCTCGCTATACCTGAGATCCCGGGTTCAATCCCCGGCCAAACCGTGAAATTTTTCACGGAACTATGCTGTGGCCACCTCGTGGAAAGCAATGGCAAACGAGTAACTCTGCCTAGTAAAACCTCTCAAATAGTGCCGTTCGGAACCGGCGATAAACTGAAGGTCCCGCATATTAGTGTGACGATTCGTTCCACAAGTATAACCGAGCCCACGCTAGAACACTAGAATGGCACCTTAAGAAGAAGAAGATAATTCAGTATGGTGATTATTAACACCTAACCACCTGACATACGTCTCTCAGACCCAAAGTGCTGTAATTCTCTTACCTGAGACATATGGCAGGTGGTTAAGGGTTAAAAAAAACCTTTTTCCCAATATACGTATAGCATTGCAAATATTGATCACTTTGAAAGATCAAAGCATCGATCACTTAGCAAATTAAAATTGATACTTTCATATTTGAGAGTCTCGATGGGCAAACGTCGATTACGTGATCTTGCTTTACTGAGCATAGAACGAGAAATGACCGAAGAAATTGATTTTGACTGATAATAAAATAAAATAAAAAGATTCAGCTAAAGCAAGAAAAATAAATTTGTAATAAAGAGTTAATATATTTAATTTGTGTGCTTTTTTACCCAATTATAAAGTAGGGGCGCAAGATCGGTGTTTGCCATAGGCGCCATTTATCTCTGAATAACAATCAATAGAGTCATTCGTCTAGGGCAGGGATGGCGAACCTTTTTGAGTAGTGGGTCAAATTTTGTTCATTATATTTTTCGTACTAGCTCGTGGGTCACCAGGTCAGTGACATCACTTGGAAAAGAGGAGTGAGGTCAAATGCTCTCATTTAAGGTATTTAAGG
Source organism: Phosphuga atrata (assembly GCA_944588485.1). NCBI lineage: Eukaryota > Metazoa > Arthropoda > Insecta > Coleoptera > Silphidae > Phosphuga > Phosphuga atrata. The sequence continues at coordinate 31,088,412 of OX155901.1, read as the reverse complement.
CTCTTACAAAATTCAAGTTTGTTTTACAACTTCTACTTTGGAAATGAAGAGCAAAAAAGTTAAAAAATGTATAGCAATGAATAAGTCCATAAAACTTCCTGATGTATTATACAATGAAATCCAATTAGAGGATGTGGAATGTTTTGCGTGAGGTATTGACTAAAACATATTGGTTGCATCGCAACAGAAACAATTTTCTGTAGCTCAATATCGATTTCTTTAAATGCCATATCAAATTCTTTAAAAATATCTAACCCATTTCAATAATCCATTTCAATTTTATTACTTTCAATATCTCTTCTTACAATATATTTCCTGATTTATATCGAGCAAAAACTCCAAATTGTGCAAAACCATTTACATGATTACTCTCATCTAAAGCAAATAAATACATTGCTAGATAACTTAAGTCGTCATTTATACTCTTCTTAATCAAGTCTTTGTCTTTAAAATCTGGAAATAAAGTAGTAATACATTCTAAAAACGCTTGTTTCGCAATTCTCTCAGGAAGAGAACTCTCTTCCTGAAAGATGGTTCTCGTGACTAGCAATGCAGTGAGCAACTTGAAAACTAGCAGCTGTAATGTTAGTTTATCTACTCCCACATCAAATGAACACATAAATAAGTAAATTATTGTATGTGAAGGATTTCATTATTATAATCGTAAAAGTATCCAAATCGTGCTTAAAAGTCCAATATAAATCAAATGGAGTTTCATTATTAAACTATTTATGTTTGTTGTTACTATGGCAACAACTCTCGCCACTAAACAAAAAACATAGACGTACTGAAAATAAATTTTCAGTTTGGATTTATCTGGCTCTAATATAACTGAAACTAATCAAAGAATCTTGATTAAATCTAGATTAAATCTAGGTTAACCTAGAATACATCGACAACGACCAAATAGTGTTCCCGTCACTGTGCTCTTTTACCAGTTAGCAATTTTTGTCACGGAGGGGCTGAAGTTTCTAACCATATTGTGTCAGTGATTTGAAGTATTTTGTCTGTTAAAATTACAATTTTTCAATATTATCGGTAAGAAATGATTTTTGCTACACTTGTGTGGAAGGCTTTTGTGCATGATTTGCGAAGTTAAATGTTTTAATCGCAATGACTCCTTCTTCGCACACTTGTATTATAACTTTTGGGATCAAAAAGGCTTTTAAAACACAAAATGATTCTCTTTTTTCTTTTGTGAGAAATATGTTTTTCTTTCTTTATCTGTTGATGAGGCGAGATTAGAATGCAAATTTTCAAAATGTCTTTTTATTTATATGTACGTGAAGTAACTTTTTCATTGGAAATTACACACACAGTCTTTTTATTCTCTTCAACACACATTATTTATCAAACCATTCTGTTTGGTATGATCTGGGATTTGTAACATTTGTCAGCCATATTACAGGGTTACAACTAAAAACATATTTAAAATTTAATAATTTGAGAACAAACATGTTGATGTATTTAACATTTATACTTTTGTGCTTGAAAAACTTGAATAAGAAATTATTAAAAGTGTTGCGTTATTGAACATTTCTAAAAGTTGTAAAATCAATGCCTGGGTCACTTAAAAAGCCTGTGTGGGTCAGTGTCTGACCCGAGGGACATAGGTTCGCCATCCCTGGTCTAGGGGATACCATCTCACTGAAATTATTTAACTTGGCCCTGGAAAATGTATTTAATAGGTTGCATTGGAAAACAAGAGGTATAAATGTAGACGGAGTTTACTTAAACCATTTACGCTTTGCCGATGATATTGTGTTAATAAGCAGCGATCCCAATGAACTAGAGCGAATGATGACAGAACTCCACGAAGCGTTCCTGAGGGTAGGACTAAAAATGAACCTGAGCAAAACCAAGATTATGAATAGGGACGACTTACATATAACAATAGACAACCACGTGTTTGGCACCGTAAAAGAATACGCGTATCAAGTTCACTTAATTAAATTGGGCAAGGAAAATCAATCGTCTGAGATAACCAGAAGAGTACGATTGAACTGGGCGGCGTAAAGCAAAATAGGACATGTTCTTAAATATCGAAACGTCGCTAATAGACCTTTTTAGGTTAGTTGAGCGCAAGCGCGCGAAAGTCGAGTAATTTGAAAATTTCGGGCATATATTTAGTTATACGTCAAAAAGTTCGGGCAATTTTTGACGCATAACATTGCTGAAATTGACACATGCGCACAAGAAAATTTCAACTATGAAAAGATCTATAAAGAAAAGGCTAGGTTGCGTGCATCTTGACCGTATCCACATATGGACTAGAAACTTAAACCTTAAAAGAGAATAATGCAGAACGCCATAGAACAACAGAAAGAGCAATTGAAAGGTCCATGATTGGAATGAGCCTACGAGACAAAATACGCAATACAGAAATTAGGAGGAGATCGACGGTAAAAAACAACATTGAGCATATAGCTAAACTTAAGTGGCGTTGGGTTGGACATGTGGCACGGCAAGATACCAATAATTGAACAATACGTCTAGTAAAATGGCGGCCAAGATTAACAAAAAGGAAGACTGCTTATTGGAAGACCCCAAAAGAGATGGCTTGGCCGTATCAAGCAGTCTGTGGGCTGGAACTGGCACCGACTTGTCATAGATAGAGACATGTGGAAAATTTTGGAAGAGGCTTATATCATCCGTGGATGAATAAAGGCTGACGACGAAGAAGAAGAAAATCTCAATCAGTTTATCAATCTAATATAATTTCACTAGCTAGTTTTGTATATCCGTTTTGTATATTTATCAAGTTTTGTCTAACAAATATTTTACCGAGGGGTAAACCGCAGGGGAAGTTTAGTGTACAGCTTGCAGAAAGTCAAAGGAAATCAGATGAAATCAGAGGAAGTCAGAGGAAGTCGAAGGAAGTCAGGGGAAATCAAAGGAAGTCAGAAGAATGCAAGAAAAACACGACTGCGCTGGTTGCACGTTTATGTCAGCTGTAGGCAACACAATGAATTTTTTCTCGTGCTCGCGCTCGTTCTTAATGATGACATCCTTATAATGTAAAAACGGGTTTTTTCCCCCAAAAAAAAAACCTTTTTTACCAGTGGAATACAATCAAAAGACAAACAAGAATATTGGTTTTACGTTACCATTAGAAGATGGCTTACCTAAATAAGGTACTTACGTTGCTAACTCAGTGTTTTTCAAGAATATTTTTGCATAGCAAACAAATTAAACCACGTGTATGCTCAATCGTTGGGTGACGCTCCTGCATACTGCCTAACGATATTTGGTACCGATAATAAATTTACTGCAAATGGCGTAAAGAAACGATGGAACTTTATACAAGATACTGTTTTAACAGTAAATGCTATCACCGTTCTGGGTTTTTCATCTGATGGTGACACACGCCTGATGAAGGCCATGAAAGAAAATATGGATATTCCGCTTTCACAAGAAAAGAACAGTTAAATAATTGGGAATGGTAACAGATGGTCTACAACTTAGACAACGATGCTTATATACAAGACACAGTTCATATTACAACCAAGCTCCGAACACGTTTACAAAAGCCCGGAATAATTCTTCCAATTGCTAATTCTAGTAAAGGAATATTCCTCTAGTAAAGGAATATCCAAAGATAAACAACTCCTAACAATGTCCAATTTGCAGACTGAAGATAAGATGAATTTTGAGTCTGCCAAGAAAATGTGTTCTTCTGAAGTAATTAAATTATTAAATATGATACTACAGAGTGATAGAACGAAGGCTACTTAAAACTAATGAATTTCATACTTCAATTTCATAAATCATTTATAGGCAAAGTTAGTATCTGGCAAGAGATGTTTCGGCCTTGTCTCAGAAGACATTTAGAACTGCAAGATCTATGACGTCGACATTTTCTACAATAATTAATTTGAGTCTGAAAGATTTCTTGCATAAGTTGGATATATTTTTAAACTCGGTACCGAAAACAGGCCGGTCGCGTTGTGACGTAAAATGGGTAATTTCTACCCGCACCTGACTTTGTTGACACAGTAGCTGTAGTAGACATGTCAAATATGTCAAATATTAAAAGTCAAATATTAAAAGTTATCATGCTTGTTTCGTACCATCGTGTAGGAGTACTACAAAAAGAACTCCTCAAAAAATGTTTTTAAATGTCCCACATTGTTAAACGTTGAAACCAATGGTGTTAAACAGTGCGCCAAAAAAATACTAAAACGACGATTTTATAAAGAATGTTTATATTTGAATGTTAGAATGAAGTTTCACCCTTTTAACGTCACAAACAAATAATGGCGCGTTTGGAGTCACGTGATTAATTTCAAAAATTTATCACTTTTAAATTGTTTATAATTAATTCAATTTTTCGCATCGCACATCAGAATTATTTATAATAAGGTTTTAAAATACATAAAAAAACGATAATTTTTTTTATTCAACAACCCAATTAATAATATTATAAACGATGTTGAAAAATTATTTATTTTTCCAAGAGAGTGAAAAAAGGGAAATTTATGCTCTAATTCAGATATCGACAATTTCACTAAAGTTACAGATGTTGTTATAACGGAATCTATAGAAAGGGCTTTAAAAGATGTTTTAGAAACGATGATCAAACTGGGAATGGATGTAGCGCAAAACAAAAATGATAGATTATATTGCAAAATTTTTCTGCAGTCAACATCTACCACGGATAGTTTTAACAACGAAGGAGAGTTTATAATAGTCAAAGAAACGCTGTTAACTTCAGAAAAAAACCCCACCAGCTTACAAAGATTTCTGAAAAAGATTATGAACATGTTTAAGACTTATGAGCTTTTCGTGTGAAATCTTGTGATACCACCTTAAACTTAAGAGCTTTTTCGTCAAATTTTTCGAATGATGATGAAGATGGTCGATTTTTTAAAAATGGACCATACGTACGAGTAGTTTTAGACAATGCTAATACAGCAGTTTTAAAGAAATCTTCACATTGCTGGTTATTAGAAGAGAGTAAAGAAAAAATTTGTCAAGACCATTTAAGGTTTGTTTAGAATACAAAACACAATATCAAAAGTAAAGACACAAAGAAAAAATGTCTCTACATTTTTTTGTTTTTCTCCCGATTTCTCCCGAAAATCCCATTAAAATGTCAATGCTGTAAAAAGAGACAAATTCTGCATCAATCCAATTAATGACACGTTTCCTTTATCTAAAATATAATATATACGAATATATTTGATCATACACCATCATTATAAGACCCAGATGAACCATCAGTGATGGTTATAGGCACCTAAGTTAAATGTGACAAAAAAGTCTCAATTTCCCAACAAAAAAATCTCTCAAAGTTTATATAAAGAGGTTATGTGAAGAGTTGGAAGTAAAATCTAGGTAGGTATGATCAAAAAGATCATTTTATGGATAATTTGGCAAAAAAGTTCAAAAGAAATCAGAGGAAGTCAGAGGAAGTCGGAGAACGTCAAAAGAATTCAGAGGAAGTCAGAGGAATTCAGAGGCAGTCGAAAGGAAGTCTGGGGAAGTTAAGGAACTGAAACCAGAAAAGGAAGTATAGTGTACACAAATGGACTGGCGGTTTGCCCCTCGTATTTTACACACCATAAATAGTTAAAACATGATAGATGAGCTTGATAGATGAAGTATTCAACTATCATTCATATTACTATAAAATTTGAAACTACACCAATTTTTTAGTTGCCAATGTACCCATGTTTTGGTAACAGTAATACTTTTACTTATGAATATTAAGAATATTTAATATGATTATAAGAATGTTTAAATAAAAAACTAAATTGTTAGTGTATAACAAGATGTAATTATAAAATTGTGTTCATTAGACCAAATTTAAAAAATTAAACTTGTTTATTATATGGATAAAACTTCTATAGACAAAACCTTGTATATCATTAATGACTCACTATTTCAATAGAGAATTCTTTTATTCCAATGATTGGATTACATCAATTTTAATTAACTCGCGATAATGAATTCAGTTTGGTTTTAATTAATAGATATGCGAATTTAATTATTACTGATATGTCGGTAGTGCTATAAATTAGTTAATAATACACCAATTATGCAATCGATTTATACTCAACCTAAATTATTTATTTATTAGATAATAATTTTGTGAAATGGAACAGTTTATCATTAATTAATAATATCATAAGCGAATGCATCTTTTCACTAACTCAAACTCAATTATGCATGTGCTCATGAGGCAAATATACACGTGCTCGTAAAACACGTGTACTTCCCATTCGCTGATTTGTGTCTTTCAATGCGGTTTCGTGAAATTCTGATTCCGTTGGTTGCGACTAATTGTAAGTTTTAACTGGTTTTAAGGCAAAAGAAAACACGAACAAGTTAGAGACTGTTCCAAAAAATCTTCCCAACACCGCGAAAAATGCAATAAAAAAATCAATAAGAAAAATGTAAATTTGCAAGAATTCTAAGTAAAATCGTTGGTAAATGTTATCTTTGAAACTTGACAAAATAATATTCATAATTCGTAATAAGTTTGCCATAAGAAAAATCACGTTTTTTGCACTATACCTAAAGCTACGTACAAACGGTATAGAAAACTAGCGTATAGTCCTACTATAGTTTGACTATAGCTGTGTGAAACCTAGTATAGTCCAAAACTATTCGAATACTTCAACTATACGAAGCGGTCACATGGCTATAGTCAAACTATAGCAGGACTATACTCTAGTTTTCTATACCGTGTGTACGTAGCTTAACGTTGTCGCCGCTTCGTTTAGTTCAACTATACGCGGGTTCGATTCCTGGTCGGGGAGTCGACAACTAGAACGGCTTTTACAGTATATATTAGTTATCACCCGTGCCAAAAAAGAAGAGGTGGAATCTGGCGCTTAGAACTTGAATGCATGCGAATTACTCCTTTCAAAATAAGATGGTTAGATGAGGTTATATTAGAGCAGATAAATACAGACAGCACGATATGACCTCTCGATCTAAAATAAGAAAAAATACTACACTTCTACTACACACTCTAGTTAAAAGAAACAAAAGTCTCCCCCTCTTCATCCTTGGCACATGGACAATAATTGTTTATTCGATTATTCTAAATCATTCGAGTACTCGATTATTATTCATGTAGACGAATGTTGAATGATCACTCGGACTAGAGCTGAATCATTCGATTATTCCGGATCATTCGAATACTCGATTAAACCTCGAGTGCGTGAGTTACGAATGATCACTCGGACTTGGAAATCGAAATCAGGTGTTAGTACTCATTGGCGCTGTCGAGGTGAGTATATATATATATATATATATATATATATATATATATATATATATATATATATATATATATAGTCGTATATATATATCGTATATATATATAGTCGTATATTAGTCGTATATATATATATATATATATATATATATATATATATATATATATATGGCATAATCGAGTAAAAATAATGAATGATTTTAGTTCTCGGCAAGCATTCGAATCGAAATATGAATAATCATTCGGACTTGGAAATCGGAATCAGGCTTTAATAGTCGTTGGCGCTGCCGAGATGGGCATAATGGAGTAAAAATAATCCAATGATTTTAGTACTTGGTAAGCATTCGAATGGAAAACTGCTCAAAACTGCATGTTTTTACTGTTCAAAAAATTAATAAAATACGTTTGTTAGAATGATTATATTATGTATTTATTTTATTCATGTTATTTTTTACACTGAAACTATAAATATTCCATATTTAAAAAAAAAACTAAAAAAAAAGTTATAATAAACAAAATCACAGTTTAATACTACTTCTATGTGTTGATCGGTTAATCTTGACCTCTCTGAATTTTTATTATTTTTCATTAAAGAAAATAATTGCTCGCACAAGTAAGTGCTACCGAACATAGCCAGTATTCGCGTAACAAACGATAACATTTTAGGAAAACGATCTACAGATAAATATGCGCTTAAAATTTATTCATCCAATGTTCGATTACAATTATACAAAACTTAACATACAATAAATGGATGAAGTTCTACAAAAAATGGCTGGATAAATACAAAATAAATTAATCAATCCAAAATTCGGTTACTTCGTACAAAATAAATTACTTCATCCAAAAAAAGGTTCATCCAAATTCATCCAAACTAAAATGTAATCATCCAATAATTGGTCTTTTCGTACAAACTATGATTTTTCCTTACAATAATCGTACAACATAAAATCAATTCACCCAAAAAAGGTTTACGTATTCATAAAAAGGTTGTTTTATCCATCCATTTGATTGCTCTTTACACAAAAACAAATTGCTTGATATAAAATTTGAAGTATGATCAAATAACTATTACCTATAATCTATTGTATGTAATATATTATGTTTTATTTTATATTATATGCTATATAATCTGTAATAAGAGTAGCACATGACCAGCCAGATATTGTAGTGATTTTTAAGAAACGAAATGAAGCTATTATCATTGAAATTGGAATAACAAGCCAGGATCAGCTGCAAATGGTTGTGACAACGAAACTGCACAAGTACGACATGGTAGCGAGTAAAATATTACAAATATAAGTGTAAAACCAAGATTATCCCGTATGTGATGACTTGGGACGGGGTGGTTACAAAAAGCCACAGCAGATATAACCAGCAAATTGGAATCACACCAAACATCGAAGCTTACATCCAAACTAGAGTGCTGATGAGGGCACTTGAGACTGTGTCGTTTGAGACACGCAGGGGCATACTTGATGGACCTGGCGAGGGCGAAACACCCGAAGCAGCAATTGAGAGGTTGATGAGAAGAAGCGATACGGTGGCCAATGCGAGTATATATCAATATTAATTCCTAAAAACTACTTCTTAAATAAATTTATTAAATATATATTATGTGTAATTTATTGTGTTGGTTAATTTTTATATATTTTAACTTCACTGACGAACTAATGCTGGCTTAGATTTTAAAGGTCGTCCACGTTTTCGCTACTGTCCCAATGGAATTTATTTAAGTGTCAATGGAACTTTGTACAGTTTCAAGAGAATTTCGATTCCAATACTGTACTTACATATGTAATTCTTCATAAACCACATTTATGAACAGGAAGATTCTTCCCATTTATTAATGTTCAGAGTCACTTTCCACATTGAAATTTGATGATTGATTTATACTCTTTAAAACCATTCCAGTTTTTCAGGTTTTCTTTGTTTTGTACTCTGAAATATTGATCTTTCGACTGTTTTTGACTGTTTGGACCGATGTAAGAAATTGATTGACCATTCAATTCTTCTTTCACAACGGTTGGTTCACCCAATGATAGACTTTTTTGGAAACTTGATTCGTTTATTGGAAGAAATAATTGTATTTTGTATAAAAAAATTGTTTGTAAAGTGCAAACAAATTTTGGATGGATCAACCTTTTTTGTACAGTTAAACCTTTTTTGGGTGAATTTATTTTATTTTGTACAATTTCATCAATTATTGTACTAAACCATTATTATTTGTAAGAATAAATCGATTATTGGGCGTTTATATTTTATTTTGGACCAAGCAACCTTTTTTGGATGAAGTAATCGCTTTTTGTATGAATAAACCGAATTTTGTATTTTCCAGCTATTTTTTGTAAAAACCATCTATTTATTGTACGCAAAAAAATCCAAGACTTTTATTTTGGACGAAGTAACCATTTTTTTGGATGATGTAATCGATTTGTGTATGAATAAACCGAATTTTGTATTTTTCCAGCTATTATTTGTAAAAAAACATCTATTTATTGTACGCAAAAAAACCAAGCCATAAATATGTATCTATACCATTCTGAAATTCCAACTTCCATAAATTCAAATCAGCAAAGAATCACACTGAATATCAATTAATTCTATTTTTAAATTTTCATCAACCATTTCAATATCGTTAGATGGAGGTGAAGTAAAAGGACGACATTGTACTTCACAGCTTTTCAAATAAAAAAATCTTCGATCGAATTCCATTTCTAATGATTTATTTTGATGAGCGTATCTTGTAAATTTTAATTTAGTTGATTTAAGCAATAGATATTGAAGTGAGATACGTTTTCTTTTTCTATTTACCAACTTATTAAAGCGGAATATAGCTTGAATATATAAATATATTCAACTTTTCGGTAGCTCTATAATATTATTAATTCTTTTTATGACTACAAAAAAAAATTCATGTTGAAACACAACAGATATTTGTATTCTATTTATTAGTTCTCAGTACACTTTCGTGGCACTAAACAAGAACCAGATAAATAATGATTTTTTCGATCATTATTAAGATCACATATTTCTATTTAACCCAAGTGAATAGCCATCTACAGACGCGTTTCGAATGTTATTTATCTAGTTCTAGTTTAGTGCCACAATAGTGGACTGAGGGCTAGTAAATAGCATACAAATATCTGTTGTGTGTCAACATGAGATTTGTTTTGTATGGTATGATTGTATCTATAATTAATTTGGTTTCACCCCAATATTCAATTATCTTTTTCTATTGGTTTTTTTGTTAATAATTTTTGTTTGAAAGCGTTAATATTATCAAATAGCGTGGTAACAACATGATTTTTTCCTTGAACTTTAAGATTAAGTTGATTACGATGACTTGTAATATCAACGGAGGAAGCTAAGTCCTCTATACATTGTCCATCTTTTGATTCAAGGGGTAAGGGGTAATAAGGCCACTCTAGAATTTTTTAAAAAATATTCATTTTTTTTTCTTAAAGTATAGATTAGAGTCTTAAGAATATGGGAAAATTTATTTTAAAGCTGCGCAGAAGTAATTGACAGGTGAAAAGGGCGCGCGCGCCAACGACTAGCTGTGTGCGCAAAGCGGTCGCTCAAGACCTTCGTGCGAAATCATATTTGGGCTACACTATTTCATAAAATTTCAACCGACGAAAGGCCGCAACACGATAAATGTTCGCCTGGTAAAGATTCGTGGTGTTCATGGCAAACATCTAAAGCCAGCGGTACTCTGGCTGAATATAAACACAAAGCTGCTCTTCATCCACTACTCTTTGATGCCATAAAACCAATTTATGAAGAACTGAGTAGAGGTCACCTTCTGAAGCGGTGTTTAGGTGGATTTACGCAAAACAGTAATGAAAGTTTCAATTCTGTTGTGTGGTCGATGGCTCCAAAATCAAGTTCCAGTGGAAAAGTGGTGTTGGATATTGCAGCTAATATGGCCGTGTGTGTGTTCAACGACGGCTTATTTAGAATAATAAAAGTTATGCAGGTTCTGGGACTAAAAATTGGACAAAACTGCTACTATTTTTGCGACGCGGCTGACGAGCGCCGCGCCGCGTCCAGTTCTCCGAGCGCGCGCTGACTGATGCAGCAAAAGAGCCTCGAATGGCGCAGAAATCATCAAGAAAGGATCAGGACGATGAGGAAATGAATCTGGAAAGTCAATTTTATCGCGCAGGCATTGCAGACTAGAGGTAAATACATTATTTCTATGAAAAACTATGAGTCAAAACTTTAATCGCGTTTTTCTCGAAACCATGTTTTTAAAATCGGGCGAAAACAAATCTCAACTACTAATTAAGCGAGCAGCTTCAATCTGTTTATTGCCCAATCTACATAAAAAATACGAGGGCTTTTTTTTACAAAGTGCTTCATTCGTTTTTTATTCGTTTTTTATAGAAAAATTTAAGCCCGAAAAATGAACTTTTTTTCAAACGTGCGCCATTTTGTTTATAATCAAAATTTTCAAAATCCGGCCCGTATTTTTTTTGAATATACATCACAGATTCAGAAAACATTTACTATTTTTTTCCAGGTTCATTGCTGTTTCCTGGATCTTTTCGACCGTTTTGCCTACGCTACGAGAGGGACCTCCATTTTTTTTTTGAATTTTGTGTTATTTTTGAAAATTATCTTTTGGAAAAAATTGGAAATAAAGCTCAATGTACATAAAATATAGATATAATAACAGTTTTTAATTTGCATTTTTAGATATTGTTTAAAAAATCTAGAAAATGACCTATTTTTTCATAGTGCAGAGTAGCCTTACCCCACATTTTTTGACGAGTGCACATGCACATGACTTTCAGCACATTTATAATTTTTCCAAGAAAATTATGATTTCGTTCAGCAATTTAAAGAATTGTTTTAACACTTTATGACTGGAAAGCCATCGCAATTCCGTATAATATGGTAGATCGGTGTATTCACATTCTATATCGTCCAAAAATAAAACAAATTGACGATGATTAAGCCCACGTACACAAATATAATTTTGGTGACTTGCTGGTGAATAATACCATGAAAATGTTCAAAATATTATCACTACGGTGTTTACATACTTTTAATTCCTCAAAAACTCCTTTAGTAATACCGGTCTTGGTAGGTGCACCATCAGTTGCAGGAGCACCAACTTTTCCAATGGTAATTTATGCTTCTTTTACGCGCAACAAAAATATCAGCTCCAGTAGTTTTCTTCCAAACTTGCAAAAGTGCTTCACTTAATTTGAAATTAGCATTAAATCCGCGAATAAAAATGTCCAGCTGAGCGATATATCAAATATCTGTACTTTCATCAATTGCAACAGAGATGATCACGGATATTATTTAGTTATGCTGATTTCTCAAAATCTCGGCTATTTCAACAACTCTGTTTGCTACAGTATTTCGATGTATTTGTGCTGGACATAATACTTCCGCCGTTTATCAAAAATAATTTGAAATGTGTCGGCGGGCCGCCGAGTATTGTCGTATCTCTGTATTGTCGGGCCGCGTGTTTGACATGGCAGTAATAGAATTTTGCAAAAAATGCAATATTCTCGCTAAAGGCATACATTTTCCCCAAAGCTCACCGAAAATTTGTTAAATTAATAACGAAATTGGCTTTGTTTAAATAAATTACATTCCACAGGTAATATTACTAATACCGGCAAAAATAACTAATAATAATCATTTTTAGGGTGAATCGAGAGATCATTCGATTAAAAAATCGTTCGATTATTAAAATCACTCGATTAGTAATCATTTATAATCGAGTATCCATCATTACTTTTGCGTCACAATACACCACAAATTTATAATTGAAGCAGTTTTTCAAAAATGTAAGTGCTTCTGCGTATTTTTTAAAAACTGTTCATTTATATGACGAGGTTTACCTACGTGTTTGCTTCATAAAACGAAAACCCTCGTCATCTATTTCATGCTTCGCAAAAATGTCGAAGGTCTTCTGGTGGTAGAGCGTCCCATTTTTCAATAAGAGCCTCTTTTAGCTGCTGGATGGTCTGAGGAGGATGTGCGACCACGAACACGTCTGTCGAGAATATTCCAAACATGCTCTATGGAATTTAAATCAGGACTTAACGCAGGCCACACCATTGTTTGAATGTCCAGTTCTTGTAGGAAGTTTAAAGTGATTTGTACAGTATGTGGTATAACGTTATCCTGCATTAATAAAAAAATTGGACATATTCCATATGCGACAGGGATAACATGTTCTCCTAACACAATGTCAACATAGAAATTAGCGTTAAGATATTACAAGAAGGGAATTACAAGGAGGTCAGTTCTTCTGTCGATACTAATCTCACCGCAAACCATAACTGAACCACCTCCAAATATATCGACTTCCTGGACAGTATCAGCTACGTAGCGTTTTCCTGAGGGTCTGTAAATAAGTACTCGGCCATCGCAACAAGTAATACGGAACCTTGATTCATCCGTGAAGAGCACATACTTCCATTTTCGAAGTTGCCATGCGACATGTTCACGAGCAAAATTCCTCCTTGCTATTATGTGGCGTCGCACAGTGGTCTGAAATTCCAAAAAGCTGGCCAAAATTCAAAAAATAAAGATAATATTTTCTTAATTTTTATTTTTTTAATGGATAAAGTAAGGTCCTGTGCTTTTGATGTAAGGGTTAAAAAGGGTTATGTGGGTGTACCTTAGTCTGGATATAAATTAAAAATGAGGCAATTTTCGCGCGTCATTTCATGTTCGAGTGTTCGTCAAACAGTGCTGATTGAAATCATTTATATTATACCTTACCTTACGATCGTTTTTAACCCAGAAAAATGGATTTTTCTTATAGATATATAGAATTTAATTGTGTTTTTATTTCTTTTATTTGATTAACATCTTGCAAAAAAAAATTGTAAAATTTTCATAAAATTGTGAAGAATTTTTTTTCTCAAATTTTTTCATGAAGAACAAAAGTTAAAAAAGCCGCGTACGGCGGCTATGTCATTTACGGGATAGTGTTAGGAATAGGTTTTTCTAAAATATTGCAAGAAACTAGCTTGCGATAATTAGCATTTTAGCTTTTATATGAATGTTTATATATTTTTTTTTTGAATTTGAAGATGGTGGAGGAGCCGGCTGAACTGAATAACAAAACTTTATTCATTTATTTTTTCTCTTTTTGACACTCTTTCTTCATTTTTATCTGCCGGGATTTTCATATATATATATATATATTTTTTTTCATATATATATATATATATATATATATATTTATATATTTTATATATATATATATATATATATATATATATATATATATATATACATATCTGTCCTATAGATATAGTTATTCCATGCGTACATAGGTCTGGATACAAAAAAAATCTAAATTCACAAATATACCTAATTTAATATACTAATATAATTACAAAAAATAAAAAGAGAAAACGAAGAATCAAAGCAAAAAAAAGTACATACAATAGAGAAACAGAAATAGAAATAAAAATATTTAATCTACATTCGCAAACTAATTTTTAAGTTTTCTTTTTACTGTTTTTTATTATAAAATAGGGTTTTCAGTTCATTAGGCAACATATTATAATATTTAATAGCAGTATAGGTAGGTTTTTATAACTAATAGATTTGTTTAATTTTTGGCGGAGAGATTTCCTTATTTCTTGTATTCACCGATACCTTCTTATATAATTCCTTACATTTATTATAGTTGAGTAGCAAAGAGTAAACAATAAAAGTTTTACATACATTTAAGGGAGGCTGGGAGGCTGTATGTTATTACATATTATTTTAATTAATCTGTTTTGTAATGTAACTAGTGGTTTAAGAGCATTACCATATGCCCCTCCCCAAGAAGAAACACCATAGTTAATTAAACTCTCAATTAGTTCATGATATATAATTTTTAATGTTCTTTTATCCATATATTGTCTCAATTTATAAAAAACAAAGACAAAATATCTCAATCTCCTAACTACTTCATTAATATGGTATTCCCACTTCATACAGCTATCTGTATAGATACCCAAATATTTATAATATTGAACTCTCTTAATCATTTTATTATTTATCATTAACTTTATATCATTTGGTAAACTATCCTTGTAGCCTGCAAAAGTCATAAAAGTAGTTTTTCTGTTGGTTTGCACTCAGCCAAAGACTCAAACTGTTTAACCATCCAGATAATTTTCTTTCTACTTCATTCCACGATTGTCCCTCACATAGAACAGCTGTATCATCAGCATATGATATTAGGGAGTAATTTGGTATTATGTTGAAAATATCATTAATATACAAAATAAAAAGTAATGGACCTAAAATTGTCCCTTGTGGCACACCAACAGTTATGCTCTTGTGCACGCTTTTAATGTTCTTAAGTGTAACACATTGAGTTCTGCATCTTAAGTAATCCTTAACTAATTCATATGCAAAACCCCTTATTCCATATGCTTCAAGTTTATACAATAGTATAACATGGTTTACCGTGTCAAACGCCTTAGCTAGATCTAAGAATGCAACAATAGTAGGATAATTTTTGGCTAGTTATCATATACAAAATTTGTAACAACGTTAGTGGATTCTTTGTGCCTCTGCCTTACAAAACCGTATGATTTTCGGAGATTACATCATGCTCTGTTAAAAAAGAAATAAGCCTATTATATATAGTTTTTTTCATTAATTTAGCAATGTTATATATTAAAGATATCGGTCTATAGTTTGTAGGATAGTGTTTATCTCCTGCTTTTAGTACGGGAATAATTTCAGCTGACTTTAAGGCAGAGATACCCTTTCGGCCAGATACCCTGATTTATACATATATTAATAATATGGTCAAGCGGTTTACTTATTATATCGGCAAGACATTTTAGTACCCTACTATTAATTCCATCTACACCACCTACACTATCTTTTAGTTGCTTAATAGTTTTCTCAATTTCCAGTCTACCTGTAGGATTCTTCTTAACTGTGTTTTTATTAAAATCTTTTTTATCAATTTTAGACGCTTAGTCAACTCCAATATTACTAAAATAACTAGCCAGGTTATTTACATTTTGTTTACAATTTGTTCTTTATCCGCAACTTTATCACCATTATACATGATATAATCTATCTCAGTCTTTTTCTTTTCATTTTGTCCGATTTTATCTTTAACAAATTTCCATAATTTTATACTGCCCTTGCATTTTTCCGAGACCTCTTTGCTAAGAAATAATTGTTTAACTCGATTTATAATTTTATGAAGAATCTTACAATACTTATTATATTTTTCATTTAATTGTTCGTTTTTTCTATTTTTTGACCAGGCTATATATAATAATTCCTTTGTACTACATGAATTAATTATGCCTCTAGTTATCCAATTTTTTCGTGGTTGATTTCTATTTTTAATTTTTATTCTCCGCGTGCTTTATGTTTTATTTATTAATATTTTTATTCTGCCAATTAGAAGATTTACAGCCTCGTTGGGTTCTTGTATATCTAATAGATGATTCCAATCAGGTTTAGAAGCTAAATTGCGTAATTTATTATAATTTATACTAGGACATTTTTTTTCTTTGATTATCTAATTTTAGTGTCGAGAATAATGCAAAATGATTAGTGAAGGTATTAGTAAAGATGTACGATTTCTAATTCCCAATATTAGATTTCACAAACATATTATCTATACACAAACATATTATCTATATTATATTTAAACAATTTTTTTTTTCGGAAAATAACAATTGAGTTGTTTGGTCTGCCAAAGTTTCTGCCAAAATCACTGGAGCTGATGAAGATATAATAAAACGTTTCCACGTAACATTAGAAGTTATTTCTAGCGGTTTTTAAATTGATGTAAATAAATTTAAAAATGACGCTATTGACACTGCAAGAAAAGTTGTTGAATTGTACTCGTGGTACCATATGCCGACAACAGTCCAAACATTTTTAATTCACGGGAATTGGATTATTCGATCATCATTGCTTCCAATCGGACAATTATCCGAAGAAGCACAAAAACGTAGTCGTCAAAAAAACATGGAAGACGTTTTTAATAGGTTCTTGATTTTATCAGATCGTAAAATTACAAGTTTCCGTAAACTTCTGCAAGAAAACGAAGTCGTTTTT
Organism: Phosphuga atrata; assembly: GCA_944588485.1. NCBI lineage: Eukaryota > Metazoa > Arthropoda > Insecta > Coleoptera > Silphidae > Phosphuga > Phosphuga atrata. The sequence continues at coordinate 31,071,110 of OX155901.1, read as the reverse complement.
TTGCAAGCTATCGAATTATTTGCAGAAAGTACAGCTCCAATTTTGGAATCAGATTAATCAGATACATCTGATGGTGATTAATAATGTTAACTTTTTTACATTCAATTTTAATAAATTATTTTGTTTTCTATTTATCCTCTTTTTTACTGAACCCCAATTTAAAGAACCAAATTCCATGAAACAGTAAGTTTTTCTATACAAAATCAACGATCAGTTAATCAGTTGATCATTTTTCAATTCAGTTTCGTGATCAGCGACTTCTAACAAAACCCCTAAATCCCAATTGTCAAAACAATTGAACGCTTATTTCGAAAAATTATCCGCCATATTGTTTTCTTGATTGAGTGACCTTGATCTGAGTTTCTTGATCAGCGACCTCAAAAACGCGAGGAGACCAAAAATCACAATATTTGAACGATTCCTTTTTAAACAATTTTTGCCAGCTTTTTGGGATTTCACCACTGTGCGTCGTGCCAAAGAGGGTTCTAAAACAAAAACTTGATTCCCTCAACCTAGTCCTAATTCTTTGGGCTGATACAGTTACCCCATGCGACATCCTTTGAAAAATTAAGAGGACTTTCGGCGTAGAAACTCTATTACGAAGACGTGTAATCAGTACAAATCGGTCTTGATTTTGAGTTGTTTTTCTTTTGCGACCTTGCCTAGAGCGCCTAGTATATTGACCTGTTTCCAATTACCTTTTCCACAATCGATGAATAACAGACAAGCTTACGTTGAAGTTTATTGAAACTTGTCGAAGGATCTCGCCATTTTCAATTAATGTTATAGCACGAACAACTTCCACTTCGTTGAGATGCTTCATTTTCACTTAACTTAAGTCAAACTGTCAGTTGCAAATATTTTCATATGTATATTGATCTGGACAAGGCCTTCCTAGGTCTTTGAATAAAATTTGAGATACATTATTTCACTTTAGTTTTGGTCGTTCTTGTTAATTATTACGGATATTCCGGAATTACGCGATGGTGATAATTCCCTATGTGTGAATAAAAACAATTAAATAGACCGCCTTTCATATATACTTAATTTTATTTGCATGTGATTTCCCGTTTGAATTTTATGGAGGCACAAATTAGTGACCATAATTGTTTTGAGCTGTGTATATCATTTACATAACACTTAAAAATCAGTTTTTTAAACTTAAATAATTCTTTAATCCACAAAACAAAACCTGGTAAAAAGACACTAAGAAGTGGCAAAGACAGCACTCTATATATAGACAAACCAACTACAATAACTTAGTCTGTCCGGAGGCGTACAAATTACACTTATAATCATAATTAGATCCCACTTACAGATATCGAAATTTAATTAATATTACTAGTTATAAAGTGCAATTTATCCTTACACAACATATTAATTATTACCTAATGCATGCAACACAAGAAGGTAAATCAATTGCATGCAGAATATTAAATATCAACAATGAAATATCAAAAAAGTTCGAATATCTTGAAAAGTTCAAATTGTGTGTAAAAATGTTACGGGTGATTCAAGATTAAATGCAAGACAATCAAGTTGCAGCTAATTAAGCGTGCATTCAATTAATTGATATCTAATATTCGTGTAGACATGCATGCAATTTCGTGTTACTTTCCCATGCAAATCCCATAAAGTGTTGGTTTATAAGTTTATCTTAAGAAATTACTTTGTAAAGTCACATTTAATATTAGTTTATTGTTAAATTTAATCTTCTTCTAAAATATATTGATTAACCCCCGAAAAATTTCGTTCATGCAAGGATATCTTTTTAATAAACCCCTATGTAGATATGGATTATTAAGATTCACTGAATTTATTGAATAATGAGTGAATTTTAAAATATTTTCTAACTACACAAACTACTAATCATTTAAGTACAAACTTGGTTGAAATTGATCCAGTATTAACTATTTTTTTGTTAGGCTTTCGACCAAGTAGCACCCAATCTAGTACGTCTAATTTTGTTAGACTAGTCTAGTCGACCTGATCTTTTTCGTGTAGTCTATCTAGTTTTCTCCCGTTCTCCGTCCTGTATCATTGGTCAAGTCAGGTCTGTTTAGTCTTGCCTGTGTAGTTTTGCTCGTCTAGTTATATGTTTCTAGTTCCTCTTGTCTCGTATTTTGTAAGTAAATGCTCTAATAGAAATAAATAATATAGTAAATAGTACAAGGAAACGTATAATTGATTATACAGGTTTTTACGGTCTTGTGATTTCATCTTTAAGGGGTAATTAAACATCTTAAAAGAAGGTCATTAATGTAAAACTGTCTTAACAAAAGTTGAATAATAAATAAGATATTACTGCTTTAAATTTTTTGTTGTATTTTTATAAGTGGTGATTAAATATTAAAAACATTTTTCATGAAATCCACTTTACACTAGTTCGTTCGTTTGGATGAACACAGTATTAACTCATAATGTTCTTGCCTGCAGAATTCCTTTTTTTTTCATTAGCAAAATTGACTAAGTCAGCAAGTGAACAAAAACGTTATCAATAAACGTTCATCAATAGTTTAAAAGATATTATAAGAGAGGTTAACCAATTATTTACAGAAATGGAAATATATTGATTTCCAAACTTCAAATCGCTCTTCAGGCTTTTTTGAGTTAATACCCTGTTTATCTGGACCGACGACTTGTTCAAAGTTATCGTTCTATCAGTTCTTGTCGCACCGTGTTCGCAAAGTCTCACTCGACTTATCCATAATTTGTCATAATTAAGGCCTTGTTCTTGCTGTCGAATTGTTGCCGTAGTTGCATCAATTCGGTTACGAAAATCATCTAAATCAATTATGTCGTTAGTGTATAATGTGGTCTTCGTAATGCCTCATAAATAGAAATCAAGGAGATTTCGACAAATCCACTTATTTTCAATAACACATTATCTAAATGTTGGCGAACTAAACGATTAAAATGGCGGTGCGCCATCTTGAAGAAGCTACATTTGTCGACGTACAATTAAAGGAACTTCTTCCAATATTTCCATTAACTTATGTTGCAACAATAGGAGATAGAGGTTTGGCAATTCATGGGGGCTAATAAGTTGTCCGTTAAACAGTCCGACACAAATATCGAAAATCTGTGCTGAAAATGATTACGATAAGCAAAAATAAGTTATTTAAACCGTTACGTGTGAACGTTGCTTTATCAGTCGCCAGTACAATGGAAGAAAAGTTTGGAACTTCAACATGTTTTTCTAGAAGCCATCGGCAAAATTGTAAACGCAAAGGATGATCTTCAAGTTGCAAAACCTGTACTTTCTGTACATGGAAAGGATAAAATTGACTCTCGCGCAGTGTTCGCCAGACAATTCGCTTTCTCTTGGAGACATCTACTTAGCGATATTTTTGTCGAATACTACCAAAAGGATCTACTTCGGCAAGATTTAAGATTTCTTCTTCGGCATCCAAAATTCGTTGCTGACGCCAAGTCCACCACCCCGACCTTGAAGGGTTTGCAATACACCACATTCTCGTGCACAAAATACTAGGACGGTGAATTTCTGTGGAATAGGTGTTTTATGGAATATTATCCTCTTAGAAAACGCTCAGCGTACAATCGACTTGCAGCAGCATAATTCTGGAATAGTTCCCCATAAATTAACAACATGTCAATGTATTAACTGTTGGTGCGATGGACCATGTTTACTTTCCTTATTAGGATTTATTCGGAAATATTTATTTCAAATCACAGTACAGTAAGAACTGATGAAACAGCTTGACGGATGGGAAATCTAACCATCAGCCTACTTATCATCAGCCTACCTAGTAAAAAAATTCACTGATAATTTATCGTTTGAATTTAAAAATATGGATGTATAAGGTTAATGGCCATTTAAGCTGCCTAATCACCTCTTGAAAATAAAATCACAAGACCGTAAACACCCTGTATCTTCTTCTTGTTTCGAATAGGCCTACTTTGGACCACGCTTGTGGACAACTGTTCGGCTTTGATCTTTGCCTAGTATTGTCGCATCTTTTGCCGGTGTAACTCCTTTCTCTCTTCTGTCCAGGGGGACCTTTCCTTCGGATTTTTTCCTGAAATCCACGGACTTCCTTCAGAGTGCGTCTCACAGACTGTCTGTTTTGGAGATCTGTTATTCCCAGTTCTTTAATATTCTTCTCGGTTTCTGTCAACCAAGTGGTACGAACCTTCTTGTTTTGCCAGAAGGTGAACAGACGGTTGGTTAGTCGGTTTGGAGGCAATCTTGCAACGTGTCCATAGACAGCTACCCTTCTTTTCCTTGCACAGTCAGAGAGCATCTCAATATGTTCGTAGAGCTCAGAGTTGCCGCCTTCGGAATTCTCCATCTTCCTTTACCGGGTCTAGGATCTTCCTGAGGATTCTCCTCTCTCTGATTTCCAATTTCTCTACGAGACCTCTTCGGTTCAAGGAAAGGCACTCCATGGCAAACAGGGCTTCTGGTCGTAAGACTGATGTGTAGTGCTTAAGTTTCAGGTTGCATGACAAGCATTTCTTGTTGTAAGTGTTCTTAATCAGTCGATAGGCTAGTTCTAACTTGTTGACACTCTTGGATAATGATGCTCTTTTTGTTAAGTTGGGTTCAATCCGTTCCCCAAGATACTTAAATTTCTTAATCCTCTTGATGTTTCCCTGCTCTAGTAACATCTCTCTGTTTGCTTCTCTGATGTTGGTGAAGAATTCTGTTTTCTCCAGCGACACTTGAACACCAACTTTGGCAGCCTGTTTTCTCAGGCAATTTACCTGCATTGTTGCCATCTCTAGAGAATCAGCAAACAGTACCAAGTCATCTGCAAAGGCCAGGCAATCTACAACCAGTCCATCGTTCTTACGTCCCAGGTAGATACCACTCTGAGCACCCAAATTGATCAGTTCCTTGTGCCATTCTCTCATAACATTTTCAAGGACACAGTTGAAGAGAAGTGGGGAAAGTCCATCTCCTTGTCTCACTCCAGTTTTTATTTTGAAGCGTTCTGAAATGTCACCTCTAAATTTAACATGGAAATGGGTGTTGGTCAAAGTTTCTAGGATGAGTCTGGGGGTTTTGTTGTCTAGCCCTAGTCCATGGAGTACTTTGTTAAACGTTTCTCTATCAAGTAAACACCCAAATATATAATGCATAGTATCTCTAAAATGATATACTAGACTAAGTTAAAGTGACATTAATTACATAATAACTAAATATATAACCATTTCTTATCTTTTTTTGCGCCCCTATGCCATTTTATTTCTGCCACTAGGCAATATGCTCCTCATAATTGATTTCAAACGCAAATTAATGTTACAAAGTTTATACACCTGCTGCACACACAAAGGCGAGGCGAACGCGTTCATCTGCTGTAATATAAATTGCGTCCTTAAAGGGTTCTTTGTTCTGACGAACTGTGCCATTTAAAGGACAAGATTGAACGCTTTTCCGCCGGTATTGATTCTGGAAAACGTCTTGTATTCAAAGGTTTCCACAAAGTTTAAGGTATTTTATAACCAAGCGGATTTTATGAATTTTTGCTAGAACACGATAACATAATAAAACAAGTTTTCTTGATAAAATTAAACACAAAAGACTAGAGGGACAAATTTAGAGAGACTAGACTAGGCACACTGGAGTAGCCAGACAGATAACACTAGACAGACAAGACTAAACAGATAAGACTAGACAGACCAAACCAGATAAACAAGACTAAACCAACAATATTCGTCGGACAAAACAAGACAGACATTATTCGCCTGTGTAGTCTTGTTAGTATTCTTTCAAACCTTGTCTGTGTAGTCTTGCTTGTCAAATATTGCCTGTCTAGTCTACTCTTCTCAGTGTTTTAATTTATCCTGGCCGGGGATGCGACAACTAGCGCGGTTTTCACTAACCGTCCGGGCTGCCCACCCTGAATGTCGCATATTAAAAGCCATAGTGGAATAGGGGGTTTAGTGAGTGTTTTTTATTTATTGTGTTTTTATTTTTAGTTATTTTATCTATTGTTAACTGTCTAGTGTTTTTTGTCCATTCTTGTCTGTCTAGTTTTGTCTTATCAGTCTAGTCGTTTGTCTGGTGTTTTCTGTCCTGTCTGCTTAGTTTTGATGGGAAACACAGGTTTGACTGAAAATAGGGACCGACGAGATTAAAATTGTAAAATGAAGACAAATTTGCAAATAAATTTTTGCAAAACATTCAATTGTGCAATAGTTTGTGGCATTTAATGTCCACACAACATTTTCAAGTTATTTTAATTTATTGGATGAAATTATATATATATATATACAAAATGTACATTGCTCCTGCAAATGTTCAACAAAAGAGACCAACAGATAACACTTAATACTCTCTTAGTAAGACAAAATTATGCAAAAACCATTAAAACAGTTTATATTCCCACGAATATAATTCTTAATATACTTCTGTATTTTCTTTCAATTCTATTATTTTCTTTATTAAAAATAATATTTTAGCTAGTTACAAGCTTTCGCTTCGTGGAACTTCTTCATCCTACACTCCAATTCTGGTCTAAAGTGTCTAATTAGTCCTTGGACTGGCCATGCAGCGCCATCACCAAGCGCACAAATTGTGTGACCTTCGATTTGCTTGCTCAATTCCCACAGCATATCAATTTCCTCAGGTCTGGCATTACCATCAACAAATCTATACATTATTTTATTCATCCAATCAATACCTGAAACAAACATTAACAATTTAATTAACAAATAATATTTTTTTTTCTTAAAGTATAAATGGTGACAAGTATAAATAGTGGAAAATTATGTCCAGGACGTGACTACTTCCTTGGCGTGATAAGTTTATTTTTAACTAAAATTATCGATGGAATTTTCGTGTACATAAATAATAAACTATTCAATTTCATACTATTAAATAGTACTGATAAGGTTATTCCAACGCTTCTCAATTGTTTAAAGATGGTAATGGAATTGTTTGAGGATTATAATTTAGCTTTTACACATATCCCCAAATTACAAAATGAAGACCAATTTACAAAAGTGTGACGTGATTAGTTGTCTTGGCTTGACTTCGACGTGTCATCTATAAGACTGTAATATAAGCAAATACAAATTTGGACACCCATTAAATATTATTGCAAAGATCTTTATATGGAGTGTCATATGCACGCATGTGAGATATGGACAATTTTAAAGAAGGATAGGAAAAGGATAGAGGCTATGAAGATGTGGATGAGGAGAAAAATGCAAGGCATAAAGTGGACAAACAAGAGCAGGTTTTGGAAAGAATAGGGGCAAAATAATAGGAATAGGGGAATAGAATAAGATCTTTCTTTCTTTATTTGAGACTATTTTGAAAAGACAGAGATTCTGACTGCTGAATGTTTGAGAGGGAGTTGTTTGTTGAAAGAGGTAATCGAGTGAACTGTGGAGGGTGTAGGGAATAGAGTTAGAAGATGAGTGTAGATGATCTGAAAGAAAGAAAAGGATACGTGGATATAAGGAGAAAGGCTTTGGGTGGAGATGAGTGGAGGATTCAGAATGGAACCTGCACATAGCAGAACACCAATAATGATGAGATACTATTGCAGAATTCCAATTTCTAATAAAAAAACACTTTTGTACAAGAAATCAAGTTGTTAATGTCCCAACCAATACGTTGAACAGTCAAGGATGAAGTGGTAAACGTGTAAAGTGTATTATTAGCGCTTATACAAAAAATAAAAATCAACAGACAGCGTACATTTTGAGTGATTTATTTGTGTTGTAAATTCGTTCTTTTAAATTTTTTGCTAACTACTCATCTTTCGGAACCCCTCTTTTGAAATCTTCTTCTACTACTAGTTCATAGCTCTAAAACCTTGGGTGACTGTTCACTTGCTCCAGTCCAGCGTGCATTTTCGAAATTTATGACCCCGATGACCGATAGGTCCCGGACGACTTCGTATCTCCAACGGAGTCTACGATGAGAAGTATTCTTCCTTTAGGTGTTCCCACCCAGTCTTCCTCGGTAGAGTAGTTGACAACCCGAATCCTGATCGGGGAGGCGACAACTAGGGCAGTTTTCACTAACCGTTCGGAATGACAGGGGATGATGGGGGTTTAGTGAGAACTTCCCCCGAACCACTTTTTAAAATAGAAAAGGATGTTCCCATCCAGAATTTCTTGATATAGCAATTTTGATCAGTTCTCACATGCTCACTCCACTGAAGTCGCTTGATCTTATTGCAGTAAAACAAAACGTAAACAAAATTTAACTTTTACAATAAAATAGAGAGGCCATATAGTGTTCCCGACACAGTGCGTCTTTATTAGTTACAATTCCTGCCACGGAGGCGCTGAAGCTTAAATGCACAAATCACTGATTTAGCCCAAAATTTGCCCCAAGGATCCATTTCGATATTTTCGTTTCTTAGAAAAAGACCTGAGTGGTGATATCATGGCAGATTCCGTAAAACTCTAAAGAATTGTGGAGGGTAAATCGAGGAAGCTTCAAGTACTGACTCATTCATTTATAAACTCGTTCATTTGCAGATCATTTCAAATACATATTCATTCATTTATAGATCCATTCATTTAGTGACCCCTTCCTTTCCTATCGAACTCTACAACCCTGGCTGGGTCTCGGTTGCACGAACAGTTCCTCTCCACTTGGTCCTCTCTAACGTATATTTTCGAAATTTGTGACCCCGATGACCGATGATACGCCCCGGACTTCGTCTCTCCAATGGAATCGACCATGAGAAGTCTTCTTCCTTTAGGTATCCCCATCCACACATTCTTGATATAGCGATTTTGATCTGTTTTCACATGCCCAGCCCGCTGAAGTCGCCTGATCTTAATAAGCAGGACAATGACTGGTTGGATGAAAAGCCATGAAGCTTCAAATGTGACCAAATTTAATATATGCCCGCCACATCAAAAGTTGCTCCATAGATCAATTTTGATATATTCGTTTCTTATTAAAAGATCTGAGTGGTAATATCATAGATGATTTCCTAAAACTTCGATGAATTGCAGAGGGTGAATCGAGGAAGCTTCATATACTGTCTCATTCATTTATAAATTCGTTCATTCGTAGATCTTTTCAAATACAAATTTATTCATTAATAGATCCGTTCATTAAGAAACCCCTTCCTTTCTTATCGATCTCTACAACCCTGGCTGGGTCTCTGCTGCACGAACAGTTCCTCTCCACGTGGTCCATTCTAGCGTACCGATAGGTCCCAGACGACTTCGTCTCTCCAACGGAATATACCACGAGGAGTCTTCTTGCTTTCGGTATTCCCAGCCAGACTTTCTTGATATAGCGATTTTATCTGTTCTCACATTCCCGGCCCACTGAAGTCGCCTGATCTTAATAAGCAGGACAGTGTCAGGTTGGTTGTATAAGCCATGGAGCTCCAAATTGGACCAAATTTAATATATGCCCGCCACATCAGAAGTTGCTCCAAAGATGGTGATATCAGGGACGATTTCCTAAAACTTTGATGATTTGCAGAGGATGAATCGAGGAAGCTTTATGTACTGCCTCATGCATTTATAAATTCGTTCATTTGCAGATTTTTTCATATACATATTTATTCATTTACAGATCCGTTCATTTAGAGACTCCTTACCCCTTGCTTTCTTATTGATAGTTCAATACAATTGAGATCGAGGATACATAACTACATGGCTAAACCACCGATATATGATGTGAAAATCTCTGTATGATAAACAAATGCAAACGATGGGCAAAGTTTTATTTATTCCGAAACTGCGGATTCCGATTTTAGGTAGTTGCTACTTCACACTGTTGCTGTAAAATTATAATTACACTGCCTTGGATACCCTGGATTTAAATATTCCATGTTGTGAGTACCGTTATTAATTAATTATTTTTCTATTTGGCATCTACAATGAAGTCATTAAAGCACTCATATGAGTTCCTTAATGGCTCGCCAAGTGCGATACCATTTTCTCAATATGTATCAGCTTTTTTTTATTTAGAAATGCCATAAAATGGCGCAAAATAGAAAAAATAGTATAAAAAACTCACTCATAAGGCGTATTCGCACTTGTCCATTGTAAACATGGACGTGTGCTGAAAAATCGCGCTTATTGAACTCCTTCTTTAATAGACTATTATGAAATTGGGTGTTATTTACCTTCTCTGCAAGGTGTACATTGTCCACAAGATTCGTGCTTGTAGAACATAATCAAACGGGCGATAGCTTTAACAATATCTGTCTGCTTATTCATAACAATGACAGCGGCTGTGCCCAAACTAGTTTGAACCGCGACTAATCCATCGAAATCCATAATGGCATCATCACAAACCCTAAAAAATATAAAACAAAAATATTCGAAATCATTAGAAATCTTACAGGCAATTCAAATAGCAAAAGTATTGCAGAATTCCCTTCCCTCACATCGTTCTGAATTGGATTGTATTAACTGTTACTATATCTATTAATTTTTTACTTCTTGGGGATGAGTGGAGTGGAGGATCCACCAGGAATAACAGCTAAGAGATTGTCCCAACCGCCGATCACACCACCAGCATGTCTCTCAATTAGTTCTTTAAGGGGCATACTCATCTCTTCTTCGACAGTGCACGGCGTGTTGACGTGACCGGAAATGTTGTAGAGCTTTGTACCAGAGTTACGAGTTCTGCCGAACGATGCGAACCAAGCTCCGCCTCTGCGACAAATAGTCTGAAGCAAATAAAAAGATTTCCTTTATTTTATTTATTTTCCTTATTTTATTTTCTTATATTATTTTCCTTTATTATTATATTTCCTTCCTTTTATTTTAAATCAATCGGTCCCGAATTAGCAACAAAATAGTGCGAAATTTGCAACCAAAAAAGGCTAATTACGATCCGGAATTGGCAACCAATTATCAGTTTATATATATACAAAATAAACAGCTCATATAAGCAATTAATAATATTTAATTTTCTGTTAAGTTAGATTATAACTAAACAGAGACGAATAAATAAATAATATTCAGATAGAAACTTCAGCAGAAGCAATTTATTTAACCTTAACCTTTTTCCACTCAATCATAATTTTCTTTCCTAACATTTACACACTAATTTAAATATTTACTTACAGGGCTGACAGCGACAGTTTCAACATTGGTAACAGTTGTTGGACAACCAAAGACACCGACATCGGCGGGGAATGGGGGCTTCATACGGGGTTTGCCTTGCTTGCCTTCAATGGATTCAATCAAGGCGGTTTCTTCTCCGCAGATGTAAGCTCCGGCACCGCGATGCATGAACACATCAAAGTCATAGCCGGAACCACAGGCATTCTTACCTATCCTACCCGCTTGATAAGCCTAAGCAGAAAATTAATAATTTAAATTGAAATAATTTACGAATCTCCATAATAACAATCCAACCTACTTTAATAATACATTAAAATGTATATCTATATATACAAGGTTGGACAAAAGTATTTAATATGTGAATATCTTGTATAGGTACTGTTCTTTAACAACTTGGTCACCTATCGTACTTTTACATTTGAATTTTGTGTCTTAGTATTGTTCTGCGCATACCCCCAAATTATTTCGATTGCGCGGTGTTTAGTTATCCGTGTTTGAAAAACGGACGTATATTTTTTAACTCAAAGTAAGCTGCGCGTACCTCGGCGCGTCATTTGCCTTTCATACCTCGGCGCAGTACAACTGCATTCTCTCGCTGGTTCGGGAAAAGATATTTTTATGACATTTGAATTATATTTAATAACTCCATATTTATTAAAGCTAAACATCAAACCTCGTATTCTACAATTACCGTGTACAAAAATTTAAATTCTTCTCAAACCGCTTGAGAAGTATGCGAGATAGTCACTATATTCCATAGTTTTGCCCAACCCTGTCTAATAGAAAACACAAAATAAATATTAGGCTAGAACAAACAATTATAATTGACCCACACGACTCAATCTATATTACAGAATTATCTTATATTATTATAATCTTACTTCAGCAATTGCAACTTGCATGTTTGAAGCTTCATTGTAGAATTCTCCTCGGATGTAAATGTAGGCCGCCTGGGCTCCCATGGCCCTGCCAGCAATCAGACAACCCTCGACCAGCTTGTGGGGATCGTGCCTCATAATCTCGCGGTCTTTGCAGGTTCCCGGCTCTCCTTCGTCGGCATTCACTACCAAATACTTTGGGCGACCATCACTGGGTTTGTTCATGAAAGACCATTTCATCCCAGCAGGGAAACCGGCACCACCGCGGCCACGAAGACCAGACGTTTTAACTTCATCTAATAACAGAAAAGAAATTCTAAAGTTTAATAATGCCAGGCAGAGAAGACTACACAAACAATACTAGATAGACAAGACTAGACAGATCAGACTAGACAAAAAAGACTAGACAGACAAGACTAGATAGACAAAACCAGACAGATAAGACTAGACAGACTAGACTAGATAAAGAAAACTATACAGACTATAAAGACAAGACAGACGAAACAGACAAGATAGAGAAGATACACAAGACAGACAAGGTCTATTTTATATATATATATATATATACAATATATATATATATATAATATATATATATATAATATATTATATATATATATATATATATAATATATATATATATATATAGATAATATATATATATATATATATATATATATATATATATATATATATATGGAAGAACATGAAGAACGATGGAAGAACGCAAACTAGCACTCAAAAGATACGCGACTAAAAAACCAGATGAAACATTAAAAGAGTTCCTGGAGATCTAAAAACGAGCGGCAAAAACAATCAGACAGATCAAACGCAGATACATCCACGAACAACTACACTCGATCGAACAGGATTTCCGCAACTATAACTCACACAACTTCTACAGAATATTTGCCAATAAAATTAAAGGCTATCAACCTCAAAATCTATGTTTCAGAAAACCAGACAAAACACTAGCACTGACCAACACGGAGAACTGCGAACTCCTAGCACGATACTTTGACTCACTACTGAACTGCCCACCCCCACCATAGAGATTCCAACACCAATACAGAGAACCCACAACACCACCATCATCTCCCCCAACAACAGAAGAAATCAGAAGACACATCCAATGACTAAAGGACAACAGAACCTCAGGTGAAGATGGCATAGTCGCAGAACTATTGAAAAACCTAGGCAAAAACGCACTCCAAGAACTCACAGAAATTATCCACGAAATCTGGAACACAGAAAAAGTACCCGAAGACTGGAGATGCGCTCTCATTCATCCGCTCTTCAAGAAGGGAGACCGGATAGATGTGAACAACTACAGAGGGACCTCCCTTCTTCAAGTAACATTACAAGAACGAGTTCAGACACAACTTGAAGGCAAAATAGGCGAGTACCAAGCGGGCTTCAGGCCTCACAGATCTTGCGTAGAACAAATATTCAATCTCAAAAGCTGCCTAAGAATTAGAACACTCAGCAACAAACCCACTGTCTGCACATTTGTTGACTTCAAAAAGGCGTACGACTCAGTAGACCGGACATCACTCTTCAACACGCTAAACGAACTCGGACTGGACACAAAAACACTGAACCTAGTAAAGGCAACACTCACAGATACATACTCCAAAGTGAAATTCATGGGAGAAATTTCAAGACCTTTCAAAATTCAAGCAGGATTCAGACAAGGTGACGGCCTCTCCCCACTCCTGTTCAATCTCATTTTGGACAAAGTAATTAAAGAATGGAACACAACACCCACCACTCTAGGCAGAAGCGGTATCACCTTTAAATGCCTAGCATTCGCAGATGACCTTGCAGTTCTAGCAGACACTGAGGAACAAGCGATCCAACAGGTAGAAGCCCTCAAAAAGTGCGCTGAAAAAGTTGGACTACAAATATCGTTCGTCAACAAGTACATGTCAACAAACAAAAAAGACACAACAATTACAGACGAAATACGGAACAATAAACAGAGTTACAAAATTCAAATACCTAGGAGAAATCATACAACATACAGGAATTGAGAAAGAAACTCAAAAGACAAGGATAGAGAAAGTAAGAAAAGGCTACGGCATGACTGCAAACATCTACAACAAGAAGAACCTTTGGCATCCAAACAAAAATCAGACATTACAATACAGTCATCAAACCCGCCATACTATATGCATCAGAAACTATAGCCTCGAATAAAGGTGACATGGAAGCCCTGAAGAAAGAAGAAAGGCGAATCATCAGAAAAATTTTTGGACCAAAACTCACAGATGAAGGATATAGACTACAATCAATAGAAACCACGGAAAAACTGTCTAACATAGAGAACGACATCAGAAAACGCAGACTTAGATTCTACGGACACATCTCAAGACTCCCGGAGACCAGACTAACTAAACAGATGCTGAACTTCCTACAGAAACGTAAAGTCAGTACCAAGTGGATGAAACCAGTAACACAAGACCTAGAAGCAGCAAACATCACAGATACTCAGGACAGAACGACTCTCAGACATCAAATACACCAGTGGGAAGTGAAGAAGGAGACCAAGAAAAAGACTGGAACCTCCTGGACCGAAGAAAGAAAACAGGCACACTCACAAAAAAAACGGGAAATCAGGGCCAAGAAGAAGAAAAAGATTAGAAAACCATGAAAACTTAACGCCATCCACTTTGGGTGCAATCCGAGGATAATAATAATAATAATAATAATATATATATATATATATATATATATATATATATATATATATTATTAATTAATATTAAAAAAAAATATTACTCTAATTAATGGTCATGCACCAACTAACATAACTAACAAGGAAGCACCAGAGAAAGCTGAGCAATTTAGGAATCAATTAGATAATATTTTACAAAGAATTCCACATCATGTTAAAATTCTTATGGGTGACTTTAATGCACAAATTGGCAAAGAGAGGATATATCGATATTGGTTTGGGAAATGGTCTGGTCATAAAAATACTAATGAGAACGGCATGAGAATCGACTTATGCAGAAGTCATGATTTATTTTTCAAATCAACTTTCTTTAAGAAACTCCCTTCTACAAGAAGGACTTGGGTCTCACCTAATTCCTTATTGGGTGAGTATCAACTGGATCATGTACTAATTTCCCGTTTGTATACTGCAGAAATCATGAAACTAAAAGTATTGAAAGGCCTGGACTTAGACTCTGATCATTATCCAATAAAATTTTCCCTTGATGTGATCCCTGAGAAACGAAATTTTAAAACGAGTTCCTCAATGTAAATATGATATATAGAATATTAAAGTTAATGAAAACTTCATGAAAGGAACTGAAGAAATACAACCACAAAATTGGCCGCAACTTCAAGCAGGACTCTTACAAACAGCTGTAAATATAGCCCCGTTAAAAAGAGCAAGAAAACACCCATAGTGGACAGATGAATGTGACCAGTTAATACAACAAAGGCAGCAAACCTGGCATAATTGGTCGTGCAATAAAACTCCGACCACATTGCAAGAACTTAAAAACGTTAGGAAGATAGTTACAAAATCAATAAGGAGGATTCGTAAACAAAGTGAAAATTTTAAATTACAATCAATAGAAGAAGACTTTAAGCATAGGACATTAACATAAGTCACGAAACTATTATAGAACGTTCACGCAAAAGTTGACAAAGTATTCTTCGCCATCGCTTCATTTTGTTAATGAAAATGGAGAATTGGCTTATACTACAGATGCAAACTGTACAATCCTTGCAGTATACTTTTCTAAATTACTTAACAGTGATTTACCACAAGAAAAATTTAAGTTCATTAATTCTTATAAAATTAATCAGGGTTCAACCCCACCGACTGTACAAGAGATTAAAGAAATTATTCAATCACTAAAAAGTAACAAAGCTTCAGGGGAGGATCAAATAACTGCAGAATTGTGGAAAAATGCAGGAGAAAATTGTATCACAAAATTGCACGAAATTATGTTGGACATTTGGGAAATGGAAAAAATCCCCTTGGATTGGAAGTTGGCGATAATCCATCCTATACACAAAAAAGGAAATAAAACTGACCCAAACAATTATCGAGGTATATCCTTCTTCAGGTCACATACAAAATTCTTTTGAAAGTGTTACTAAACCGTGCAGAGCTGCAAGTAGATAATCAAATCGGTGAATATCAAGGTGGATTCAGAAAGGGACGGTCCTGTGCAGAGCAAATTTTGAATTTGAAAAACGTCATACAATATTTTCGCAACACAACTAACAAAAAATATGTCATAACGTTTGTGGATTTCCGGAAAGCATATGACAGTATAGATCGCTTATCACTCTTTAGTGTTTTAACAGAATTTGGACTTGACCAAAAAACAAGAAATATTATCAAAGATACACTTACGGAGACAAAGGCTAAAGTAAAATTTATGGGTGGATGAAGTGAAGAGTTTGAAATAAATACAGGCGTCTGTCAAGGTGATGGAACTTCTCCATTACTTTTTAGTTGTGCCCTGGAAAAAGTTGTTAGGGAATGGAGAAAAGCAGGGGCACCATCTCACCGACTAGGGCCAAAGATTAAGGGTATTCAAATAGACTGCCTAGCATTTGCTGATGATATGGCACTAATTGCTGAAGACATCTCTGATGCACAGAAGCAGATTACTATCTTGGAAGAACAAGCAGCAAAAATAGGGCTTCATATCTCTTATGAAAAAACTAAATTTATGACTAACATAAA
Source organism: Phosphuga atrata (assembly GCA_944588485.1). Lineage (NCBI taxonomy): Eukaryota > Metazoa > Arthropoda > Insecta > Coleoptera > Silphidae > Phosphuga > Phosphuga atrata. Next base: position 31,054,487 of record OX155901.1, on the reverse strand, counting down.
AAATGCGCCACATGAAATTTATATTAACGTTAACAAAATTGCTAGTGTAAAGGAATATAAATACTTAGGCGAATAGGTTACAGAAAATGGCAATGAAAATAAATCTGTAACATCAAGAATCCAGAAAATGGAGGTAGGTAGCATTTCAATACACAAAAAATGTTTATAACAAGCAATGCCTGTCATGGAATAGTAAAATTCGTCATTATTTAACAGTGATTAAACCGAAGCTCTTTATGCTTCAGAAACGCTAAATTTACAAATTAAAACATTAAAGGAACAATTAAATATTAAGGAAAGGAAAATTATGAGAAAGATCTTAGGGCCCAGAATTAAGAATGGCATACACTATCCCAAACCCAATTCTGAAATATATAGAAAAAATTCAAAAATTACCGATACCATGAGAATGAGATGAATTCAATTTTTGGGTCATTTGGAAAGAATGAATCATACGAGGCTTACTTACCGAATCCACAAATTTCTACAGAACAAACGTACAAGACCAAAGTGGTACAAACAAGTGGAAAGGGACCTAGTGGAGATGGAATCGCCAGATCTCATTAATAGAAATGTGATCAGGAATATTGTTCATACAAGGGGATTTGAGGAAGATCTGAAGAAACCAACGCGACGTGCATGGTCGGAGGAACAGAAAGTACAACAATCCATGAAGATGAAAAGCTATTGGGCAAGGAGGAAGGCTCAGCATACGTTGATTCCGCGTGGTCCTAAGTGACCCATCCGCGAGAAGAAGATATATATATATATATATATATATATATATATATATATATATATATATATACATATATATATATACATATATATATATATATATATATATATATATATATATATATATATATATATATACAGTCTTACGATTGACTTACTTATAATCCAATCGGCGCCTTTTAACAAAATCTCTTTGGTTTTGTACCAATCTCCCCTTTGTAAGGCACCTTTCAGCCTCCAGTCGTGTTTTCCATAGAGGTTTGTGAAGATGCGATCGTCGTCACTCATGTTGCCGAAGCAGGTTTTTGTTTGAGGGGGCGGGGTGCCAGGTGGCGCGTTGGAGTACAACACGACTTGGGCATGGCCGGCCAATGGTGTAATGGCCCCTAAAAAAACAAGAAAAAATTCAAATTAATAGATGAATGTATATTAATTTGTTAAGATTATGAATATTTATGATCAATTAAATAATTTGAATTAATTGTAATTAATTCGATTAATTAACTGTATATTAATGATGATGAATATTTTAAATTTTGTATGTGTTCAATAATTGTCCACAAATAATGTGTAATTGTTTTTGTAACAAGTGGTAGAACATCCCAACAACGTCCCTATCTCAAGCACTGTAAATTTTATGAAATATATCTTGAAACCTTTGTTTAACCCTTTAACCAATATATTAAATATAAATTTTGTCTGCAGCAATGGTCCGTTTGTTTTACTAAATCTCCTAAAATTTAAGGTCTGCAACTACCTTAAATTTTAAGAGATTTAGTTTAGATTTAAATATTTACAATATTTGATATTTCAATATATAATATACCAAGTAGTTGATAACTACTTGGTACATTTAGGACTACCAAAACAAATTTCACATGAAATTTGTAAGTCATTTTATAGCTTTCAGTCCACTTTCGTGGCACTTAACAAAAACCATAAAAATAATATTGTTTTTAAGCTCATGTCTTTCCGATACCTTAAGTGTGGGTAGCCATCTGTGGACGCGTTTCGAGATTTATCTCTCATCAACACAGCTTTGCTTCTATGAACAATAATTTGTAAACCACTCACTTGAAAACCCATGTGGTGTTTAGGGTTAGATGTTTATAATTTTGACATTTTGTGAGAGAGACATGAACTTGGTACATTACTTTGATGATGACTTAGTAAGTTGTAGGTAAAAATTGTGAAGGGCACTCTGACCAAAGGAAAAGTACACTATTTAGTGACACATTTAGAGGTACACAAGTTAAGTTAGGACCTCAATTTAGTATTGGTTAGGACTACAAGTTGGCATACGACAACTTGACATATCTTGATCTTCAGCACTCAATTTTGTACAAAATTTTGTATATTTCCACGTCCAAATCACTTCACTACTATCACCATAATTTTTCAATTACCTTATCATATAAGTCAGACAAGACAACTTCTGTTTATAACAATTTTGTTTGTTTTTTATTATCAATATTATCTTCTTCTTCAATTGCCCTATCCTCTACAGACGTTAGCTATTAACATTACAACCTTGATTCCATGAAAACACATCTGAATAAATCTACAGATAATATTCCAAACCTTTGACGAAAGTTGTACAGCCAGGAGTGTTGTCTTCTTCCTGGTCCTGTCGTGAAGTATATTTTGGCTTGGATTATTATGTTGTAATAGACGCTACTTATTGTCGGGCCCTTTTTTATTGGTTTTGAGGCGTAGCAAAAGAGGGCGTACAAATGTCGATAGTGCGATAGTATGATAGTGATGATAGTAGTGATAGTGATTAATTAATCCGGCAGGTGTTGATCGCGCGAAAAGAATTAGTGTAAAAATCGCGCTGCGCGAATTAGATGGAATTAAGTCAGTGTGACTCGAGTCGTAGAGAGTCTCGTCCGGCAAACGTGTTATGAGAGTTTGCACGTATTATCTCGGCCGGCATGCGACCACGCTCATTTTGTTGATGAAAACTTTTCGGGGATTCTACCCATTCTAGAAACTCTGCGTTGCTAGGGTTCTCCGCCGAATTACCTTCTTGTCTTTATTCCTTTCCGTTTCCTCCCTTAAATTAGTTGGCGACCTCCTGTCGCCAACTAATCGTTTCAACGGAGAAGGCGAGGAAGACATTTTTGTAATTCGAAGGTAAGTAGCAAAATCACCCCGATTTGTTGTCCTATTTTAATTTTTGTCGTTTGCTAAATACAGTCCAATCATTTGGTCCATTTGGTTTGATTCGAACACGTGTGAGTTGGCCGGTCGAGGTTACATTTGCGACCTCATATCCCGTTTTTTGTTGAAGCCCTCACGTGCCGCGTTATTGCTTCGTTATTTCACATTTGTCGGCTGGAATAAATTTGTCAATCGCGTTCCGTTTCTTTCCTTCTCATTTCTTCTTATTTTGTTTTTGTAGTCATTTCAGTTCTTATTTGTTGGAAGAACATATTTGATTTCATTCTTATTTATCGGAGTATGACGAACTCGAAATGCGAATTAATGCGTTGCAATTAGATATAGATGAGAAATTCGAGCCAACTTTGATACGGCCATTCTGGAGTTTCTGGAGTTAACCGAATGTACTGAGTGGGTGGCGTCAATTGGTCTCGCCCCCCTGCAGCGCCAACATCAGCACCACCGATAGCGAGTTGACAAACTTCTACAAAACGAATTCAAATAGGACTAAACAAAATGAACACCCAGAAGTGAAAGTTTTGTTCCAGTTGATTGTTCATTTCGTTTAGTCCTATTTGGAGTTGTTTTGTAGAAGTTTGTCAATGTTGTTACATTTGTTTTTTATTGCTTGATTTTGGTTGGCCCCTGCTGACTTCTTATTGTTTTCAGGTTTATGCTGAAGACGGTCACTGCAGGAGCAGGATTCGGGCCTTGTTTTATTGGTTTTGCGGCCTATCAAAAGAGGGCGTACGAATCTCGATTGTGCTGAATTGATAATGATAGCGATAAATTAATTCCGGCGGGTGTCGGTCGCGCAAAAAGAATGAGTGTAAAAAATTGCGCTGCGCGATTTAGATAGAATTAAGTCAGGGTGATTAGAGTCGCAGGGAGAGAAGTTCGTCTCGCCCGGCCAACGTATTAAGAGAGTTTGCACTTTTTTTCTAGGCCAGCATGCGAAAAGCTCTGCGTTGCAAGGGTTCTCCGCCGAATATCCTTCTTGTCTGTATTCCTCCCCGTTTCCTCCCTTAAATTAGTTGGCGACAGGAGGATCGTTTCAACAGAGCAGGCAAGGAAGACATTTTGTAACTAAAAGGTAAGCGGCAAAACCACCCCGATTTGTTGTCCTATTTTAATTGTTGTAGTTGCTAAATACAGTCCAATAACTTATCGTGCCTCATGACGTAGCCCAGGTATTCGAATTTTCGTTTATTACGATGAGCACTTCTCGATGAAACTTCTCTTTCTTTACCCATTCTTATGTCGTCCTCCTCGTTGGTTTTATAATCGATCCATGGTATTCGAAGAATGAGGCGGTATGTGCACAAAAGCCTCCAGCCTTTTCATTGTATATTCTGATATGGTCCATACTTCGACCCATAAAGCAGAACTGGTAGGATGTAAAATCTGACCAGCCATGCCTTTAGTTGAAATGAGTTGCCTTTGTTTATCAGTATATATGCATGTTGTTTCGTGTAGGCTCAGGCTTTTTCTATTCGTGATCAAATTTCTCTTGAGTGGTCCCAGTAAGACTTGACTACTGTGCCAAAGCATGTAAGTTTCCATTTGTTCTATGGTTTGGTTATTTACTGTTAACTGTGTCTGTGCCGGGTGTCTTTGACTTGACTTATGGTCATATATTTAGTTTTTAATGCATTTAGTTTCATCAATATTTAAAACATATTTGAAAACGAAAAATCACTATATAAAATAGTCAAATAAGTGACAGAAACCTACAAGACAAACTCAACTCAGAATTTACAAAAAAAAAAAACTGCAATACAATGTTGTGTAATTAATCCAATACATTGTTTAACATAAAATGCACACAAATTCAATGATGAGTATTTTAGATGAAAAAATGTTTTTAAAATTTAAAATAGATAATCAAACATACAAAATTCTCCTGAAAGCCATCTGCACTTGGGTAGAAGAACTCAATTCCCAATAGGGTGAATAACAAAGGGGTCTACGAAAAGACGATCATGTACACAGCAGATTATGAATCTTTAGTCTGTTTAATATCTGAAACTCAAAAATAAAAAGTTTGTGATTAACTTCATTGACTTCAAAAAGCCCTATGATACTATATATCAACCTATGCTCCTCCAAATTCTAAAGGAAATGATAAAAAAATGAGAGCAATTATCCAACAAACCTTAACCAACATTACCTACATATTAAAATACAGAGGAGATATTTAAAAAAAATTTAAAATCAAGACACGCATCACTCAGGAAGACATTATTACCTCTACCCTACAACTGTGTACTGGAGAAAACCATGCAAAGAAATGTGCAAGGAAGAGTTTAAAAATGGACTTAACCTAACCTAACCTGACTTGATAATAGATTACCTAGCTTTTGCAGATGATCTTGCAATATTCTCTAGATACTGCTTGAAAACAAATCAACCAACTTAAAACTCAAGCAGCAAAGGCAGGTCTAAAAGTCGTCCTTGAAAAAAAACCGAAGTTTTGTGAAAGAAGAATTGTGGAACAGGGGACAAACAAGTAAGCAAGGGGATATTATTCAATAACTCTGAGAAGGAATCATTCACATTCAGGATCAACAAGATTACCCTATGCACAATACATAATTTTTGGCAATCGATTCCAAAATTGGCCAAAGAGAAATCTATAATCATATGACAAAAAAAATAAAGTTATTTATTACTTATTTCAATGTTTTTTTTCTGAGGGGCCATTCACTCTTGCAATACATGGTAATATTTAGATGCATTACTGCACATTACTTTGCAATCCTTAGCAGTATGTAAGTATTACACCACATTACACAAAGTACTCTTGGATTCCTTGAATTACTCTTGCATTCCCTGAATTACTTTGACATTATATTGGCATTACGACCATATTACGTCCCCCGAGGGGTCATCCACTCTTGCAATACATGCTAATACTTAGATGCATTACCGCACGTTACTTTGCATTCTTTAGCAGTATTTAAGTATCACTCCACATTACAAAAGTACTCTTGCATTCCTTGAATTACTCTAGCGTTCCCTGAAGAACGTTCACATTATATCGCATTACGACCATATTACGTCTCCACTACAGCCGGATGAGCTCATCATGCGCCTCGTCATGGTTGTCTTTAAAGTCATATATGACAAGTGTCGCAGCGAAGATTCTGGAAAATTATTTTTGCCGTGGTTGTTTAGTAGTCAAACATGCGAAAACAATTTCAGACAAATCAGATCGATGACATCCACTTACTCCACAATTTTAAACTTCGATTTATTAGATATATTGAACAGAATCATACAAATACAGTGCATAAATTACATTATTTCCAATTCAGGTAAACTCCCTAGTATTGAATGTTGACATTTTCATTAAAACTAAATTGTTTAGGTGATCAGTTCATTTTTCCAAGAGAAAAAAAATGGCAAGATGGGAAAGAATGAAGTAACAGATATTAGTCTGCCGTCTACAAACCAAAATAAGACATCTTAGATGAAGCTAAGCAAATTGCAGTTGCAGATGCGCAGGAGTTAGGAATGCTGTTTGAAGAACATGAATACATGTTATCACTAGTAAAAGTTGATTTGCGTACCTCTTCCACCACAGATAACGATTTTTATGCTGCAGACGAAGAAATTAATACTTCATCTTTATGTTGTTGGTACTTCAGTACTAAATCTGGCAGACTATCAACAAATAGAATTCATCGCGTAAAAGGAATTAGATCTCTAAAAGAAAATGAAAAGAAGAATGATGATCCAGAAGAAATTTATTCTTCTGAAGGCAAAGACAGTTATACAAATAGTGACAGTGAATTACAAAACGCAACAGACTTTATCATATCATACCTCTTGATCATACCTCTATAATCGGAATTGACTCTCAGCACAATATAATATTCAAGATAAAATTATAAGAAAAATATTACGCGATATACTACAACACATTTTCCTTCCTTTACGTGACATTACTTTGCAGTACCTAAGCATTTAAAAAATTATCTGACTCATTATTACGCATTACGCTTGTAATTTCTCCCAGTACTTCACATTAGCAAAGAATTAGCATAATTACGTGGCATTATTACGCATTACGGTAGTAATTTCTTCGAGTACCTCAAATTACCAAAAAAATCAGGATAATTGCGAATACATTGCAACATTTCAAGGAGTGGATGATCCCTCAGTTTTTTCAGTGTAAAATGTTACAATGCAATTAATGCAAAATTCCATTGATTGCGTATACAAGATGTTTCATTATGTCTGGCAGAAATTCTAGTGCGTGCTCTAGAGCCCGAAATAATAAAAAAAGTCCTTTATTCGGACTTTTTTTTGTGTGTCCGAAAACGCTTCCCAACTGAAGTACAACCCTTAAAAGCGGGTGGCCTCGCACAACATTTTTGTTAATATCTCAGACGCAACTAATGATAATTGATTCAAATTTTGTCGTTACTAGTGCCGAACTAGCGTTTGTGCTTATTTTAGTCTTGATAGTCAACCAGTGGCGGTACATACGGGGAACGACCTTTGTAATTTTGCAAATATTTTTCCCATCTGCACATGCTTGACTAGAGTAAATTGTGCGAGGCCACTCCATTTTAAGGGCTGTACCTCAGTTAGGAAGCGTTATCGGACACATGTTTATAGGCACTTTTTTTTCTTATTTTGGGCTCTAGAACACGCCCTAGAATTTCTGACCTACATTTATGAAACACCCTGTATATGCAGTTTCCACACCTCAAAGGAGTTTTCTTTTTTTGTGAAGAACAATAAACACATGTTTTACCCAGCCTACAATTTTCCACTGAATATAACCTCTCAGGATGTGAAACTGGTATTTAAATTGGAATTTAGGTGCTGTTCATTGACAGGAACCCATTCATTGAAAATCTAATTGGCTATATAACTCGGATACATCTCCAGGCAACAGATGCAACAGTTAAAGGATCGCAGTTTGATGACATTAGAATTGTTATGCTACACCATAAGTGTAATATTATTTAATTGGAGTTGTTTCAATTCTTTCCAAGTTTCAGGCTCCTCAGTTTTTTTAATCAAGTAAATCACAAGCCTATGTTATCTATGCCAGTATGTTTCTATTAGATTGAGCACCATTTTTTCCCAAAATTTGAATTCATTTGCCTAAATTTTTTTTTTTAATTTAGTGCATATTCACTTCTGCTGTCAGCTAGTACCCATGATTTGATTCTCGATTTTGTAGATTTCATTGGCATATATTGCTTCATTTACAACCTCCCTTTAAAGCCATTCATTGCTTCATCCACCGACAAGGCACGTCCGAGTGTATAAATTCCAATAAATTTTTTCACAACATCCAAAATAGGTGTGACTCTACATAAACAATCTTCTACATATTATTGCATATCATTTAGATGAAAGGGCTCACTAATCGATGTAAAGTCATTAAAATAAAGTCATAAACTCACCAGAGGACATTTACAATATTATTCTTTTATTTAAGGTAAATCTACAATTCCCATATAAATTAGGTTTCCAGTGAATGTTTTTGTTCCATCAATGGTAATTAGAATCCATTTGGGCAGTATGTGGTAAGGTAAATGACCATGCAATTTTTGAGTTTCAGCAATTTTTTACCATATTCTTGTGATGCTGGTGGTAGGTTATGAGATACGTCTATTGGAAAGGTGCATTCATTTATATTTGGAATAGTCTTATTAGGTGACCAAATTGCTGCTGTTTTTGGTGGAGGCACATCATCATCCAGTTCTTTGTTGTCACTTTCTTCATTGTTTTCATAGTCATTTAGTGTTTCGATACCTTTACACCATGAAATATCAGAGCTCTCACTGGTTCATTCCTCTCCAGTGGTAAATGGTTATACAAGTGGTACGAATCTTTTTGTTTTGCCAGAAGGTGAACAGACAGTTGGTTAGTCGGTTTGGAGGCAATCTAGAAATGTGGCCATAGAAAGCTACCCTTCTTTTCCTTGCAGAGACTTCTCAATATATTCGTAGATTTCAGAATTATGTCGCCTTCGGAACTCCCCATCTTCTTTTACTGGGCCTAGGATCTTTCTGAGGATTCTCCTTTCTCTGATTTCCAATTTCTATACCAGACCTCTTCGGTTCAAGGAAAGACACTCCATGGCATCTGGTCGTAAGCCTGATGTGTAGTGTTTAAGTTTAAGGTTGGGTGCCAGGCATTTCTTATTGTAGGTGTTCTTAGTCAGTTGATTTGTTGACTCTCATGGATAATGATGCTGTTTCTGATGAGTTGGGTTCAATCCATTCACCAAGATACTTAAATTTCTCAGTCCTCTTGATGTTTCCCAGCTCTAGCAACATCTCTCTGTTTGCTTCTTTGATGCAGGTGAACAATTCTGTTTTCTCCAGCGACACTTGAAGACCCACTTTGGCAGCTTTTTTTTTCTGAGGCAATTTAACTGCATTGTTGCCATCTCAAGAGAATCAGCAATCAGTGCCATGTGATCTGCAAAGGCCAGGCAATCTACAACCAGTCCATCATTCTTATGTCCCAGGTAGATACCACTGAACACCCAAGTTGATCTGTTCCTTGCGCCATTCTCTCATAACCGTTTCAAGGATACAGTTGAAGAGAAATAGGGAAAGTCCATCTTCTTGTCTCACTCCAGATTTTATTTCAAAGCTTTCTGAGAACTCGCCTCTAAATTTAACCTTGGGACAAGAGAAATTCCACAGTACTTGTTTATATCAGTAAAATCTCCCTCTTTTGTGAAGCAGATGGATCAGAGCCGATTTCCAAACAGGTGGTAATTTCTCTGTTTCTCAGATGTCCTGGATGATCTCTGTTAGCTTGCCCATGGAATTGCTTCCAGCACCTTACCACAGTTCAGCAATGATAGAGTCTAGATTATTGTCTTCATATCTGTTCACATGGCCTGCCCATCGCAATCTGCCGATTTAGATTGTAGTTACCATGTCCTTGTTACTGGCTTGTCTATAGATGTAAATTTTCGAAGTTGTACCTGTGTCTCCTCATACCGTCTTCTTAGATTGCCCCATATATTTTTCACAATATCTTTCTTTCAAAGATCATTAATAGAGATTCATCTCTTTTTGTCAAGATCCATGTCTCCAATCCATACATTAAAACTGGTATGATGAGTGTTCTATATAGCCTTTTTTTTGTAGTTCTTGATAGATTACAATTGCAAAGGTAATTTGAAAGGCCAAACTAGCACCTATTTGCCAACATAATGCATCTTCTGATTTCTGCACTGTTGTTATTATCTACCATTATTGTCACACCCAGATACTCAAACTCCCTCGCCCCTTCGAAATTATGATCATAAATTGTGATGTTCTGTCCAATGTCTCGCACTCTTTGGTTTTTTGTTGCAGCCATAAATTTAGTATTTTGTACATTTACATGTAGTCCCACGTTGTTTACTGCGGCTTCAAAAGTTGTGAATGTTTCTTTGGCCTGTCGTATGGTTCTAGTAATAATATCTACATCATCTGCATAGGCCAGGATTTGAGTAGTAATATAAAGTAGTTAGTTATTTTATTTTTGAAAATTGACTGACACCACTTTCAAAATTAGCGGGTCATAGGATAAAATAATTTTGCTTTAATTGCTACCAATTGTGTGCCAACTTTAAAGCTTTTGAGAATAACAACGGAATCTATTTTGTAAGATGTTTTCCCAGACTCAAAAAACAATCTTTTTGTTTTATATCTGTGTGTTGTTGCAAATCATATTGACCTACTTTAGTTACAAACTTTTAGAAATATTAGTGGCACTTAAAGAGAACATTTAATAAAGATAGAATTAAAAAAATATATAACATTCTCTTCAAATACATATTGGAGCAACCCTAAATGAATAGAGATTTTGTTATGGTCATCATACAACCTTTTAATAGTGTATCGATAGCCGAAAACCAGATTTTCACATTTATCACACATTTTCGACAATAACATTTTTAATAATCCCGTGGTTTAAGCACAATAACCATTACATTGATCCAGTTTTACTTAAATTAGTATGAAATGGAATTATATAACTTTGTAAATAATGGTGAGATTGATCCCCTAGAAGAGATAAATCTAGAAATCAATTTAACAGTAATGAAGATAAGTATGAGAACGTCTGTTTTTTAAAGTATTTTTGGTAAATTTCACTTACCAAATTGGGTTTTGGTTACATTTGTAAGTCTCGCAAGAGCACCTGCCATTTTGGTTGTGACAGTTGCATAAATTCAAAATGTCAAAATCAAAGATATTTGATCGGTTCTATGACATAACAACGCGCGACTAAACAACGTGTTGTAACTCTCAGAGCTACATAATAACGTACATGCAAAAGAACATGCTACGAAAACATTACAATCGAAAATAACACGAACAAAAATAACTGAAAATATATACACGTCAAAAATGTCACAGCAAAAAAAGACTATGAAAATATCATGCTAAGCAAATGTCCTGTCCGGATAAAACACACGCGACTAAATAACGCGTCGAAGACATCACATCCTAAAATATGTAATGATAATATTGATTACGATGTGATATTATCCTAGTATAAAATTTTCGATGTATGATTATGTCGCTGTGATATTTTCTATGCTTTCGATGCATATTTCGTGCTTCTTTAATTTCACATCGTTATAATTTAAGGTGCGATGTTTCGTGTTCGATGCGTGTTTAGTCGCGCGTAGTTTAATCAAATATTTTTTGCTAATTTAGTGATAACATTTAAATAGTAATGTTATTTATTGATAAATTCGACTTAAAACTTAATTTTAAGTTTTCATGTTTTCACTTTATTTATTGCTAAATCAGCAGGAATTTCTGCAAATTTTGAAACGTTGGTATACCTGTATTTGAAATATTGCGTGCTAATATAACATCCAAACGTCAAATCTCTATCGAGGTTTGTTTTCATTCGATCAAAACAAATTACACCTGAGTTATGGCAAACAAAGAAGAAGACTCGACAAAAACCTTAGCCACAATATTCCAGGAAGGATTAGATTTATTCAACAATTTAGGAAAGATTGATGAACCCACAAACAGCCCAAATGTCCAAGTATTTATAAATTTAATTTAAAAAAAAGAATTCTAATTAATTTACCTTTTAGATTAATGTTAAAAGAGCCATGAACATGTTAGAAAATGCAACTCGTCTAGCTTCAGTGGCAAGTATATTTAGTTCAAATGAAACGATAGATGATGTCCAGACAGATCACATTCAATACTTCCTCTTGCCTGCACTGTTAGGAACATTAAGTTTAAAATTAACTTCAGGGGATCGTAAAGAAATAATAAACACAGCCGAGGTTTACTTCAAAGACTTCTTAAATCGTTGCAATGAATATGGGTTGAGCAATTATAATTTCAAAGAGAACAAACAAGACTTAGTAAAGAGGCCTGAATTAGAAGATCTCACGCATTCAGTAAATACTAGAGCCTCAAAAATACAGAGATTTAAAGAACACAAAGCCTTAAAGGAAAAATTAGAGGAATTAAAAAAAAACTTGGCAAATGAGAATGTTGATGATGAAATTAAACGCAACTATTTCCTGACAATGGTAAAATTATATATTTATGAGGCTATTGATGAGTTGAACAGTATAGATATGGAGAAACCTATTTTAGAACACATGGAAAAAATGGGTAACGAAAAGCCAAAACCTACAAAGTTCCCAGTTAAACCTTTAAAGCCCATAATTATAACTAAAGATGAGATTCAAAAGGCTGTTTTTGGTGCTGGATACCCTTCCTTACCCACTATGACTGTCCAAGAATTTTATGATAAGCGAGTGGCTGATGGTGTGTTCCCAGACCCCACAAAACCTAAAACTGGACCATTGTCTATGCAAGAGGCTGCTTTGGCTGGTATATCTCTTAATGATGAAGATGAGGAGGATGCTAGGAAGGAAAATTTGGTGGAGAATGATGATGAGAATATTGCCAGGATGAGAGCCAAAGATGAGTTTAAGGACGAACACAGGAGGGGTTGGGGTAATAGGATGAACAGAAGTTAAAAGTTGCAGGAGTTTTGATCGAATAATGAAATTAGCTTGTAATTTAAATTTTTATGTAAATAAAACTTTTTTTTTGGGAACAAAAATTGTTTAATTATTTGGGTGAAAATATAAGAAATTATTTATATTTCTGTAATATTTTAATTAAAATTGCTTATATAACAACTGACATTGCTGTTGTAACTTACAATGGCATTGTCAGCTTTAATAAATTATTGTAATAATATAAGTTAATTTTAATTACGACTATAATTTAAAGAATTTTTTCACTATTACATTGGCTATTATTTTAGCGATACAGTTATCAATAAAAAACCTGAGTAATTTGTCAACAATTGTCTCATGTTACTTGGTGGTGAATTGATATTTTACATTATAATACGTCATTGAAATTTATAGGCATAGATTTTGTTTTCGTAATTTCTAACAAATATTTTTAAACTGAATTGAAACAATAGGGAATATGCATGAAATTTAAATTTGGTTCAAATATTTTTTTTCAGAATCCTTATTGACCCACATTTGAACTAAACCAATTATTTTTGTAATTATTATATTTTGAAATACTTAAAATTAATAAATAAAAGTGCAAATTAAGCGAGGGAAATTCAAATTTGTAAAACGCAGCACCATTGGTTTAAACGAAAGTGACGTAACATACCATGTAAACAAGTCCGTATGTTTTACATTTGTATGTCACTGCAGTCTTTTGGTTAGAAAGCAAACGTCAAAAACGTGAAGTTAAAAATGAAAACAGTTGTAGTAAACGATGGACTGAACTGTCAGTGGTAATTGACGTCATCAACAGACCGCGCGAAAATGGCGGGGTTTAAACAGCTCAAAATTTATCTCTATTTTAAATATTTTTTTTAAACTTAATTACAGCATTTGTAAGCAGTATTTATATTTTTTACTATGTTATAACGGTGTGAACAGTGAATTAAAAATATTAAAAAAAAACTTGCATATTCCCTATTCACTAAATTTTTACTATTAATTTCAGCGCAAAATTTAATTCAAAACTGGACCGCGAGGATGCCCATCTAGAAAGGCAAAAGCGAAGGCAACAATTATCAACCAATCTGGCTGCTATGCCATACCATGAGAATGTTTGAGCGTATCATCGATAGCCGCCTACGTAAAATCGTCAGCGTTACCCCCAACTAATACGATTTTGTGAAGGGATGCCATCCACGAAGTTACGCTGCTCATAGAAAGGCACCGGGAGAAAAACAAGTTAGTCCACGTAGCCTTCCTATACCTGGAAAAGGCATTTGGCAAGATACCCCATGAATTGATCTGCCACGCGCTCCGCTCACATATCACGGCGTCCCCGAAGCATAGGTGCAGTTCACACAGCTCCTTTATGGTGAATCCACCAGTGGCGTCTTCAGCCCAGCTGACATCTAGCCCCCCTTACCTATATGTGTAGGCGTCCATCAGGGGTTCTCTAATGATGATATCCGTGCTTTATATCAAAGCAGCGCACCCATGGACACTCCTGTACGGCAATGGCGTTTCCTTGATCAAGGAGGAGCGCTTTTAAAGGAACAGACCTTTATTTACGGGAACAGACACGGTAGTGAGAAGCCAGGCTGTCTGAGAATGGACTAAGCCTACATTTCAAGAAGACAGAATAAATGGAGTGTGGACTGCAGACGGCCGGAACCATCCAAGTCGGCGGCCAGAACATCAATAAAGTTGAACAATTCAAGTACCTCGGCTCCTTGAACTGTGGTGACTGTAACAGTCTGCTTGATGCTCGTGCGCGTGTCAATGCAGCTTGGATGAAGTGGAGGCAGGCCACAGGAATATTATGGGGCAAAATACCTACTAGTCTAAAGGCCAAATTCTATATGATCGTTGTACGTCCTGTCACCCTCTATGGTTCTGAATGCTGGCCGGCCACCGCCATACATGAGCAAGTTCTGCATGTAATGGAGATGCGCATGTTTCAGTGGGCGCACGGCCGTACACAATTATACCATGTAATAAATGGAAGTGTGCGGAGGACCCTATGGATGGCCAGCCTGTGATGGTACGGCAACATCAGGCGCAGTAATGACCAGTCGGTGGCCAACGCAGCCTGGAGCTTCAGCCCAGATGAATGAAGATTCCGCAAAAGACCTAAAAAATGGTGGCCCGACTGCCTTAACGAAGCCACGAGGCTAACAAATGTAAATCCAAATGATGCCCTTGACCGAAATCAATGGAGATCGGCATGTAAAAAAGTGGACCCTGCGCCCAAGCGGGACAAACGCTAGGAAGAAGAAGTAAAAGATAGGTAGATAGGATGCTTTATTTTACATTGACAATAAAATCTATACAAAAATAGATAAGAGCAGAATTATTGCTATAACTTTCTTGGATTTGGTAAAACCTTTTGATACGGTGAATCAGAAAATTCTACTAAAGGTATAATTAGGGCATTAGATGTATACGCGGGGGGTCATACAATGACTACAAAACAAAATACTGAGACCAATCACAAACCCACCATGGTGCATAACCAACGAACAAATACATAGCTACATGAAGACCTCGAAATGAAGACAATTACAGACCACATAGGAAAACTTGTACAGAAAACATTCGACAGCAAGATGACAACCTAACAGTCCAGCAGATAAACTTGTGAAAAGTTACCTTGAAAATAGAATGCAGAAGGTTAGAATAATATACAGAAATGTTCCTCGAGGAAAAATATTAGGACCTGTATTATTTTTGTTCATATGTATATGATACTGAGAAAGACCGAAATTGGAGAATGTCAACTTTCACCGGTGAATATCAACACATACCAAATACGTCGGTGAATCGAATATTTCATTACATTATTGTACATTCGGACCCTAACCGGTGTATGTTGACAATCGCAGATACAATCTGGTGGAGGTCCAAAAGGGAGGAGCCGACTGGCTCTCTCCTGCCCAATCCTTTGTTCTGCTGGGAGTCAATCAGCTTTATCAGTCTTATGTAAGTTTTGATGATGCGAGCAAAGTTTTCATATTTTGTTCCGATACCCTAATTTATACAGAATGTCACTGTCAAACACAAAGCTCAGTTGAAAGGGCTAATCATGGGTGAACGATAACGATACACATAAATGGTCAGATGGTTTACCCTTTGTTCAATTTGCCAAGAACACTATATACCACGAAGGAATACGCCAAAGTCCTTATAAAGCCATGTTTGGCGTTAAATGTTTTATAAAGCCATGTTTGGCGTTTTTTGCCTAGCGAACAAATCGAACAAATATTGAAACCGAAGAACAACTCGAAGAAATTGCCAATAATTTTGAAACCGAAGAACAGCTTGAAAAAACTGCTAATACTTAAAAAAAAAATGAGCGTGGCCCCGCGGGGGGTCATACTGAAAAACAAGGAAAATTCATTTTCAAAGAAAAATATTGAACAGGACATACAATCTACAACGCCTTCACATCAAGTTCTGACTGAAAAACACGAGTTAATTTTTATAAAAAGCGGCCGCGAAAAAGAAACTTCAACTGCAAGCAACAAAAATGTTAGAGATCTCACGAAAACAATTTACTTCTACTCAAGTCCCCGATGTCGACCGTGGTCGTACAGATAGCCGAAATGTGTTAGCGGTTCTTGTTGGAATAGAAAACTCCAACTTCTATAAACTGGCAAATAAAAATGGTACCCTCAAGCAGCTTTACACGTAATCAGTTCGCGATTTTTAAAGAAAAGTTACTTTCCATAGATGAGATTTCTTTTCAAGAAATGTAGCTGAGAGGACAGGTCTGAAACAAGGTGATGGACTCTCTCCTATTCTGTTCAACATCGAGCTAGACAACGTTATGGAAGAATGGGAGAAGGAGGTCAAGAAATGTGTCTTGGAAACCGATCCGACTGGGCTTTCCCAAAAACAACCTCAACGTACCATACCTCGCTTTTTGCGGATGATCTGGAGATATTAACAGAGGATGAGGAGACTGCCGTCAAACAGCTTTAGATGCTTAAAGAATGTGCAGAAAAAGTGGAAACTACAGATCTCATTTGAGAAAAACTAAATTCTTCTGTTCAAGGACTGATATCACAAGCCTGAGAACAAATTACGGGAAAATCGACAAGGTGCCGTATTTTAAATACCTCGGTGAATTGATCGAACCGACAGGCCTTGAGAAGATCTCACCGCAAAACCGTCTCTAAAAAGTCAAGAAAACAGGAACTGGAACAAATTAAAAAGGAGGAGAGGAAGATCATCAGAAAAATCCTAGGAGCAAGATATAGCCAAGGCGGCTGGCTACATGCTACAATCAATCAAAACAACAGAAAAGTTTTCAAACATTGAAATTGACATTAAGAAAAGACGAATAAAATTCTTTAGACATTTATCGAGACTACCAGAAAATCGACTGTCAAAAAGGATATTAGATTATGTTAGCTCACTATAGAATTCGACAGCTTGGTTAGACGAACTTCGAAAGAAACGCAAACATATATACAACAGACATTTTAGAAAGAGACACCTTCAGACACAAAGTAAACAAACGGGAAGTTACGTCAGAGCAACCAAAGCAAAAATAGTACAGACCGAAGTAATTAGGCCTTCTCGGAAAGAATTAAAGTTTATTGGAGAAACAAGAGGAACTCAAAGAAAACTTGATTGAGTTGTTTGCTTAACGTTTTCCATTATTGGGAGAATACGCTAATATATATATATATATATATATATATATATATATATATATATAACAAAAGAATTATATACAAACTTTTATTGGCATTGAACATTAACATAACTTATCTAAAGTTATAATTATACAATTGACATTTTTATGCTACATTATGACATTAAATTTCACTAACGACAATTAAACTACACTGATCGCCGTTATTATCTTTCAAATTAACAGTTTTTTTCATGAGCGCCCAACCCTGACCGTATTCATCTATCAACACCCTTTTCTCAGCTCTATCTTCTCCGTCACACTCCATACACAACAACTACAGCTTGTACCCCAATGCTCCCAAGTTTCTTTCCCCGTCCCACATATACGACAGGTTCTCTCTTTTACTGTTATCCAGTACCTCCTGCCCCTTTCATCACTACGGCACCTGTATCTGGCGATCACTATTTGTGGAGCGTCGGATTTTCGGAGGTAATCAGGTAACTTTCCAAATACGAGTATATTTCGATACTCGGGGGATTAAATGGAAAGCAATTAAACTCTATCATGTCAATTGCCACAGAGGATGGTTTCCCAACTACACACCAAAATTTAATAAATAAAAAATGGTAGTAAATGACAATATCCCAAATATATCCGAAGACGCAAAATTCAGATAAAAGTTTAATTTCTCTCTCATATTTTGGAGAAACAAGCGAAAAATCGTAAAGGTTTTGCGAAAACAAAATCTACTAAGTAGCATTCTTCAAAATTATCCCACATATTATTTAATGCTAAATACAAAATCGACTCTCAAAAAATCCGGCATATATGAGATTCATTTTTCGGAATGCAATAGCGTGTACGTAAGTCACGCAAGACAGGGCGAAGTATTTCAACTCGTTTTTCAGAACATTTTCGTTCCTTTCGTCTTAAAAAAGACACGTTCTTTTTCTAAACATTGTCTAGAATGTAATCATAATTTTCCCGAAATAGTTAATCTAAAAATCTTATCTCCAGGATTCATTAGATATTTTCAAACAAAGCCGCAGTCCCTCAGTTAATCTCCTTAACTAGCAAACCGAACTAGTCTTTTCTCAACTAATCTAACGCAATCGTTTCCAGATAAGTCTCCAACTACAGACAGACACCTATCCTCCCAACCAAAACTCTTGGTATAAATGCAACGGCATGAATTTGTAATCCACTCAAAAACAATAATACGACCAACCATGACGTACTCGCAGACTTGCTGGATCCAAGCTAGCAAAGTGAAAATTCACAGAATAGTTTTGTAGTCTTACAATGACTACAAAACAAAATACTGAGACCAATCACAAACCCACCATACACAAGTGGAAATATCCAAAACTACAGCAAACATGATTGAGACAATAAATATATATATATATATATATATATATATATATATATATATATATATATATATATATGTATATATCTGTTTTTGTCTCTTTTGTAGAACACCGCAAAGCAACCCAGCCCAGCCGAAATTAAATGAACACCAGGAACACACCAAACGGAACATCAACACAGAAAGCACACAGCAACAACAATAGAAACCAAAACCCCCAAAGGACCAAACTAGGATACCAGGAAACTAACAACAAGCCAAAAAACGACTACCTAACAAGGATTGTGGAAGTATGAGGCGACTCGACAAACCATAAGGAAACAAAGGACACTATATTGTAATCCACTTTAAAATGATCTTCAAAAGTCGAAACTCGAATCATGTTAAGCATGTAGAGTCATATAACTTCAGAAGTAGTATATTTTCACAAAAATTAGTGTTTTAAATTTATGGTCAATTTAAGTAATATTAGAGCTAGATAAATGCAGACTGAGCGGCCGAGATTTCTTGATTCAAAATAAGAAAAATTCAATATTAAAATACGCCAGTGACTCCATTTAGGGACGCGGTTGATACCAAGTAGCAACAAACAGAAACCGTTTAATAAGGCAACTCCAATTGATTTACATTTAACTCTTACGCACGATTTGGATACTTTTACACACGATTACAATAATGGCATCCTTCACATACAATAATTTACTTATTAATGTGTTTTGTGTGCATTTTGGTGTGCGAGTAAATACAGATTTTTGTGTTAGAGTTTTTATTGAAACTATAATAGATCCCCTATTTTTTGTATTATAATGCTTAAATAGCACTACTTATCATTGCAGTTGAAAGGACAATCGAGTAACCGATATACATAGCAAATAATATAACGACATTGGTCCTGCCAACAATTTTACTGTTTTATATTGTTTGTATTATGAATTATGAGTATGAATTATGAGTATGATAATTGATGATGGCAAGAATAGAAATTAACACTCATCTCGAACGAAAGAAGTTGATTACAAAAACGATAAAAACATCTATAAAAGAGTTGACAGAAAGGAAAGAAGAATACAATAAGCAAATAGAGAGAAACCAAAAAACGACAAACTCAGTGTCGACACAGCCCAGCTAATAAAGGAGCGTCGGAACACACACAGGGACGCACCACAATATAAAACATTGAACAAGCAAGTAAAAACAGCGATACGAAGGGATATTCGGGCGCATAACACACAACAGATTCCCGATGCCATCGAAGATAATTTTAACTTAAAAAAAAAGAAATAGTTACAGAAAAAACAGACATTGTGACTGTGACACAGGACTTCTACCAGACCCTGTTCAGCCAGTCAATCCAGCAGCCAAACCAAATAAAACAAAAATCTTTAACGTGGGCTCAGAAAAAATTCCCGAAATAGATGGCCCTGAGCTCAAAGCAGCGCTAAACTCGATGAAAAACCATAAAACACCTGGAGGGTACCGCTTAACGAGCGAAATGCTACAAGCTGAATCGGAAACACTGGAAAAATCAATGCTTATATTGCTGAACAAATGTCTCGAAGAGGGCAAGATCCCAAAAATGTGGCAAAATGCCGAGGTAATACTTCTATTTAAGAAAGGTGACCCTACAAGCGTCGAAAATTACCGTCCAATCAGCTTACTATCTACATTGTACAAACTGCTGACGAAGATACTAACAAATCGCATGGACAGAAAATTCGACTTCTACCAACCTATAGAGCAGGCCGGTTTTAGGAAAGGGTACAGTCGACCATATCTAAGCAGTCCGGACACTAATAGAGAAATGCACGGAATATAACGTGCCTCTACATATGGCATTCGTTGTCTATCAAAACGCCTTCGACTTTATTGAGATATGGGCAGTGCTGGATGCCATGAACAGAGCAAGAATCGATACTAGATACTCGGACTTAATTAAAAATATTTATAAAAAATGCAACGTTCCAAGTTAACATCAAGGGAGATTTACAAAGAGGCGTGCGGCAGGGCGACACGATTTCCAAAAAAATTTTCACTCTGACACTAGAGGACATATTCAAAAACTTGAGGTGGGAACAAAAAGGTGTGTGTATAGACGGAAATTACCTGAATCATTTACGTTTCGCAGCTGACATTGTAATTATGAGCCAAGATATAAAATAACTGGAGGAAATGATAAACGAACGTAAGCAAGCTTCAGAAGATGTTGCCCAGCAGATCAACTTCAAGAAGACCAAAATCCTCTTTCATGAAAATGTCCAAATAACATTGGATAACCACCACTTGGAAACCGTGGAGCAGTACATCTATCTGGGGCATAATATTAAATTGGGTAGGGACAACCAAAGAGCGGAAATCACAAGGCGAATCGGCTTGACTTGGGCTGCCTTTGGAAAACTAAACCAAGTTTTCAATTTTCTCAGAGACCGTAAAGTGCCTATCTGCCTGAAGAGAAAAGTGTACGATGCGTGCATTTTCCCCTTTGCAACTGATGGCCTAGAGACCACCACTCTCACGGTCAACAGCATAAGCCGAACGAGCGATGCTGGGTATCAGCCTGAGAGATAAAATACTCAAAATGGAAATTCGCAAACGCACTAAAGTATCGGATGTCATAGAACGAATTGCAAGATTTAGGTGGCGATGGGCAGGTCATGTTGCCCGAGATGACGTGAAATGGACCAAGAAAATAATGCAGTGGAGACCAACAGAGACAAAAAGAAGTGTTGGTAGACCCCAGACGAGATGGCGGGATGACCAACAGCTGCTAGCCGGGAAGAACTGGATGCACACCGCTCAAAACAGATCGACCTGGAAAAAGATGGAGGAGCCTATTTTCAGCAGTGGACGTTTAAAGGCTGAAGAAGAAGAAGGTAATCATTATTTTTATTGTAATTAATAAATGAATAAACCTTCTATTTTGTTGACTATTTAAAATTCATAATAAAAACGAACGAAGTAATTTGAAATCGTCTAAGACATCTATTTTATATCACGAAATATACTCTTTTATTTGTATACATAATAAAATGCAACTTTCCTAAGCCCAGAAGGAGCAGTTCAAATGTATGCAAAAAATATTACGACTGTCCGTGTAAGAGGCAAAGGTTGAAGAAAAAACGAAGAAGCATAAAAGAGCTCAGAAACGAGACTCTCGTATTTCGCGAGGGCGAGACCACATACGGTCTCGCTGTCGCCTAAATAATTTTCTCGTCTCGTCTCGTCTCGTTCTCGTCTCGTCAGTCTCGTCTCGACCTCGTCTCGCTTTTACGAGACGAGACGAGACGGGAAAAATATTGTTCTCGTGTGAAGCCCTATCTATAATACTCGGGGTAATGGGTCTAAAATTAACTAATAATGATTAGTTAATATTTAATCGATTTCTTATAATTCTTAATAATTTATTGATATGACTAAATCCTGCCTTAATCAAGTAAGAATTAGGAAAAGCTGAAAATAGTGGTTCAGTGGTATAGGTTAATTTGATGTATTTTGAAAATATTTTACAATTAAAATTTTTGACGTAACCACTTATACATATTTATCTATACCACTATTGTAAATGCCCATTATTGTACAGTTCGTGGACAATGTAAATACATCATACCACACCCATATGTAACAATCCGCAATTATTGTTATGTAATAATTCAAAATGACCCATGAATGTTTGGTTTACGATTCGTTGATTGGTTGATAGCTGTACGTTGATACTATTTTTAAATATAGTACTCCGTGATTTCGAAACAATCATTAAACATCACATCAGTCACATAGACGCTGTCATTCATTTCGTTTTATCACGTTTAAATCTAACGAAAACTACAAATAAGTACTGAATAAAAAGGTATGTATCCATTATTAATGTATTTCTTTTCATTTCTATCAAGTTAAATAAGGTTGAAGGTGTTACATCAAACTAATTTTTCTTATTAAACAGAAACAAATTAGTGTGGTCGTAGATAAAGTATAGTATATAATTCGAGTTATAAGGCAATTACGTACTCGCGGAATTAACTGTTCCGCTCTTACGTAATATGCTTCTTACAACTCTCATTACGTAATTTACTATTATACAACAATATACATATTTGAAAATTGTTGTTATCCTGCATTTAAAAAACAAAATTATTGCGGTAACTTCGGTAATTTTCATAGATACATGAATACGTAAACCGCCAATTTGGAATGAGTGAGTAAGTCGAGTTATCGTAACCCAATGACAAAGCAACACTTTGATTATTACAAGTTACAAAAAGGGTATAATTATCAAAAGTATATAACATCAAAAGCTGTTCGACAGTAACAAGCGGTTAGAGGCTCATATCACATAGCACAATAGGATGTAATTTAAGGAAGTACTTCAGGTTACAGACGGAACAGTTGAAAATGTCAGGACATTCCGAGATGAAACGTTGGTTGAGGTAATAATATCGCGCCGAAAAACGTGTGAGGGTGTGTGAAGTGTTTTTAAATAAATACATTCAGATAGTGAAAGATGAAATGGATCAAATTCTTCTTCAGGTCCCTATGAAGATCGACAACAATCCTGTCAGTTTTCCTTGTCAATCTTTGGCAGTATCTTGAGTTTTCATTAATTGTTTCATGTCTTGAGGAATGCTTTATGGAATGCTTTATGGATGACATTGGGTACCTTCTACATAATTTAACATTACCTGTCCTCGAACCAATTTCTTGCAAACATAATACATCTGCACTTGTTGTTACTGCGCTCGAAGGTAGTGACTAACTTGACCAACTACTTCATCATGAATATATATATATATATATATATATATATATATATATATATATATAAATATATATATATATATATATATATATATATATATATATATTTATACCTTATGTACGTGCTGATACAATAGAACAAAAGACAAGGTTTCGAGAAGATATTTTACAGTGGGCAGATAATCACAGTGTCTTACAGTGGGTCTTACAGTGTGGTCTTACATTGGGTCCTCCAACTAAGGGACCATGAGGGAAACTTACATCAAACAGACTAATAGAATGATATAAATTATTGAGGACTTTTATAAAGAACTGTACAAACACAAATATCTATTTATAATAATCTTGATAAAACACAATACCAGGGTTCGGCCTTGGGACCTGCAGTAAGCGTAGTAAAAAAACGTAATAAAAAGGACGATAACTATGTATCCCTATTGCAATAAAATTGGAATTTAAGGTCATGCTGGAAAGTACAGATCGCGGGTCTGCAAAAAAGCATCACAAACTAGCCGAACGTTATTATTTCGATTTCGTTGCCTATATAAACTTGCGTGAATGGAAAATTGGCTCACTGTAAACTTTTCACTTCAGCTATTTTTTTGGAAAATATTTATGACATGATATAAAGAAATATGCCGTTTGAAAGACAATTTAAAATTCTTTAGCACGAGTTTGAATTTATTAAAATTTATTTCGGTTTCTTGTGTTTAACATAGTGAAATTAACTTAGTAAACAATTTTTTTTATTACTAAAAGAAATATGGTTATTGTCAATTATGTAAATTAACACTTAATTTTTAATAATGGGTGTGACTTCCTCTTGTCCTGATCATATCTCCCATACGATTAGGCATAGATCTAATCATCGCTATTGTTTCTTGTGGGATGGTAAGCCACTCTTCTTCGACTGCCACAATAAACTCTGGGATCGAGGTTGAGGCACGTAACCCAGCTCGAATTCTTCGTTTAAGCTCCTCCCGTAAATGTTCTTTTGGATTTAGGTCGGGACTGCATGCTGGCCACTCCATAACCCGAAAACCGATTTCTGTAATGTAATCTTGCACGAATAAAGCGGTATACAGCTCCGCATTGTCATGTATAAAGATAAATTCTTCTTCAATGTAGAGGATGTTAAGGTACCACATGAACTGCTAAAATCTCCTCGATGTACCTAGCACCCTCCTCTCCTGTGACTACGTGCGCCTCTAATGATGAAAGCAGAGTCGGTTTGTGCTCCCATAGAAATTGCACCCCAGATCATGCAAGAACCATCTCCATAAGCAGTCCGCTCTTCAATGCAGCATTCCGCAAATCGTTCTCCTGGTATCCGGTACAACCTTTTGTCTTTCATATGTTCATTATTAATAATCGAATTAAAATAACAACCATAACACGTGTTTCTTGTGAAAAAGATTATGGATGGAATTGATATTGCCCGGATTTTTAGGTTTTGCTTGCTGGAGCCGCACTTTAACTAGAAAAATTGGAGTTTTACGTGCTTTTTTAGGGATCTTTATTAGTGGAGATACGAAGTTTTCAGGAAAATCACAAAAATTAATTTTAGAACTAAATTTTATTAATGGACAATTATTATAATACCTACAACTTGAAGAATCTGTTAAGACCCAACAATTTTATTTTTATTTGGTCTTAAAACCATTTTTCTTTGTTCTCGCGTGTTTCTAAAAGTAGGTAAATAATAATTACATTAAGATTATCTTAAACCGACCAGTAGATTCCCAATATCTGGTCGGTAGGGTTGTGGATATTTGTTGAATGCGTTTAGAGCTATTTACGGCCGCTATGCATCTGAAAGACAATTTGTAATCAATAATCCTTTGTAAATACGCTTCGGCGGATGTTTACGATCGCTAATGGTTTTTGAAGGCTTGGTGGTCGTAAACAATTGAAAATACAATGTAATGTTTAAATTAAGGGTTCTTAGTATAAGTATTTTAAATTTTGGGTAGTTGTAAGATTAGGTATAGAAATTACCACGTGCACTTCGGGTTAGAATTCTTCTTGGTTCAGTGGGGGCAGGCAAATGGGAGGTGGGATTGAGTTTTCCTGTTTTTAACAATATTTAACTACACTCAGTTCAATTGTAACCCTCTTGCCACAAACATACCAAGAAGATTCCAAAACTTCGACAGTGCACGTCGTCACAAGTGCTTTAAGTAGAATTAAATATTAAATACATGTTTATCGAGGCGTACAAGTTTTATTTTGCCCAAACATATAAATTCCAGTGCCGATCGAATCTATTGGCAACCCTGAATTAACCGCCTTAGGTTTGATCACGCGAACGTTTGTCCAAAGACAAACAACCACCGCGACTCAACAGAATCAAAATATAAATTTCTATTTTATTAACGTAAAAAAGAAAATGTTTTATACGATTGTATTAAAACAAGAAAATAATTAAAAAAATATATAAAACTTAATGACGAGGGACATTGTCATAGAATGCGTGATAGACTTTTTCTAATGATTTGTTTACAATTTGCAAGTGATTATATTTTTCCTTCTTTATGGAAAGCCTTTCAGTATAGAGACCAGACAGTTTCGTTAAAGGTACGGCTACATGGTACATCATTTACCACAGAAAAATTTAGCAAGGCATTTGGTAGGGTTGAATTTCTGTTCTGGTAATTACATCCTTCCCTGTACAAAATAATTTGTTTCTTTTCAAGAGAATGCTTAACAGCTTCCAAATGGTAAACAATTATAGTTGAAATTCGTCTGCGGTTAACTTTCCTTCTGTTTCACTCCAGAAAAAACAAGTACCATCCCTGTTTTGGAGATCTAAGAATGTCATGTACTGATAATTTAGTTTTATAATACATTGCGGACACATTTGTCTTAGGAGTTAAAGTATCGCTTGAAGGTCCATCGTAAAGGTCTTGATAGACAATGATAGACAATTTATCTAGTTGGTTTTCACGCCTGGCATCATCCTGCCTCTCAATGTGAGAATTGTAAGTGAGTTTGTCAATATTGTTTTTTTTTCTAATTAAACTTGTTTTACTTGAATAATTGTTTCAATATCGTCTTGATTACATGGTTTACACTCTTCTGTCGGTCACTTTTATAAAATTCATACAAATCGGATTTTGATTTCCACAAAGGATCTAAGTACAGTTATTTTGTCGAATCTCGGGAGTAGTGCGACTTCATTTTTGGAATCTGGTCAAAAAAATATAGGAAACTTTATTTTTCACATTTTCTTCTAGTTATAATAGGTATAGCGTTTTTTTCATCCCTGCTGTTACAGAGTTTTTCTATTGCTTTTCACTATTCATCAAATGAATTTCCCTATTTGTCAAATACATTTGACATACAATTTTATATCAAAAGCTTTCTCTATTTATCAAATGACTTTCACGATATGTCAAATGCTTTTCCCTCTGTTTATTTTCGTAATAACGCTGAGAAACCGCAACATTTCAGTTTAGTATTAATTATTATTCATAAAAGTAAGGTAATACATAATTATCAACCAACGATTTTATACTTTTAAGATAAAATTTGATTTTCTTCTAAACAATCATTCAAATATGTTTACATATGGTGCATACAAGTATAAACTTGTTTCTTGATAAAATATGTATTACCTTATTTGTATGTATAATAATTAATAATAAACTGATTTGTTGCCGTTTCTCAGTGTTATTATGAAAATATATAACAGAGCGAAAAGCATTTGACATATCGTGAAAGTCATTTGATAAATAAGGAAAGCTTTTGATATAACATTGACATGCGTGAAATTTATTTAACAAATAGGGAAATTCATTTGATGAATAGTGAAAAGCAATAGAAAAACTCTGTATTCCCAAGAACACCTGCTCAGCATGTTGTATTACTCATTAGGCAATTCTTTACACTCCACTCACCTATGCATAATGTAAAAACATTGTCTTGCAGACCCTTACGCGGTCTCTGACCACTTTTAATTTTAAATAATATTTCATTGAAACCGAGAACGCCTTGATGTTTCGGCATCTTTATCATCCTATCTCTTGCTCTCTGTGACTGCTTAAATTATACAACATTTATATATAAATACGCTTTTCCTTCTACGACAATATTGTGTGATTAATGTCCAATAAAGGGTTATATTAAAATGTGGAATTAACTGGTGATAGGACATTGTGCTATCCAGGCGCGTTTTTAAGCTATTCAGCGGCTCGGTGCAAGTTTTTGGCGGGGTCCGCTCTCAGAGAAGAGAAACGTACATGGAAGAACCATCATCAAGAGTTCTCTTGGACAATTTTTTTTTGCACACGTTGTGGCGTCACGCTGCTTGCTCTGTAAACTCCAAAATTAGATGGCGTTGTAATGCGTTGTATGGCCACGCATTGTAAAGTAACAAATTTAATAAAATGCATTTATTTTATCGGGGTGAGAACTCGTTTGTGATACAGCTTGGAAATAGCCAAACACCTTAATGTTTAGTTGCTCATTACCTTGTCTCCTTACGGAAACACTTCACGCGTTCAAACTTTCAAATGCTCCCATAAAGATGGTTCTGCTATAGATGTCTCTCACATTTGCGTCTGACTCTGTAGTGGAGTGACCTAGGCAGTAAAGTCAGTTCTTAGTGGTGTAAGTTTATCTCTTGATTTTTTCATGCACGAAAGAAACGACTTCTTTTTTTCTACAATATTTTTGATGTAACATCGATAGTTTGAAGAGCATCATTCCAAAAAATTAAAATCGTCAAATGTGAAACTATTTAAAATCCTAAAATTTTCCTTTTCCTAAAATTTTTTTAGCCACTTTATCGTGGTCGTGCCTTATCTCTACAATTGTTTCTAAAAAGCTGATTGACTGAAAAAGAACTGATTTAAAATTTTGTAATAAAGCACTTGTTGCCTTTGCTCTTACAGACCACCTTGTGTTGGACAAATATTTAAGTGTGTGTTGTTTTTCCTTTCTTGAAAATACTTCATCTTAATTTCAGTGTTTTCTGTTTTTGTTGTAAACTTATCTATAGACTCGAACTAAGCGCTAGGTGTAGAATTCAACGATGGTGTAGGTGTGAGAAAAACATGCAAACATTCATTTTCTGACCCTGTGTATTTTAAACCAATAATTGTATTGTACATGTGTATTGTAAAGTATTCTCACAGGGGCCCGGCGCATTGGAGCCCGTCGGTGCTACGCACCGATTACACCTACTTTAAATACGCCTCTGGTCCTATCGTCACCAGTTAATTCCACATTTGAATATTCCACGATAATGTCCATACTTCAGTAAATATTTTCTTTCTTTCTTCCTCATTGACTGAACTGCAAATTAGACCCTTATTATATCTGGACATCTTGCAGCCAAATCTTACTTTTATTTTCCAATCGTTGCGTTTGACGTCGTACCTCCAATTACCTTCAGCATTTTTCTTCCCTCCAAGGTATGTTTTCCCTTTTCTTTTCTATGGTGGTCCATGAATCTGTATATCTTTTGCTAGTTTTTCTTTTATCTCATCAGCTTTCATTACTGGTTCATCCTTAACTTGTTGAGATATAACGATATCATCTGTATCAGTTACTGCTGAAGATTATTGATCTAATTGAGAATTATTTTCAATTATTTCTGGAGTGGGGGCATTGCCTACTAAAAGTATTAAACCATTTTCTTCGGCGATGTTCGGCAATTATGTTTGATTTCCTTGCTCACCAATAATTATAATTAGCAAACTGGAAAGATCTAACTTATCTGGGTCTATAGGCTTTAAAATATTTTCCAAAGTCGAAACATTTTGTGCTGCAGAATAACATTAGATTGATCTTCGACAAGGGTTTCATTACCAGATATGGAATAATCACGTCATGCACTCTGTCACAGTGCAGAGACTGGCGGAGTTAAGAGGTTATCGAAGTCAACATTTTTCATGTTGGAGTTACGATGTTTTCTTGTTTTTACCAAGTTTTCAATTTATTTCCCAATTTATTGCAGACTTTTTATGTAGTTACGAGGATTTAGCATTATAGAGATCAGACTCTAAGCAATAGATGGTATTACGATCTCATTTTTAGATGTTTAGGAGTTACGAGGTTTTCTTGTGTCGCCGACGATATTCTGGTCTCATTTGAGAACAGAGCAGACCCCCCAATTTTCCAACATTCAATTTAAATGATCCCTTGCTTGGTTGACGATGGCGAAAGGGGTTAGTTTCAAAAAAACTGCAGGGGTCTTAGGGGTCAAGTTACTTTTCTGCAGTCTTCGTCTTACTGTCCACTGACTAATAGCCACTCTTAGTATTTCACGCAGGTGTTGTTGCAGTTGAACAGCATTAACATGACAAATTCTTAATGAAATTGACACAAAAAAGCGGCCGAGCCGTTGTAAACCTCCTTCTGCCTGTATTAGGTTGTCTATGAAAGGATTCAGTCTCCCTATAAAGTTGGAACACTTTTGGAAGTTGTCGAGCAACTAAGCTGGCTAAGTCCATTTTCAATTAGAACAAAAACTTGGGAGGCTTTTTGCGGCGTACTATGCATTAAACTAACACTCTTGAAAACCAATAAAATTAAGTAAAACGAATAATGTGCAAAATTCAATTGCAAAGGCAATAATTACACTCTTTCACAAATTTTTTATTTGTGAATACTTGTTATAACCACCACATAAATACTTTCGTTTTTGTTTACAAGTTGCTACACCTATATACTATAAGCATTCATGATAAATTTAAACTCATATTAAACTATATTAAATTATCTTCCAAACAGCATGCTTCTTTATTTCATTTCATAAGTAGTTTAAAAAAAAATTAAGTTGAATGTTTACAGTGGGCCGATTTCGATACACGCAGGTTTAGTTAAATAAATTCCCAAATATTAAATTTTCTAGTAATTGAAAAGTTTTGTTAATGTTAATATATATGTAAAGCTTTGGTTTTTAATCTTGGATAAAAAATTTTTTTTTACTGTGTTTCAAATAAGATATTTAACTTTTTGAATATTTACATTTTCACACATTTTTATAAAATAAAATCGAAATAAAATTTGACGATATTTTATTGACGTTACATTCTCGTTTCATTCCACCATCTCTATCAATTTTCCGTCGGCATTCGCCCTAAATATAAATACATATGTTTTATTAGAACATTCAATATTCAAACACGCCTTTTTTATTCAACTTCCGTTTACATTAACATTCCCATATCAATAAATCCCATTTGAATTTCATATACATTGCATTGTAATCACAGCTAAATTCTTCAGCCGCTACAAAAAAAATATATGAATTCCTATTTGCACCAAAAAATATATATTGAATTTATATTTGCAAAAAAATGGATTTATATTTGGTGATTTTGTCGTCTCAGTGCATGAAATATATGTCCCTTTGGGGTATTGCAAAATTTATGTCTACTCGACGACGCTTTGGAATGGGATTAGATTTCACATTTCGATGTAAGGAAATTTCGTTCGGCTTCGCGAATTCTGGTAGAACCGCGACGCGTGTATGAAAAGCCTTTGTAGTAATTTCCTTTTGCATCCTCACCACATTAGGTTTAAGCCGAATTTGTATATATGTGAACAGTCTTATCAGCTAGGCCTGTTTATTCTCATCGAACAGCGTTTGAATACAAGCCGTGCTATTTTCGATAGCTGTTAAAAGCTAACTTTGAGATTTGCACAAGTTTAGTAATAAATTATATATAAAACAGACGCGAAATTGTAAATTGTTAATATACGATAAAATAGTTTGCCAATTGAAAGTTTTTATTGAGTAGGTACTTAAACATTTTATTAGTTCACTAAAAAGTGTTATGATGGAATGAAAGCGAATTGATAAAATTTTAATTATAAGACTAAACACAAACGATAATAAATTTTAATAAAGATTATGTGTAGTTTGTTTGTTGGATCATGCATACAGTCAACATTATATATTTTCTATATCAATATTATTTAAAACGCAATTATCGTTCAATAATTAAAAAAAAACATTTGTATATACCTTACAAAAAACAACTTATTATTGAAGATATATTAGGTATATTACACGATTTTCAAACAAAGGTTTTATTAAAAAGCTTCGAAATGCAAAGCGAAATAAATATCTAACGAGCAACATTCGCTCCGTCACTCGCGTGGTTATCATCAATAATGTAAGGCAGGGCCAACGCTCTCTGTTGGATGAAAATTCAGTTTCAAACTTTGTGTTAAAATCCAAGCTATTAACTAAATAACCGATGCAAGAAATCTATTAATATATCCATACATAATATATAAATCTTGAGAGTTAACGATTTTCTCTTCGTAAACATAATAATCTGTGTTTTTATTTCACGGTTTACGGCGTGGAATATGATTTTTTGTGTGTTCTGTTTTGTATTTAATTTCTTTTACCGTAAAACGTATACACGCAATTTCGTAGTTAGAAAACGTTACCGAGTTTCACCCATAAACACAATAAAGGTTAATGGTTTATTAGTTTTAAGCAATTTCTTAACTAGACAGGCAATACTAGATAAACAAAATTTGACGGACAAGACTAGGGAGAAAAGACTAGTGAGACAAGACTAGGTGGACAGACTGGGCCGACTGGACAGACGGGACAGAGTTGACATACTGGACAGACTGGACAAGCCAAATAGACTAGACATACCAGACTGACCAGACAAACCAGACAGACCGGGAATAGAAGAAGAGAGACAAGAAGTCCCAAGACAGCAAATAAAACCACAGCAAAGGAAGAACACTAGGGAGTCAATGACTGTATTTCATCAAAATACTCAGTCAATTAAAAATAAAATAAATGAACTGGAAATTATTTTAAGTGAATTAAATGTAAACTTTTTTCTAGCTACAGAGCATTGGGTGTCAGATGGTGAAATACTTCCCAATATAAGAAATTTCCGTCAAATTTCCAGTTTCAAGCGAACGAATCACGGTCATGGTGGAACAGCAATCCTTGTAAATAATAATATTAACGCTTGTAGTAGGCCTGATTTAAATAGTTTATCGAGCGAAATGAATATAGAAATATCGGGTGCTGAGTTCTTAGCTAAACCCAATAATAAAGTTGTTATTCTGTGTGTCTATCGTCCGCCGGATGGAAGTTTTAATGATTTTATTAATGTTTTTGAGAATATCTTGTATCAAATATTAGTTGTGGAAAAATGTAATGTTATAATTGGGGGGGATTTTAACATAGACATGTTAAAAACAGATGATCTAAAAACATCCCTCTTCACGGATCTATTAAATTGCTATAACGTGCATACTACCATAAAATCTCATACTCGTGTAACTAATATAAGTCGGACCTGGATTGATAACATAATAACAAACATAAACTACATAAGTGCGGATGTGGTTGACTCACATTTGTCTGACCATAAAGGCCAGATCTTAAAATTCGGATGCAGTCTCGAAAAAAACCATAAAATAATAAAAACAAGATTGGTAAATATTGACACTCTGTCAGCATTAAAAGAAGCACTAAATAAGGTAAATTGGAATGAGTTACATACCCAATGTCACAACTGTGAAACTTACTATAAAGAATTCCATAAGATTTTCTTAGCAATGTTTAACAGATACTGCCCGATTAAAAGAAAAACCACAAATAATTTTAAACCAAAAAACCCATGGTATACAGATACATTAAAAAAACTTAAAAATGAAATGGACTTCTTTTATCAATTACACCAACGGACTAAAAACAGTGAGGTAAATAACATATACAAATCACTTAAAAAGAAATACAAAAACTTACTACAACATGAAATAAAAAATTATAACACAAACCATATACTAAATGCGAACAATAAAACAAAATCATTATGGAATATACTTAGAGATAAAACGCAAAAGGATAAAAATTGTAATAAATCCATAAAATACATTATGGATACAAATAACTTAAAAATAGAAAATCCTCAAAGTATAGTAAACAGAATGAATGAACATTTCTGTACAATCGGAAACACAGCTGGACCTGCTATCGTCCGTAATTATGATCTACAAAATAGAGTAATGGGGTCGATTTTTCTCAAACCCGCAACAGAACTAGAAATCAAAAAAATAGTCTCCAATATGAAATCCACTGCAACCAAGGACATTGATGACCTAAGCATAGCAGTTATCAAGCACACAATAGATTCAATCATTCAACCGCTAACATATGTCATAAATATGTCAATGGCTGAGGGGGTCTTTCCATCATTACTAAAAACAGGTAGAATTGTGCCCATACATAAGAAGGGAGACTTACACGAAGTGGGAAATTATAGACCTATCTCAATACTGCCGGTTTTCTCAAAAATAGTTGAGAAAGTAATTTCTAACAGGATATTGAATTATGTCAATCTTAATAACACCTTGTGCAGCGAACAGTTTGGGTTTAGGAAAGGTCTCACAACAACGCACGCCATATATAACTTTTTAAGTTTTATATATGACCACTTAGATAAGAACGTCAATGTGTATTCCATTTTCTTGGATCTGTCAAAGGCTTTTGACTGCGTACCACACAAATTAATGCTCTCGAAACTATCTAGCTACGGCATTAGGGGTAACTGTCAACGGTTCCTAGCATCTTACTTGTCAGAGAGAAAACATATAACAACTATGTATATAAATCAGGAATGTTACGTATCAGATGCTGCCCACCCAACAGTCGGTGTTCCACAAGGCAGCATCTTAGGCCCATTATTATTCCTCCTGTTTGTAAATGATTTACCACTTTCCATAAATACACATATAATAATGTTCGCAGATGATACAACGATCAATATGGAAGGTAAAAGTTTCAATGATCTGAATGCTGCAGCAAACCGCAGCCTAAAGGAAATAAGTACATGGATAGATATGAATAATCTTGTAGTAAACACATCAAAAACTCACATTATTAATTTCAGAGCACCCATGGGCCTAACATCGGTTAATATAAGCGGTAAAATGATAAATGAAACAGATCACGTAAAGTTTCTTGGACTTACAATACAAAACGATCTCAAATGGAATAAACATATAAACTTATTGTGTTCCAAAATTGCAAAATACTCTTATCTTATACACACAACTAGAAAGGACATTCATCAAAATGCTTCCAAAATTGTATATATTTCATATTGCCAGTCCCAGCTAACTTATGGCCTTATATTTTGGGGAAACACCACAGAGAATAACATACATAAAGTATTTGTAGTGCAGAAGCGACTTATACGGGCAATATGTAACAGAAAACCCAACACCAGCTGTCGCGAATTGTTTAAAATGCTTAGACTAATGCCCATAATGAGCATATATATATATGAGACACTAAAATTTGTAAAGAACAATATTAACCTGTTCAGCAAAAATCAAACATTACACTCACATAATACTAGAAACAAGGTACTTAAGTTGCCCAAACATTGTCACTCATTTTACCAAAACTCATGCATAGTGCAAAGCCTAAATATCTATAATAAGCTACCAAGTCGAATAAAAGAACTACCGACAAAACTATTCCTAAAATATATAAAGCAACTTCTAGAAGAAAGCTGTTTCTACAGCGTCAAAGAATATCTAGACTACTGTGATAAACAATAAAACAATAATCCATATATTTTGATGTTTATGACTTCTTTTTGAAGTTTTTGTATTTAATAATTGAAATAATACTTACTACTATTTATTATGTCTATTATGTCTTACTACTATTTATAAACTTTTAACTTGTAAATTATAGAGATTAAGTTTTTATTATTTTACTCTACGATATATTTTTTGTTTTTATAAAGCAACGTATAGTGTCCAGATCTGTGCCCTTCTTTCTTTCTTGTCTAATTTTAGTTATACACCATTTTTCTTGTTTATTTATATAGATATCATAGCAATTAAGTTTTTATTAAATTTATTGTAAACATTTACTTTTTGTCGATGTCTTTGCCGTTAATTTACCAACATAGCATAAGTATTTTCTAATTAGCTTTAAAATATTATGTCACTCTATTTTTATATTGACTCACCCAGGAATGTATAACATTTACTTTGGAAATAAATAAATCTTATCTTATCTTATCTAATACCAGACGGACGTAGACAGACGTAGACAGACATAAATAGACGTAGACAGACGTAGACAGACCAAACAGACCATACAGACCAGACAGACCACACAGACCAGACAGACCAGACAGACCAGACAGACCAGACAGACCAGACAGACCAGACAGACCAGACAGACCAGACAGACCAGACAGACCAGACAGACCAGACAGACCAGACAGACCAGACAGACCAGACAGACCAGACAGACCAGACAGACCAGACAGACCAGACAGACCAGACAGACCAGACAGACCAGACAGACCAGACAGACCAGACAGACCAGACAGACCAGACAGACCAGACAGACCAGACAGACCAGACAGACCAGACAGACCAGACAGACCAGACAGACCAGACAGACCAGACAGACCAGACAGACCAGACAGACCAGACAGACCAGACAGACCAGACAGACCAGACAGACCAGACAGACCAGACAGACCAGACAGACCAGACAGACCAGACAGACCAGACAGACCAGACAGACCAGACAGACCAGACAGACCAGACAGACCAGACAGACCAGACAGACCAGACAGACCAGACAGACCAGACAGACCAGACAGACCAGACAGACCAGACAGACCAGACAGACCAGACAGACCAGACAGACCAGACAGACCAGACAGACCAGACAGACCAGACAGACCAGACAGACCAGACAGACCAGACAGACCAGACAGACCAGACAGACCAGACAGACCAGACAGACCAGACAGACCAGACAGACCAGACAGACCAGACAGACCAGACAGACCAGACAGACCAGACAGACCAGACAGACCAGACAGACCAGACAGACCAGACAGACCAGACAGACCAGACAGACCAGACAGACCAGACAGACCAGACAGACCAGACAGACCAGACAGACCAGACAGACCAGACAGACCAGACAGACCAGACAGACCAGACAGACCAGACAGACCAGACAGACCAGACAGACCAGACAGACCAGACAGACCAGACAGACCAGACAGACCAGACAGACCAGACAGACCAGACAGACCAGACAGACCAGACAGACCAGACAGACCAGACAGACCAGACAGACCAGACAGACCAGACAGACCAGACAGACCAGACAGACCAGACAGACCAGACAGACCAGACAGACCAGACAGACCAGACAGACCAGACAGACCAGACAGACCAGACAGACCAGACAGACCAGACAGACCAGACAGACCAGACAGACCAGACAGACCAGACAGACCAGACAGACCAGACAGACCAGACAGACCAGACAGACCAGACAGACCAGACAGACCAGACAGACCAGACAGACCAGACAGACCAGACAGACCAGACAGACCAGACAGACCAGACAGACCAGACAGACCAGACAGACCAGACAGACCAGACAGACCAGACAGACCAGACAGACCAGACAGACCAGACAGACCAGACAGACCAGACAGACCAGACAGACCAGACAGACCAGACAGACCAGACAGACCAGACAGACCAGACAGACCAGACAGACCAGACAGACCAGACAGACCAGACAGACCAGACAGACCAGACAGACCAGACAGACCAGACAGACCAGACAGACCAGACAGACCAGACAGACCAGACAGACCAGACAGACCAGACAGACCAGACAGACCAGACAGACCAGACAGACCAGACAGACCAGACAGACCAGACAGACCAGACAGACCAGACAGACCAGACAGACCAGACAGACCAGACAGACCAGACAGACCAGACAGACCAGACAGACCAGACAGACCAGACAGACCAGACAGACCAGACAGACCAGACAGACCAGACAGACCAGACAGACCAGACAGACCAGACAGACCAGACAGACCAGACAGACCAGACAGACCAGACAGACCAGACAGACCAGACAGACCAGACAGACCAGACAGACCAGACAGACCAGACAGACCAGACAGACCAGACAGACCAGACAGACCAGACAGACCAGACAGACCAGACAGACCAGACAGACCAGACAGACCAGACAGACCAGACAGACCAGACAGACCAGACAGACCAGACAGACCAGACAGACCAGACAGACCAGACAGACCAGACAGACCAGACAGACCAGACAGACCAGACAGACCAGACAGACCAGACAGACCAGACAGACCAGACAGACCAGACAGACCAGACAGACCAGACAGACCAGACAGACCAGACAGACCAGACAGACCAGACAGACCAGACAGACCAGACAGACCAGACAGACCAGACAGACCAGACAGACCAGACAGACCAGACAGACCAGACAGACCAGACAGACCAGACAGACCAGACAGACCAGACAGACCAGACAGACCAGACAGACCAGACAGACCAGACAGACCAGACAGACCAGACAGACCAGACAGACCAGACAGACCAGACAGACCAGACAGACCAGACAGACCAGACAGACCAGACAGACCAGACAGACCAGACAGACCAGACAGACCAGACAGACCAGACAGACCAGACAGACCAGACAGACCAGACAGACCAGACAGACCAGACAGACCAGACAGACCAGACAGACCAGACAGACCAGACAGACCAGACAGACCAGACAGACCAGACAGACCAGACAGACCAGACAGACCAGACAGACCAGACAGACCAGACAGACCAGACAGACCAGACAGACCAGACAGACCAGACAGACCAGACAGACCAGACAGACCAGACAGACCAGACAGACCAGACAGACCAGACAGACCAGACAGACCAGACAGACCAGACAGACCAGACAGACCAGACAGACCAGACAGACCAGACAGACCAGACAGACCAGACAGACCAGACAGACCAGACAGACCAGACAGACCAGACAGACCAGACAGACCAGACAGACCAGACAGACCAGACAGACCAGACAGACCAGACAGACCAGACAGACCAGACAGACCAGACAGACCAGACAGACCAGACAGACCAGACAGACCAGACAGACCAGACAGACCAGACAGACCAGACAGACCAGACAGACCAGACAGACCAGACAGACCAGACAGACCAGACAGACCAGACAGACCAGACAGACCAGACAGACCAGACAGACCAGACAGACCAGACAGACCAGACAGACCAGACAGACCAGACAGACCAGACAGACCAGACAGACCAGACAGACCAGACAGACCAGACAGACCAGACAGACCAGACAGACCAGACAGACCAGACAGACCAGACAGACCAGACAGACCAGACAGACCAGACAGACCAGACAGACCAGACAGACCAGACAGACCAGACAGACCAGACAGACCAGACAGACCAGACAGACCAGACAGACCAGACAGACCAGACAGACCAGACAGACCAGACAGACCAGACAGACCAGACAGACCAGACAGACCAGACAGACCAGACAGACCAGACAGACCAGACAGACCAGACAGACCAGACAGACCAGACAGACCAGACAGACCAGACAGACCAGACAGACCAGACAGACCAGACAGACCAGACAGACCAGACAGACCAGACAGACCAGACAGACCAGACAGACCAGACAGACCAGACAGACCAGACAGACCAGACAGACCAGACAGACCAGACAGACCAGACAGACCAGACAGACCAGACAGACCAGACAGACCAGACAGACCAGACAGACCAGACAGACCAGACAGACCAGACAGACCAGACAGACCAGACAGACCAGACAGACCAGACAGACCAGACAGACCAGACAGACCAGACAGACCAGACAGACCAGACAGACCAGACAGACCAGACAGACCAGACAGACCAGACAGACCAGACAGACCAGACAGACCAGACAGACCAGACAGACCAGACAGACCAGACAGACCAGACAGACCAGACAGACCAGACAGACCAGACAGACCAGACAGACCAGACAGACCAGACAGACCAGACAGACCAGACAGACCAGACAGACCAGACAGACCAGACAGACCAGACAGACCAGACAGACCAGACAGACCAGACAGACCAGACAGACCAGACAGACCAGACAGACCAGACAGACCAGACCGACCAGACAGTCCAGACTAGACAAACTAAATAGACTGGACATACTCCGCAGACTGAATAGACTGGACCGACTGGACGGAGAGACACTAGACAGACTAAACATACAAACAAGCATAGATTAAAAAGCAAGACTAAATAGGCAGCATTCGACAAGCAACACTAAATAGACAACACCAGTTAGATAAAACTTGGTAGACAGAAATTAACAAATAAAACTTGGCAGATAATACTAGACCTACAATACTAGACGGACAAGACTAGACAGACAGAACAAATTAGACAACACTAGATGGGTAATACCAAATAGACAAGACAAGACAGACAACAGTAAACAGGCAATACTAGACATACGGGGCTAGATAGTCAAGGGTAGACAGACAAGACTAATCTGACAGGACTAGACGGACAAGACTAGACAGATTAATCAGACTAGATTAGACCAACAAAACTACACTGAACAAAACTAGACAGACAAGACCAGACATGCAAGGCAAAACTACAAAGTACTAGCTAGCTAGTTGAGTTATATTATACATAAATTTGTTATTTTTGGTTTGTTATTCAATGTTGCTTTCATTTTGGGATTTTCATCGTCTGTTGTTATCTTAATTTTCCATAGTTTGAAGGTTTTTAATTAGATTTTATGAAGTTGTTTGAAATAATATTTATTTGGTAGTCTCAGTTATAGCGTTCGAGAAGGTTTTTGATGAGATTAATTATGCAAATTGCCCGTTCTAAACTCGCTATTACGTAATTTGGGAGGAGGAGCCGGGCACTCGAAAACGCCTTCTTTATGAACCCAAGGCGAGAAAGAACAGTTTATTTACACTTTTATCACAATAGCAGGAGGTTTATAAATATTTGTTAGTTCAATCGGTCTAGTTTTGTTTCTACTAGACAAATAGTGAGCGTAGTTGGATTATTTTTACCATAATTTTCACATACTGTATTGGATCCTGTACATACGTAATTTCTTATATTACGTATTTTGTATTCACATCGAATTACGATTACTTTTATAATATATTTATATCATTAGCAAACGTTCTGAAAGCATGTGCGTTGTCATGCATAAATAGAAAAGTTTACTAAAGTCACAGTTACTGATAATTATATATTATATATATATCTTTATATACAGGGTATCCCAACGAAAATTTGACCCCCCCTATAATTGAAAAACCGAATAATATTTCAAAATTCGCCGAGACCCGTCGATTTTTGTTCTTGGGGGGAGCTTTTAAGCAACCCCAACTTAAAAATTTCAAATGCAACTACCCCACTTGTGGTACATCATTTTAAAGCCCTTTTCATTGCGAATACAGTGACGTACCGTTTTTAGAAATCGGTTGAGATTTGACAGAATTATTGGTTACAAACGAAAAGATGACAAACCAACTTATGCGTAGTAATTTCTACACAAATGCCCACCACTAATAAGTTTTTCATCTACTACACATGACCGCATTACCTAATTGTTATTGATGTGTCTATCAGTTTACAAAAAAGTCAGAAATGAAATAAAAAAGCTGAAGCAAATAAAACTAGATACTAAAATTGTTATTAGTAGAAGATACTTAAGTTTATAGGAATTCAGACCTTTTCAAAATAACAAAATCAGTACTACAAAAAAACTCGGTGTTTTTTGCTTGTGACCAAGAAATCGTTAGTTTCAGCCGTTATTGAAAGTATTAACGTGTGTTCGAAATGGTTTATTCTATCGCGGAAAGAGTAGAAATTGTTGCAATTTATTATCGAAATCACGATTGGGCTAAAGCTACAGCACGATTTTTTAATGCCAATCATCCTGAAAAAAATGTAAACCACCAGTACGTTAAACACCTGATTGACAAATTTGTTGCAACAGGTTCACTTTTAAACAAGAAACGTGAAGTAATTGGGTCTGTTCGAAATAAAGCAGTTGAAGTGGCAGTTTTGGGTCATGTACAGATGGATAATAAGCAATCGATTACAACTGTGTCTCAAGCTTCTGGCGTATCCCGTTCCAGTGTTCATCGAATTTTGAAAAAACACAAGTTTCATCCATTTAAGATGACGCTGGTTCAAGAGTTACATGAAGATGACTTTGATCGCCGTAACCAATTTTGCGAATACTTTAGTGAACAACTTCTACTGAATCCATATCTTCTCTACAATACATGTTTCTCCGACGAATGCACATTTATGTTGAATGGCGAAGTGAATAGACACAATTGTCGTTATTGGAGTGATACTAATCCGCATTTAATCAGGGAATTTCAAACTCAGACACCTCAAAAATTGAATGTTTGGGCAGGCATTTTGGGCGACCATCTTGTTGGACCATTTTTCATCCAAGGTAATCTCGATGGAAACACCTATCTAGAATTATTGGAAAGTAAAATTGATCCTAAGATAACAGAGATTTTAGAAAGTGACGACAATTTACTAGAAAATGAAATAACCTTCCAACAAGATGGTGCGCCCCCGCAATATGCTGCTGCTAATAATGTTCGAACAGAATTTGAAAACAGACTGTATTATTGTTTGGAGGTTAACGGGGGTCATTTTGAGCAATTCATCAAATAAATCTGATTTATTACTTGCTTCAGCTTTTTTATTTCATTTCAGACTTTTTTGTAAACTGATAGACACATCAATAACAATTAGGTAATGCGGTCATGTGTAGTAGATGAAAAACTTATTAGTGGTGGGCATTTGTGTAGAAATTACTACGCTATCACTGTATTCGCAATGAAAAGGGCTTTAAAATGATGTGCCACAAGTGGGGTAGTTCCATTTGAAATTTTTAAGTTGGGGTTGCTAGGCATTAGGGGGATGAACATATTGAGTTGGCTTGACTATCAAAAAAGCTCCCCCCAAGAACAAAAATCGACGGGTCTCGGCGAATTTTGAAATATTATTCGGTTTTCCAATTATAGGGGGGGTCAAATTTTCGTTGGGATACCCTGTATATATTATACGTATATATTATACCTTTACTTCCTATATTTATACTTCTTATACTTACTTACTCTTAAACTCCTTATGGAATCTTTACAGGACTATTATATGTTTAATCACGTCAGATCCCAGGTTAAGTTGCAGATAACATCAGCTTTCTCTTACTTTATCAAGGAATCAGCCAATAACATCTCTGTTCATCCGAAACGCTTCGGGTCCTTTGTGCGTTCGAAAAAGCGCCAAAGCCGTATTTCGGGTCTACTGTTTTCGGAAGGTTCCACCTTCAACTCTCCTCAAACAATTGTTGAGGGCTTTGCTAATTATTTTAAAGGTGTGTACAAACCCTCGTCTCCTAGTAATAGCATTTTGGATATCTCCGGCTTGAATCTCCCTCTTATTAGACTCGTTAGCGTTTCCGAGGATGAAGTATTATCAACTCTTAAGCAGTTCAAATGCAACTTGACCAGCATTGCTGACTTGATACCAGCTCTCCTAATTCATGTGCACAGTCATATCTTTGCGCCACCACTGACGAAGCTTCTCAACCTGATCCTGCACGAAGGCACCTTTCCAGCTATTTGGATATCGACGAAGATTAGTCCTATTCACAAAGCTAGCTCCTTATCTGATATCGGAAACTATCGTCCCATATCAATTCTTTCCAATTTTTCCAAAGTTTTTGAATCCATCCTTTATAAATCCATCTTCCCAATTATCAATCATCTGCTCTGCATGCAGCAACATGGATTCATGAAGGGTCGCTCAACTATCACCAACTTGGTTGCTTTTACCCATTAGGCACACCAGTTATCGCTAATAACGGACATTGCATTTTCTGCATAGACCACGCAGTCTTTATAAAGAAACTGCAGACTTTGGGCTTTGCAATCAACCTAATTGTCTTATTCATCATACCTTAAAAATCGTTCTTAGTTTGTTTTTTCATTGTGGATATGCTCCGACAGCATTCGTTGCCACCTCCAGTGTTCCTCGGGGGTCCAAGTTAGGTCTTCTGCTATACAATATATTTATTAATGAGTTCGTCTATATCCGCACCTCTTTTACTTTTCGCTGATGACCTTAAGATATTCATGACTATTAAGCACCCCGATGATTGTTTGGTTTTACAAGAAAACCTGAATATCGTGGAAAAATGGTGGGATGGCAGTCAGTTAGATTGCCTTAGTATTATATTTGACTGCTTAGGCGTAGCCAAGGGGGGGTCAAACCCCTCTCGAAATATGCAAAATATAATATAAATATTATATTGAAATAAGAAGAGACGAGGAGAGATGACTCTCTTCAAGAGAGCATAGTAGATGTGGAGTTTAGGAACACTTGTGTGTCAGTTTTAGAAAGTAAATTGGCACATTTCTGATATTGTTTTTTCTTCAAACCCCCCCCGAAACTAAACCCTG
Organism: Phosphuga atrata; assembly: GCA_944588485.1. NCBI lineage: Eukaryota > Metazoa > Arthropoda > Insecta > Coleoptera > Silphidae > Phosphuga > Phosphuga atrata. Next base: position 31,010,433 of record OX155901.1, on the reverse strand, counting down.
GCTACGCCCGTGTTTGAGTGCCTTCTTTCCTTTGTACAACATATCTTCTCATCACTGACCAAGACCGCGATAGCTCAAAGATTCATAATTTGCAATTCTCGGGTTTTTAAAATAATTTGGGTTCTTTACCACAGTCACGTGGGATCCATCTTAGAATATGGTTCAATTATTTGAGATCCTCACTTCAAAAAGTTTACTGCCGTTTTGGAAGTTATTCAGAGGAAATTATTAAATTGTTTCTGGTTTAAGACGTTCGGAGTTTCTCCTCCGCTTCATATTCATTACTGATCGCTGCTCGATGAGTGCGGGTTTCTAGCTCTGAGGTCTCGACGTTCACCGGCAGGTCTTGTCTTTTTATTTAAGGCCGTTCATGGCACATGACGCCCTTGACTCTCCTGAAATTGTCAACACTCTTAATTTCCTAGTACCTAGAGCTTCATTCCGTCCCTGTTTAACATGTGCTCTTTCTACAATTAAAATTAGCCACCAATGTGATATTTTTAGAACTTTCACAGCTTTTAAATCTAAAGCCATCAAAAGCCTACCTGACTAACCTGCAATTCTAATTCCGAACTCAAGTTCATTTTGTATTTTATTCTATTTTGTTTTGCATTTGTATGCCCTATTTTATGGTATTATTATTAACTTTATTGGCCACATTGGACCACTTGAGTCATTCCATGTTCACTTTCTCTTTGAAGCTTGTACTACTTGCTTCATACGCTCAACCTAGTACTTTTTCATTCGGTCCGAACGCAATTTTCTCGTCTGAAATCTCTACCCGTCTTCGGTGTGTCATTTCTGCTGAAAATTTCTGATTCTTAATGAGAGTGTTAATTATGTTTTGTTCTCTGCATCTGTAATTTTGAGTCCGACTGCTTCAAGATTTTGCAGAATTTCTGAATTTCTTTGACCCATTGTCCTCCTATCTTCTAATAATAATAATTTATTAACGGTAGTGGGTACCTTTAAGAAACAATAAAATAAAATAACAAGACAAACTTATAAATATACATGACAAAACTTATACTACAAATAAACACAAAGATCATGAACATGTAAGTCTAAGGGCTCAAGATCTAAAAGTTGAGAACCGCATGCCAAAGAAGTCCAAACACTGTTACAAGCTGCCACAGCTAAGTTAAATGGCGATAATAAAGCAAAATAAGAGGTGTAGTGATGGATATAAAATAAGGGAGCATCCCTTGTACGATAATAGGGCACAAATAAATTTAACTCATTGACAAGGCTGGGAGCATCACACATATTGTTTAGAAGTTTATAAATGAAACATACACTTAAATATTTTCTACGCATCTTTAGCTCAGACAAGCCAAGATAACTTTTGCATAAACTAGTGGAGTTTCTAATACTGATTGTTAGCTTATATTTCACCGATCTTACAAATTTATTTTGAATAGCTTCAATTCTCTCAATATGAGTTTCATAAAAGGGCGTCCAGACCATACAACCATTATCTGGAATTGATCTAACAAATGTCACATATAGGACAGTTAGTGTGCGAACATTGTGAAATTCATAGCCATATTTTTTCACACATCCTGAGACTTTGTTTGCTTTAGTGATTATGTATTCATAATGATGAGTAAAAAACAATTTGCTCTTAAGAACTATTCCTAGATCCTTGACTACTGATGTTACTTAGATAGCGTCATTATCCACCAGATAATACTGCACCAAAGGATTTAATTTCCGACTAAAATTAATTGTTAAACATTTGTCCCTTTTTAATACCATTAAATTTTTACTACATCACTGAACCAGAAAGAGCAAATCACTTTGAAGTAGCACTTCATCGCCAGGATTTGCAACTACTTTGAAAATTTTTAAGTCATCACCAAATAACTCAAAGTCATATGCAAGACCATCGGCAATGTCATTCACGAAAATAGAAAAAAAGTAAGGGGCTCAATATTGAACCTTGGGGAACACCTGAAGGTACAAGCTATTTATTCGATAGACAATTCTGTAATTTCACAACCTGGGTTCGAGCCGAAAGATAGGACGTGAACCACTCTAGCAGGCACCCGGATATTCCGTAAGTTAATAATTTGTTTAATAAGATTTGGTGATTAAATTTGTCAAAGGCTTTGCTGAAATCAGTATAAATAGCATGTACCTCCAGGCCCGCACTCATTGAACTAATGATGTTATTGGTATATGATAGTACGTTCGTCACAGTGGAACGTTTTCGAAAAAAAGCCATGCTGGTTAGGTTTTTTAAAATAAACTTGTGAGATTATGTTTTTGAAATGTGAAAAGATATGACTCGATATTATGGATTCGATAATTTTGGACGGAGTTGACAATATGGAGATCGGACGATAGTTATCGACTAGAGATTTACTACCAGATTTATAGACAGGGACAATGTACGCCTGTTTCCACAATGTTGGACATATACCAGATTTTATGGACAAATTAATTAGAAGTTGTAGGGAAGAGCCAAGAACTCCTTAAATTGCTTGTAGAATTGGGATGGCATTTGATCTGGACCAGCTCCCTTGTTGGCATTAAGCTTGTCGAGAGCAGAAACTACTTCAGATATCTCAACACATATGGCACTAACATTTACACATTTATCGCATATAAAATTAAAACTAGAACATTGAGTTGTAGAGTACATAGATGCGAAATAATCGTTGAAAGCTGTACACGCTTCAGAATAAGTTGGGAATGATTGAATACCTCGTACTTAATAGGAAGAGGAACAGTAGGAGTATCCGATTTGTTGTGGATGAATTTCCAGAAATTTCGCGGGTTGGACATTTTCAACTTTTTCCAAATGGTTGTTGTAGGCAATCCTAATGGCAAATTTACACAGTTTGCAATTAGTAAATTCAGTGCAATCCGTAATGCTTTTAGTACGTTTATAATTTGTGTGTGCAATTTTCTCGTTTTTGATAAGTTCAATGGTATTCAAATCAAACCAAATGGGATATGTGGATACAAATTTACATTTCTGTAGAACAAATAACTCACAGGCAGTATACAAATATTCATAGAAAATATTACTGGCTCAATTGACGTCAATATTGTCAAACCCAATCAATGCCAGAAAGATAATCTGAAATTTTTCCGTATAGAGCTGAATTAAAATTTTAATAATTTGCAACAAGGTTGTGATCATAACTCTCGCAAAATATATCGCATTCAACCAAAAAAGGCGGATGATTAGGATCTATTTTGTCAAAGCGCTATCACTTAATTGCATATTAATCGTATCACAGGTCGAAAAGCATAGGTCTAACACATTTCCACAGTTATTTATGAAATTGCAATGCTGATTCAATGAGCAGGATGCCATTCTATCAATAACAGTTTCGATAATTTTGCCAGAAGACATTAAGGGTACATATCCCGGACAGTCATCAGCAGGTAGCCACACTATGTTAGGTAAATTATAGTCTCCTACAACTAAAATATCATGGTTAGGAGATTTATCACAGAGGGTTGAAACAGTCTTAACTTGACTATAATATTTGTTAACATCTGAACCGGGAGGCAAGTAGACAGAACCGATGATGACATGACGTGAATCTGCGCGCAATTTTACAAAAATCTGCTCAACAGAAGAAGATGACAATAAAATTTCACATGGTTTAAGCAATTTATGGACTGCTATTAGTACTCCACCACCGCACGTTTTATCACTATGCACAACACTTCTATCAGTTCGAAATACTTCATAGCGATCATCAAATAACTTTGCGTTGGAAATTTCAGGTGACAGCCATATTTCAGTTAAAATAATTGCACTAAAATCTTCACTTAAACACGAACGATAGAACTCTTTCAATTTCGATCTGATACTCCTAACGTTTTGATAGTAGATTGAGAACTTAGATTTTCTGGCATTCATTGCCCCGGATGGAGCTGGTGAAGCATGGTGTGACAAGTTATAGTGTGTTGATTTAAGATCCATACTAGATGATGAATTACCGTGCCGCGTCAGGCGGCTGCTGTGTTGCTTGTGGGTTTGTACCGTTGACATTCGTCCGAAAAAGTACCTTTTTATGAGGATACCCTCTGGCCAATTTTCAGCATCATTAAGACTTTCGAGCGCACCATGGTCGGCGGTGATTTTAAACGAAACACTTCTAGCATTGAGACGACGTGGTAGACTTTCGACCTCAAATTTTTTACATGGGAACTTCGTGTTCAAATATGTTTCTATATCGCATTGCTGTGTTCCGATCGAGAAATTACCAGTATATACATAAATATTTCAAGGTGCCGCTGAAAGTCCTGAATCCTCCACTATGGCCTTGCCACGGATTACTCGCTTTCTGGCCAGTGGTTTCTTCTTACCAGGTCCGTTCACATCTCTTTGTCGTCGGCGACTCTTAGCTAGATTCCACTGACTGCCTGTAGACTCACCATCAACGACAAAATCTGTTTTTCACCCTTTGGAGGATCCACCCCAGACATTTCTTTCTGGTTAAGAGATACTTTTCCCAATAATTCATTATTTACTTTCAATCCGTCAGCTGTTTCAATGTGTACCGTTTTGACTGTTTTTATCGACGTTTGAGCGAGGTGAACGAGCTAGCTTATCTGCGAAGGTGTTTTTGCGTTTAACGGGATCCACGTCAGACGAATCGGATCGAAATAGTGAGGTGATTTCTTTTTAGAAAAATGCGATTTGGTGATAGAGTTGGGCCATTGCTCAAATAGCTTAAGTAGATCATGATTGGAAGACCTCAGAAGTTTAACTTCATGTGTTAGCTCAGTTATTTCATTATGTAACAGTTGAGTTTCTTTCTTAATGACTCGGGAAAGGACTTCTTGCACAAGTGGGTGGTTAACCAAATTCTGCGTTAATTGCTTCACAATTCGATCGGTGGTAGATAATCCCGCAGCAGGTTCGGGGTCAACCCCGGTAATTTTGAGATTACTGTTATCAATCAATTTAACACCACAACATTTTTTGGCTCTTTCCGCACAACTCAAATGGAATTTAGATTCACAATGTTTACACTTGTAGCCACTTTTAACCTTTTAATTACACCCTTTACAATAAATTTCATCAGATAGACAAGACAGCGTGTCCGTGTCGGACGGCATCTTTTCAATAACTTCTTTCCGAGACTTCACATCACTAGATTTGAAAATCCTGTTGTCGGGCAGTTGTAAGATATGAAAGAAGTCTGAGATTCTTTTCTTTTTCAGTGTGCTGGTGATTGGGTCAATCTCACTTCACTCCTGTTTTTTGTTGATGATTCTTTTATTAATGTTTTTGTTTAATTGTTTAATTATTCTATGAGCCCAACCTGTGTAACCTTCTTTGAATATTTTTTCTCTACATGTATTATTGTGTATTCTAGTTGTAACTCATTTTATATTTACTCTGTTATTGGTTCTTAAACTGTTTAGCAATAAATCGCTAAATTAAATTAATAGTATTACAAATGGTTACCGCTAAATCTTCAAATTATATCATCCCTATTGAATAACCCGTTTAGATATTTGAATAACTTATTTTAGTCTATTTTGAGTTTATATATAGTTGCTAAAGTTTCATTTGTTAAGGCTTATCTAGTTAACTAAATAATGTACATGTTAAGTATTCTATCGAATAGTTACTGGCACTGAACCAAATTAGTTTGCGATTTTCTGATAAAAAATTCGAACTGATTTCCTACTACAAAATTAGCAAACTTCAACTATTACAAACTAACTGTCTGTCGGTTTATTTAGGCTGCAAACTTTACTACGTCAATCTTCTACAATTAATTTGGTAATTTGAAGCAACAGAATAGGTTAATACTTAACTATTATTTTTAAGTTAATACTAAACTATTTTTTAATTTTTTTTGTTAATGAATACAGTAAGTTCTGTGCAAAAAAGTAAAATTGCCCATTATAATATTGCCTTTTTCATATTTACTAGAATTTTGTTTGTTTCGGCACAGAAACGCATGTGTTAAAAATATTCGCAATCATTTACAGATAAGTAAAATAAGAAATTTGAGACATTCAATTAAATTAGAGACAGGGATATCATAAAATACTTTTGTTATTCTAACAAAATTTGTTTTTCTTTCAAAATATTTTTATGGCAAAAACTAACGATCGAATTCTATAAAATAATATACAGAATTCCTTTGTTATTATATTATAGTTAAAAAACCTAAATTATAATTTAGGAATTTTAAGTGATCAGTAAAAGAACAGAGTAACTTAATTACAGCAAAGATCATCGATACAGCAACATGGGTTAACTACCTAAAATCACTGTACAGAACGAACGTTCATACAACTAATATTCGTAATAAAGGCCTGCTAAAGGACTCGATCTATACACCATACCTCAAAATTTAAATCTTTGTACACTTATCAAATAATTTTTCAGTTTCTTGATTGTCTCGTTAACTTCTGATTCGTAGATTTCTTTTATTTCCGTTCGGAGATTATTATTAAATCATTTATTTTCCTCCACACAAAGAAATATACAATCTGATTTACACGTTAAATACATATATACATAAATAGAAAAGAATTGAGAACAAAAGGACTTATTCAAGATAAAGAATTTCTCAAGCTTCCGTTCATTTTTCTAAATGATCACGATATTCTCTCTGAACACTGTATTCTTTACATTACAAAAACGTATGCGGTCAGGGGACCCCCGTCAGGATGTATGTATATGTATGTGTATGTATGTTTTGGAAAATATATATATATATATATATATATATATATATATATATATATATATATATATATCTAAATCAACCTAAATCTCCATATTCAAACCCACTACAAAGTATTTCTCTTGCACTAGTTAGATTTTGACATGCATTCAAGTAAGGTGAATTATAAAGTTGCTGTAGAAGAAACGATGCAGATTTTTGAAGTTGTAAAATTTAGTTGTAAAAGAGATGTGCGGCAATTACCATCGCCAGCAATGTTTGTGTCATGATGCAACAAGACATTTGGCATTGAACATTCATCATATTCCTCGTATGGGGCTTGGAATGATTGAGAACTTGGACTAATTACTTGCTGAGCTTCATTATTACCTGATGATTGAATTTAATTATTCAGAAAGAGACTAAATATTGCTTTTTCGGTTTCTTCATTATTTTTGAGTAAAATAGGCGGTAATGAATCTTCTTTCGATGATTGTAATGATTCAAGTTCAACACATTTCTTCTTTGATTTAAATTTATCTTTGTATATTTAAACGCCTTCAGCATGTTCAAAATCTGTAGTTTGTAAAATTTATTTTTTCTTTGTCGATACTCTTTTTGACGTTGTGCTTGTGATTTCACTATCGTCTCTCTATTATGTATACAAATATAGTAAAAAAATAGCTAACTCTAGAATCACATGTACGATAAACACATGTAAACAATAAGCAATTGCATCAAATTATAAAATTGTAACCTACTTTTCTAAATCTGTATTTTGCATAATTCCTTTTTTTTCTTTTTCTCTCTCTGTGGATACTCTTTTTGACGCTGAGCTTGTAATTTCACTATTGTCTCTCTAACATGTAAATGTCATAGTGATATAGCGAAATCTGTTAGATTCTGTAAAACCAAGTTATTGCATGATCTGCCGACAGTTTGTGTATTCTATTTGAAATACGTGATACGACTAGCTAGTTCGTGAAACCATCTTAAATTGAATGTATCTTTATTTATCTTCTTTATTAATAGGTCTGATAATTAAGACACGTAGCTATATACTATCACATGACAGCACTTAGGCATTTCTGAAAACGACGAATTGGTAAGTAAGATAGAGTAAATCCCACTTAAACAAGTTCCTCATAAAATATCATGAGCTGAGCTTGCATCAGATTTCACGAGCTACACGAATTAGATGAACTACTCGAATTGCCGACATATCATGCAATACTTCAGTTCTAAACAATCTGACTGATTTCACTATATGCAGTTCACTATATATATTCACTATAAATAGTTAGAATTGCTTCAAATTGTACAGTTTTATTTTTATAAAATTACTTTTTTTCAGTATTTTGTATCCTTTCTTGGCTTCCCATTTCTCAACATCTAATTGAAATAATGAGTATAATATAAACAATATAACTCTCCTATGATTTAGAACAACAAAAAAGAAAAATACGATTGAGCAATTGCGCGACAGCGCGCGGTATAGAAATATACACTGAGAGAAAGAGAAAGACAGACAGAGGACAGCGTACGTAACGTAACGTTTTCTGCCGAATCGCTCCTACCGAGACCTCCCTAAAGGAATTTCGTTCCAAAAAAAATATTCTGTTCAAATCTCGCTGGCCTTAACTCCATTGGTAGATTATTAATGATGGACGTCATTAATAAAAAATTTGCAGAAATGCAAAGAATACATTGTTCAGAAGAGTTAGCATTTAGAAAAATGAACGTTAATATATTTCTCACTTTATTTTCCCTATGTTAGTCGGTGTAAGGTTTACCTAAAGGCAACAAAAAGGGCTTATGGAAGATTGAGAAATTCTTGTTAATTCCACATTGTCCTTTTGTTCTCCATTCACTTCCATTTGTGTATATTTGTATTTAATGTGTAAATTAGATTGTATATTTCTTTGTGTGGAGGACAATAAATGATTTAATAATAATCTCAACGGAAATTGAAAAATCAGAAGTGATCGATACAATCAAATCAGGGTTGGTTGAGATTATTAAAAAAATCAAGACAAAAAGAGAATATCAAATGGGAGACGAAAAACTCTGAGGTATGATGATTAAGATGATCTACAGAGGCTGTTTCACGTATTCAACACATCTGCTAAAATGCCAAGTGTATGATGATTGCACAAACACCAACGAGATGCATATTAGAATTGGAAGGAAAGGTAACACAGCAGATTAGCGAGATTAAATATCTAGGCATTAACATCTCGAGTTACTGAGATCTGCAATCAGAAGTAAAAGCACAGGCAAAAAATGCAAATTGAGCAGCAGGATGCCTGAGAGATGCTGAGTGGTACAACACACACATGCGAAAATAAATGAAGACCAGGATATATAAGGTAGCAGTGAAAAATATATTAACGTGCATGGCGGAAACTCGACAAGAAACCGCCAACACCAAAAGATTCCGAGCCCCTGACGAAATGTGGGAATCGCTTACCATCGAGGGATGCTCATTAAGAGACCATAGCCCACGCAGAGTAATTCGGCAATCTTATGACCATTATGGAACCAACATCGTAGGATGGGCAAAGAAAATTCGCGAGGAATGGAATGCTCATATCAGCAGAATGGCAGCCGCGCGGTAAAAACAGCTAGGGACAAGTCACCGAGAGGGCGATTGTCACCCGCAAAACCCCGAAAAAGACGGACCTACTAGATGGCTAAAAATAGAAGAAAAACAGGTAAACGCCTAAAGGTAAATGCCTAAATATAAGTCCAAGAAAAAGAAAAAGTGATCAGTTCAAACAGGTTGCGAGAATGAATATATTTATCCAAACAAACTGTTTAAAGGCGAGTAAGAAAAATATGGTTAAGTCAAGTTACGGAAATTTAAAGAAAATAAAATTGCTTAATAGGTATGTGTGCCACGCTTCTGTGCTTTTCTCTTCCTCTGCGCTTTCAACTTACGCTTCATTTCTCATTTCAACTTGGGCTAACAGATGCTGTTGGACGCATAGTAAGAGGCATGTCTTATGGTATGTCCACACTAGTTTAACATTTGGTCGTCAAACAAATGTATTCTTAAAAAGTGAAAGCGAAAAAGCAAGCAACCCAAGGATGGTGGCTGAAAATATTACAGATATTAAATTTGATATTAAACCTTTCGCCATCAAGGGGACACATATGTCCCAAGCACCAAATGGATATATTTGATATAGTTCGGAGGGACGTAATTCACTGTAAATGTTTATGAAGCAATGTCCCATTGGTATTTTCATAAAATTAGGCAAAACCATGTGCTTACACCCCTTCTATTTGCTGCTTCTTGCAATTATGTTTAGTCATTCCATAGTTTTTCATATTGACGGCTGTGTAACTGTGTTTCTGTGCGTTCTACAAAAGTTATTTAGATAAAATAGATTGTTAACATTTACAGAAAAATCACCTTGAAATTTTATAATGGGACTCCCATTGGTATTTTATAGCTATAATTTTTTTTATAGAATGGGGGGAAAAGGCTTCTCTCACTGATGACGAACTAACAAAAGATTGTGAAAACTTTTATGACGAAGACGCATTGGTATCATCTGATGACTCTTTGGAAGATGAAAACTTTAAACCAGACAGCGACAGCTCTCAAAGTTCCGAAGATGCTCAAAGTTCTAAAGAGTCATCCGACGACTCTAACCAGGCATCAATAGATGCTGAATCCATTTCCACCCATGAAGTGACTTATTGGAATGCGGTTCCAAATTTACAAGGTCATGTGCTATCCTCAATGGAAAAATTGGTCGTCAATCGGATAAACTTGAAGTAATTTTGTTAATGATATTTATTGCCGAATGTACCAATTTCCGACTGGAAATACTGAGGAAAGCCAACAAAAACAAAACTGATGTCCCTAATACAGATGCCGGTGAAATTATGCTTTTATTAGGAATTATGCTTGTTATGACTTACAATAGAGTTCCTAACTTCATCGACTACTGGTCAAAGAATGCATCCTTGGGAAATGAGGCTATAAAAACTGAAATTGTTCGGAATCGCTTACAACTACTTCTGCTCCTAAAATATACTACATTGATGAGGTGGTTTCTTGCCTGAAATCTACATTTCAAAAATGCAGAGAAGACAGTGCATTCCAGGGCATTGACGATTCAATGGCCAAATTCAAAGGCCTATCAAGTCTGAAGTAATATCTCCCTTTGAAAACCATCAAGCGTGGACTCAAAGTATGGGAACGATGCGATGCGGAAAGGAGATATGTAGGTATATGATCTCAATATTTTTTCTGAAAGAGACGATACTGTAAGAAAAGTCACTACTACCTCAGGGGAAAAGGTTCTATCGTCACTTATATCTACAATTCGGAATTCACGAGTTACTTTAGCATTTGATCGCTTCTTTACAAATGTTAGACTGATGGACAACATACCCTTTCCTGCTCTAGGAACCTGTTTTCTTTCGCGAAAATTTATGTCAAAGTTTGATGGGAAATTGAAGAAAAGTTATTCTCAATTCTTGTGTAATAACGTGGGAACATTAGTCGTAAGGTGCAAAGATAGCAAGGAAGTTCTTGTGATCACAAATTGTACGAATAGTGATGTAATAAGCACAACAAGAAAGCAAAAGGATAGTAAAAAAAAGGAGGTACCATGCCCATACACAATAGACCTTTTTACGGTTAGTTAAGCGCATGTGCATGCGCCAAGTTTCATAGGCGGAAATATGAAAGTTTCGGGCAAATAATAAGGTTATACTACAAAAAGTTCGGGCAAAACATGGCGTAAATTGACACATGTGCACAAAAAAATTTCAATTATGAAAAGGTCTATTGTGCTCTATAATAATATAAAGGGCGGAGTAGATTTATTGAACCAAAATGTCGGTTATTATGACTTTGATAGAAAATCGCAAAAATGTTAGAAAAAGGTTATAAAGCTATAAATGACATGTGGACTAAATGACAATGAAATGTTTATGACATCTGTTGTCAATGCGTCAATTCTATTCAACGAACAACCAAGAACAAAAAAACTGTTACAATTTGTTGTCCCTCTAGCACAGTGTTTCTTAACCTTTTAAGTGAGCCCATTGAATCTGAAAATAGGTCTCCGCACCCCATTGAAAAATGTGCTTCAATTTTTTAGTTTAGAAAAACATTATTTGCAAAATTTATTGTTTATTTAAAAAAATTGTACATTTTATATATGAAATACAAAAGAATCTAATTTTTATTTAGGGCTTGGCTTATTTTTTTGTTGTCGCTTATTTTTTATAACACTTGTGAAGCTAGCCCTTTTTTTTAAGAGACACGCGTAAAACATCACTTGCATTTAAGCGATTTCTCGCTTTAATTTTTATATGCAAAAGCGATGAAAATCCCAAACTGTTTACACCAGAATTGTTGTAATTCTAATTGTTCGGATTCTATTTGAATATATCCACTGTCTCGCTTTTCAAGAAGATCGTCTTTTTTTAAATCACTATCATCCATCGAATTTAAGTAATATAGAAATAGATCCAGTATCCATCTCCGAGTTTTGATAATATTTCCAGTAGAAAAATATCCACTGAATTAATCGCGCAATCTTTTCAAATGTATTGCAATGTCGGATATAATTATTTTTTTTTCATTTTCCACAACAATTGAATCAAGCATGTAAAACTTTGCAAAATTTCCATTTTCAACTCGACTTATCTAAATTTCTAGTTTTCCAAAAAATGAAGATAATTTTTCACTAGCTATTATTATATTTTTACCAAATTCTTGGATTGATATGTTCAATTCATTCAAGTGGCTAAATATATCTGCTAAGTAGGCTAGTCACAGAATTGCATCCTTACTTAGAAATTAAATCTTTTACTATTTCACAGTTTTGACTAGTCAATAACTGAATAATTTCTTCACGCAATTAAAAAACCCTGTTAAGCTTGCGGCCCTTAGAGAGCCATCGTATTTCGGTGTGATATAAAAGTACAGTTTGAGCAGCACCGATTTCTTCAGAAAAGAATCGATTCAATATCGATATCGAATAATATCGAATTATATAAATACCAGGGGTAGGGAATAATCGTACACAAGCAAACATTTATCATACTTTTCCAAATACTTGAAAAAAAAGAGGTTTCTTAAAGAAAATCGGGTTATCGTAAATAGATAATGCACACAACACTAAATTTTATTAAATTCCACCACTTAGTTTTTACTCAGGTATGTAGTATAAGTGTATACATTTTTTATTAACTCCTATTTCATATAAATATATGTGACTAAATATAAATCTTTGAACATACATAAATATTTCATTCACGTATTTTTTTTACTGCTCTTCGTTTTGGCATAAGTATTTGCATTTTTTGCGAAGAACCCATAACCCTAATTTTTGTAGCTTCAATATCGCTTCAATATATCTAATAACGCGATCCAGACTTTCACGTTATTGGGGTATTACTATAGTTTTCAAATACTTTATTATCAAATATTTAATAAATGTTATTTATTAATTTATATTGTTAGGGGCTGCTCCAACACCCCCAAAAGCACCTTCCCGCACCCCCAGGGGTGCGGACACCCCAGGTTAAGAACCACCGCTCTAGCAGAACAGTTGATGTCTGTGGGCAAACAAGCAAGTGCAATCAAACGTAAGAAATCTGCCAGACGACCATCCAAAACAATGAAACTTATGCTCAATGTTGGAGATCACCTCCCAGTTGAAGGTAGCTCCAGAAGAAGATGTGCGAACTGTTCAGGAAAGGGCGAAGAAACGCGAACCAAAACCTTGTGTACAATCTGAGGCGAATTTAACGTAGGTGCAATCGTAGCACCGACGGGCCCCAATGCGGCGGGCCCCTGTGACTTTACAATACTTTACAATACACATGTACAATACACTTGGTTTGCAATACACAGGGTCAGAAAAAGAATGTTTGCCTGTTTTTCTCATACCTACAACATCGTTGAATTACACCTAGCCAATTACTACACCTAGCGCTTAGTTCGAGTCTTTGGAATCTTTAGATAAGTTTACTACAAAAACAGAAAATACTGAAATTAGTGAGGGAGGAACCAATAATACGGATGAAGCCGAGGAGGAAACTTTCAAATAGAAATTTTCCTCGGAAAATGAAGCAGATGAAGTATTTTCAAGAAAGGAAAACTTGTCTTTACTCTGAGTGTAGGCAGAGTGTAGGAATGAAGAGTAAAGGCAACAAGTGCTTTATTACAATTTTATTTCATCAGTTCTTTTTCAGTCAATTATTTTTCTAGAAACAATTGAAGATATAAGGCACCACCAAGAAAAAGCTATGGCCTCAGGACTTTTAAATAGTTTCACATTTGATGATTTTAATTTTTTGGAATGATGTTCTGCAAACTATCGATGTTACATCAAAAATATTGCAGAAAAAAATATTGATTTATTTCAAGTCGTTTCGTGCATGAAAAAATCGAAAGATAAACTTGCACCACTAGGGTCTTGGTCTAAGACTTGTAAGGGTCTGGAAGATGTTACAGAATTAATTCAGGTTTTCTAAATCCAATCTTCAACATATATCTCAAACATATATGAAAAACAGTGCAAAATCAGATTCGGAAAAAACTTAAGTGATTAAGTGATTTAGTGACAAATTTATTTCCCCTATTTTGATACATGAAATGATACAATTTCAGGACATATATTTTTCACGTGATAACCAGTTCTTGTGATAGAGGTGTACTGGGTTATCTAGAATATTTAGTTTAACAGAAAATGTATGATATTTTCCCCAATCTTGAATTAGTTTTTCGATTGTTTGTAACGCTGCCCATAGGTATAGCAAGTGCGGAGAGATCTAAAAAACCTAAGGAGCAACACACCTAATTATTAGGTGTAAGAAATTATTATGAGGCGTTCGCACATAAACATATTTTTAAACCTTTGTTGACTTTGTCATGATTTTGAAGCTGTATCACAAATGAGTTCTCACCCCGATAAAATAAATGCCTTTTGTTAAATTTTTTACTTTACTATTCGTGGCCATACAACGCTTTATAACGCCATCTGATTTTTGGAGTTTACAGAACTAGTAGCGCGACGCCACAATGTGACTGCCAAAAAAATGTCCAATAGAGAGAGATTCTCTTCTCTGAGAGCGGGCCCCGCCAAAAACTTGCACCGAGCCGCTGAATAGCTTAAAAACGCGCCTGTGTACAATGTGCAAAGTTGCTCTATGTAAGATGTACTTTACGCCTTACCATTCACAAATATAAGATCATACTGTATTTACAAGAAATTAAATTTTGAAAAAGCAATACTTACATTCATACTAACCCATGGGGAAACATACATACCAATAAAAATACCAATGGGACTATATTTCTCATCACCCCACAAGCATCCGCCGGCACTAACGTATTAACGCCACCCCCGCTATATTTTTAAATGCCGCCAATCTGCACCTAAAATTTTTATGATAAATCATAATATAAAACATTTTATTTAAAATTAAAGCATTTTTAAAACTCAAAATACTTTATTTTTTAACCTTGGTTAGATTAGGTTGCCCGCCGCAAAGCGGACAGATAAATCAAGACATACGCGCGGCAGCGCGAGCTCGCGATCCAATATATAGCGGTGGTGGCGTTAATACGTAAGTACCCATCCCCCATACAAAGAAAGTAAGTTGAACTATAACTGATGTTTTTTAGACACAATAAGGCCAAAAATCATAAAAAGGATCTGATAAAAAAAAAAAAAAAAATTGGTAGCGAAAGGGTTAAGAATCGTGTTTCAAAATAAATGGAGACGTGTTTCACTTTTTTTGGAAACCTGAAAGGGGCTGATTAAGAGGGCTGAAATCTGTGGTTTGAATATTTTTATGACCTATATAACTGAATCCAAATATACCACAAGAGTCCTCTTACAAAATAGAGAAAAACAAGCAAATATATGTTCCGAAAGTCTAGCTAAGAGGGCTGCAAATACCTATATCACAAAAACTGAAGATGTTAGAGTTGTGAAAGTTGCTATTCTTCTTTAAGAAGAAGTAATTGGTATATTAACATTCTCCAAACAATTAGTTAAAAAAGGTAAGAAAGAATTGATTAAAAAAAAAAAATGCTCATTTGCAGATATAACAGTTGACAGCTGACATTTGAGTAATAGTTTATAATTACAATTTAAAATACAAATTGAAAATAGAAATGTAAATGGTTTGATGACTCTAAATACAGTCGTACTTTTGTAGGCGATGGTTCATGCCTATTTCTTTTGATGTTATGTGTGAAAGTCAAATTCTAAATAAGGAAGTACATGAACATATAGTTTGAATAAGTAGTGTTGAATCCTCCATAATATGCAATAATTGTAAGGGTAACAATATGCGAGTGAATTTCCTCAAACTTCAAACTGCTCAACCTACGCAACTTGAAGACGAAGCCTACACACTCGGGCAGGATTGATAAGATTTGAAAATGTTTCTTCAATCGGTATTTACCTAACTTGATTTTATCCGGCCCTAGGAAAAAAATTCAAATCTTACTTACGAGCTAACTAAATATTAGTTTTGATATTACTCACAAGATAATCAATATTAGGTAAACTTAGCTGACATGAATTAATTTGACTGATAAACTATATCTATACAACTATATATACTTGAATTTCAAACAGCGTATATGTAAGGAAAGTAAAAATTGTGAATATTCCTATACTTTGTCACTGTATTGCTTCTAACGTCAGTGGTTTTCAAAATATAATAGTTAAACCATCTCAATAAATAACATATTGACTACAAAACAAAGATGTTTCAAGATAATTTAAATGTGCAATAAATAATCAGGATGTCAATACAATCCCTACTCATATTCGAAGGGTTTGGACAAAGAATCTCAAAAAATCTACACTGTCAGAGCAGCGGGTTAGAGCTAGTGAATTATAAAAGAGTAATTTTAAACATTACATAACTGTTTTAACATTGGAGATAAGTGAGAATATTTTTAAAACCTTTTTCAGCAAACACTTAATGTCCATTGTAACCGAAATATTGATATCCATAAAACCATATCTATATTAATAAATCCCTTTGCACAATTGACACATGTGAACAATGAGCCGGGGCGCAAGGCGGATTCTCTAGCTTGCGCCTTCGCAGGATTTGTGTGCGCGCGAGAGTGAGACGCACGCAACTGTGGAGAGAATTCGATCGCGCACTGGTAAAGGCCGCTGATTTGGATAAGTTCTCAGTTCAGTTTCGCTGTTGGACGCGACGCGCATACGATTTCGCCCAACGAACGTGACCGAACATCGCATGTGTGCATTGTTTTGTTTATTGTTTACATAATTCTGCGGGTTTTGTTTGGGAGACTGTGCTAGTGGCGAAATATCTGTGCTTTGAATGGTGGTTGTTTAAATATTTTTGATTTTGTGGATTTTATCGCTGGTTTTTATTTTTAATTAGTTTGATTTTGTTTTCTGTTTTGGAGTGTTTTGGAAAATTTTGGAAATTCTGGATTTGATTTCTACTCGTTAACAAACAGGTAAGTTCATTTATATGTGATACTGGCTATAGTACGCCACTTCACTCGTGTATTTTGGAAGTTGTCCTACCTTACAAATATAAATACAGGTTGTTTCAATGTTATGAGTAATTGTTTATTGGAGACGTCAATCATCTCTGATTTGTAAGCCAATTAATTTTATTTTTATTATCATACATATTTAATCATATTGTGTGTGTATCCAGCGTAAGTGTGTATGACAATAAAAATCAAACGCAAAATCATCATATGTAACGCATCATATGTAACAAACAATCATTTTGATCTCAAAAAACATTAAAATTATTAAAAAAGAAACATGTAATTACTGGGAATGTAATCATTAGCTCTAGTTGGATGAATGTAAGCAATAAATTATTGTGATTGTGACCCATTTATTCTAATCTAGCCATTAGGATTAAATAACTCAGTCCATTATGATTTTGGAAATTATTGAAAATTTGGTACATTGAGAATTTGAAAAGTACTATTATTTATTTATTTATTTATTTACCAGAAGTATACCTGGGAATACCATCTGTACATAGGACTGGTTATAAAAAAGAAACAAAAATAAAATTTACTGATAAAATTACAAATCTGCCCATAATTATGAAAGTGGTCTAAGTCAAAATTAAAAAAATGAGTTTATCAGTTATTTCACACCACATTATTAACACTAAATGAATTCCATCAAATTGTTGAAATTACAACCAATACCTAATGGTTCATTTTTGAAAATATCGTAAAAATTACATTGAATTTTAGTTTAAAATAATGCTGTGTGAAATAACTGATAAACAATTTTTTTTATAATTTTGACTTATTGTTAGACCACTCATAATTTTGGGCACAAATATAAAATATAGGAATACAAAAAAAAAAAAAAATTCTCTCTCTTAACATGTTCATAACACAAATATATAAATATCATATAAAATTAAAAATACACAGAAACAAATTAACAAAAGTAGAACAATTACAAACAAAAAAAGGAAAAATAATCATACAATAATTGTAATCCACTTACTAATTATCTTTTTTAATACCTTCCTGGAACAAAAAAGAATTTTCAAATGGTTAGGAAGTAGATTAAAATATTTTATTGCCACATTTGGTGCAAGAATTTTTGGTGCTAATCGTTTTGTTAATTTTCGGTAAAATAAGCTTCCCCGAGCGTATTTGTCAATCTTTCTGAATGAAGTCGTTTACAATCAAAATAGTAGTATGATAAAGCACTAACGATGAAGGAATCTTTAATTTTGAAGGTATCATTGAATCATTGGGTATATGCAATTTACTTATTAATTTATTTTGCATGGAAGCTAAATACATAACTGAATTGTTATATACCACACCCCAAGCAATTATTCCATAGTTTATTATGCCTTCAAAGAGAATATGATATATTGTTTTCAGAATAGGAGGTGGAAGACAGTTACTTAATTTGTAGAACAAAAAAGTAAAATATTTGAAGGGCACAGGGAAAAAGCACACATGTCCACCTAGATTCGTTTTGAAAAAAATGAAATTTAAAGTTTAAAGTCACGTATTCTAGAAACTATAAACCAGTTTTTAAAAAGCATACTGTTTCTAAATATTATTGTTTACTGCTGTGTAAAATTGTGTGTCTTAGAAATATTAATATTTAACTGAAAGAAGTCTAACGTCTAGAAACACCTTTTTGTGTAGGGAAAACCACGGAAGTCCAACTTATAATTCACGGTCCAAATTAAGTCCAAATTAAGTACCAATAATTTTGAAGGGTGTTCAAAACAGGTTATGTCCGAAGTTCAAAAATTATCTGATTCTACATACCTTTTTCTACATATAATTTTTTCTAATCAAATTCTACATATCGACTATGCAATCGACTTTGCTTGACAACAATGATTTGTTATTTCGCATAAACTTTTGCCTTGAACCAGCACCCTTACAAAATCATTTTTTTCGAAAGATTGAAACAATACAAAAAAACATCCTAATTAATTTTTTTATATTTTTACAGAAATTTATTCAATGTGGATGGTTTTTGTCTTGTTTCAATATTTTGGATATTTAATTCAGCATTAAAAACGGAAGTCTCTGTTTATTATACATAAAAATAATTTTACAAGGAACTGCTTGAGATGTTGAAGTTCATCGTGCTTCTTTTTTGCTATGGGTAACGGGCCATTGTAGGAATTTATCAGTTCAACTAGAGGTTGTTGTTGCGTTTGTCTCTTTTTATTTCTCCGAATTGGAGATTCCCAATTTATACTAGAATCTTTATATTCAGCAAAAGAGTTGTATCTGTGCGCTACTTTTGGCGAGGAAGTGAATTTCAAACACCGTATTTTCCGCATTACTGGTGTTGGAATTATTCTGTTAGTTTGAATAACATCCTTCCATTCCGATAGAACTTCTACGTCGCTTTTTTGGTCAATTACCCCCATATATTTATCAAGTTGAAGGTATGAATGATCTCTCATTGGAAATAATACCTTAAGACAATCATATCTCTTCTTCTTGAGACTGAGGTTGCGATGTGTATTACCAAACTGCTCCTGCGCGACATGGACTACCACCGAGGTTCTTCCATAATATTCAGGACTTACGTTGTTTTTCCCCTGGATACCTATTTTATAATGTCAGGGGTCAAATTTATAGGGTCTAATGTGCTTTTTTCGCAATCTTATATAGCGAAATGTAAAGTACAGTTTTAATACTAACAAATGGCAGTATCATTTTAATATTGACAAAAAATGGACTTTCGTGGGTATTCCCCTGCACCCCTCATTTCTTTCTTTCACAAGTTCTAGTACATGTTTTTTCCATTTCATATGACAGTCAAAAAATAACCCAAGATATTTATTTGCAATTTTCGACCCTTTTTAATTTTAAATCATTAATAACCAGACTTAAATTCGTTGGAACACTATCAGCGTAACTGCCATAGGTAATAAATGTAGACTTATCAATGTTGAGCGAGAGCTGATTATCTCTTAACCAAATATTTAACCCTTCTAGCCAAAAATTCAAACAATCTCTTACCTCACCCCAGTTTCTCCCACAACCTAAAACAGCAGTGTCATCACCATAAGAGACCAGAGCATTTTCAGGCAGAACATTAAAGATATCATTAATATATAGAATAAATAAAAGCGGTCCAACTATAGTTACTTGAGGAACAACAATTTTGACAGATTTATATTCACTCACACAATTATTTACTCTTACGCATTGTTCTCTATTTGATATGTAATTTTTAATTAACTGATGCTATAGTCCATCTCCAAAGTTTTTCTAGCAATATCTTATGATTAACGGTATCAAAGGCTTTGGAAAGAAATTAGAAATGTTTTTTTCTCTACTAGAATCCAGAAAATATTAATGAAATCCTTGAGATTTATTGGTATATTGTATATTCTATTGTAACTTGTACCAAATTAATTTCGAGAACTAAGTGATATACAAGGTCTTAACTAATGGAGTCTCAATAACTTGGACTTATTTAACTAGTCTAGTCTTTAGGCTCAAATAACTTAGACGAGCTAATAACTTAGACGATACTTGATTCATTGAATATTTGAAAAATTTTATGACACATGTTAAGATTTTGTCTTCTCTACTAGATTAATCCAAGTGAAACCTGAGGTTTTGGCTAGTCTAATGCCAATCAATGTGTCCTACTTACAATTAGTCCAGCCCGGCCATCAAACTTAAAGGACTAAATCAGGAAAAAATAATCTATTTCTGGATTAATACAAATGTTAGGATTGTGAGTATTATATTAAACTTGAAACTACGTCATGTGTATAGTCTTTACTGCTCTGGCCTCAAGAATTGTGCCTTATTTAGTCTATCTTAGCCATCGGAATTAAACAACTTAGTTAAGCACAATTAATCAATACAGATTTTCTAAAATATCAATAAATTTTTTGACAATATTTGTGTTCTATTTAGTGTAGCCATCGAAAGTCAGTCTTAGTCCAATCATAGTCCAGTCATCAAAATTAAACGATTTTTGCAATTGAACTTATAATCCGCTTCTGGATTTTGAAAAATATTAATAGAAATTTTGAGATTGCGACTTTTATACTAAATTAACTTTGAGGATTAAGTAATTTAGGAGCCGTTTTCTTTGAAAGTGATGTAAGTATTTTATGTTAAATAGAGATATTTAATATATTGCATTTGAACAATTTAAAAAATATGGGGTACTTACGTATTAACGTCACCGCAGCTAGAGGTCGCCCTACCGCGAGTCATGTGGTCTGGATTTATGTGATGTAATATGACCTAATCTAACCCTTATCCAATATTTTTCCTCATTTCGGATATAAAGGTTGCGCTACCGTTCGATATGTGGTGTCGGTAGCAAATATGGACATATGTTATTACACTAATTTAGTATTTTTTAAATATTAAATTGATTTAAAATTAAAGTATAATCATTTTTAAATTTGATTAACAAAAATTTGTACTTTTAATGACTTCAAATGGGCTTACACTCTTTCAAAGTCAGCAAAAAGGAAAAAACTTACATTTACAAAATATTAACTATTGTTGACTATTTCTTTTTATGAAATTTTTATTAAATACTTCAACAATAAAAAAAAATAACAAAATAAAAAGGCTTTATTTCAACATTTACCATTCAACCAAAATTATGAATAAATGACCTCTGTTAAGTTGGCAGAACCAACTCAGAAAAAAAAAATCCGCGACGGCACATAATAATCCGCTTTTTATCCGCTAACGATTGTAAAAAGATAAAAATTTACCGCCCTTCCCATTTCCCGGGAAAATAGGATGCCTGCCGCTAACTTAACAGAACGTTAGCGGGACCTATTCTAAAAATAATTATATTGAGAAAATAATTGTACCGGAATTATCCGCTTTTTATCCGCTAACGATTGTAAAAAGAAAATTTTTTCCCGCCCTTCCCATTTCCCGGGAAAATAGGATCCCGCTAACTTAACAGAAAGTTAGCGGGAACCATCGTAATCATCGGAACCGTCTAAAAATAATTATATTGAGGAAATAATTGCACCGGAATTATTCGCTTTTAATCCGCAAACGAATGCCGCGAGACTTCATTTCCCGGGAAAATTCGGGATTTTTTTTTCACGGAGTTCGTTTGTGGATGAAGCAAAGGTTATCATGTAGTATCGCGGAGAAATAAGGATACCCGGGAAAAAAATGCTGTGAGGTAATTTTAAAGAAGAAAGAAAGAAAGGGGTAGATAATGAAGAAGAAGAGAAGAATCTACGATTATTTAGAGGAAAATTTGATTTATTTTGTTCTGTTAAAATTCTGATAAACCTCTGAAAACAATTCTATAGTGAAAGCTTAATCGCAATGAGAATAAATAAGTATTTTCAGGCTGACACGATTCCTCGTATCCATCACAGTAATGGAAACCATTCACCGGAAATAGATGGCAGATTTCGGAAAGGGGTGGAATCTAAATATTTTTGTTTTTCCCCGGCCGAATCGTCACACGTTATTTCTATTGCCCCGTTCAAAAAGGCATCGGCGCGGCGGCCAAATGCTAGGGCCATTCAAAGATGCGGGCGGCATACTAGGACCTTTCAAAGGTGCAAGCGGCATGTTAAGGCACTCTCAAAGACGCAAGCGCTATGTTAGGTCTTTTCAAAAATGAAATGTTCTTTTGGTTGCCTGCCTCCTACCTACGGTGGGGTGAGAGGGCTGTTGAAGTTAGTGGAGCTATTGCCACCCCTCTCTTTCTTTGTTCTTCAAAATTACCTCTCAGCAATTTTTTTACACGATATCTTTATTTCTCCGCGATAGCACCTGATGATGATTTTTACTTCATACACAAACGAATTACGCGAAAAAAAAACTCAAATTTTCCGGGAAATGAAAAGTTTGGAAATTATTTTTCTCGCAGCATTCGTTTGCGGATAAAAAGCGGATTATTCCAGTGCATGTATTTCCTCAAAATATTTCTTTTTAGGGTGGGTCCCGCTAACTTTCTGTTAAGTTAGCGGGACCCCATTTTCCCGGGAAATGGGAAGTGCGGGAAATTTGTTTCTTTTAACAATCGTTAGCGGATAAAAAGCAGATTATTCCGTTGCAATTGTTTTCTCAATATAATTATTTTTAGAATGGGTCCCCGCTAACGTTCTGTTAAGTTAGCGGCATACTATTTTCCCGGAAAATGGGAAGGACTGGAAATTTGTTTCTTTTAACAATCGTTAGCGGATAAAAAGCGGATAATTCCGGTGCAATTATTTTCTCAATATAATTATTTTTAGAATGGGTACCGCCAACTTTTTGTTAAGTTAGCGGGACCCCATTTTCCCGGGAAATGGGAAGGGCGGGAAAAATTTTTCTTTTTACAATCGTTAGCGGATAAAAAGCGGATAATTCCGGTGCAATTATTTTCTCAATATAATTATTTTTAGAATGGGTACCGCCAACTTTTTGTTAAGTTAGCGGGACCCCATTTTCCCGGGAAATGGGAAGGGCGGGAAAATTTTTTCTTTTTACAATCGTTAGCGGATAAAAAGCGGATAATTCCGGTACAATTATTTTCTCAATATAATTATTTTTAGAATAGGTCCCGCTAACGTTCTGTTAAGTTAGCGGCAGGCATCCTATTTTCCCGGGAAATGGGAAGGGCGGTAAATTTTTTCTTTTTACAATCGTTAGCGGATAAAAAGCGGATAATTCCGGTGCAATTATTTTCTCAATATAATTATTTTTTTCGATGGGTCCCGCTAACTTTTTGTTAAGTTAGCGGGACCCCATTTTCCCGGGAAATGGGAAGAGCGGGAAATTTTTTTCTTTTTACAATCGTTAGCGGATAAAAAGCGGATTATTATGTGCCGTCGCGGATTTTTTTTTTCTGAGTTGGTTCTGCCAACTTTTTTCATTAATTTTTTACATTAATTTTTTCATTATGATCAAGTTTTTGAAAAGCACGATGTGTTGGAGGGATATATTGTAATAAATCATTCATATCTGTAAATTTTTTGAATGTAATGGGTCTGGATTAATGATATTAACGTGTTAGTACTATATTTCCAAAATTCTGTGGTCGTCGTCGTGAGGGCAATACATTTAGTGATTTAAAATCCCCATTCTGACTAAATGAAGTATTATAGAACATTGTATATGATTTGCTTTTTAAAGCCCTTATCGAACGAATGTATGTTCCACCTTCACCATTGATTTTATTGATTTGATTATTTATTTTTTGATTATTTTTCACCATTGATATTTTTTCACCTTCTTAGAATTACATCTTCTAAATGTTTTGAAGAAACAAAATCAGCTTTTTTCGTTTTGTGCGAAATAAACTTTTTATATTTCCGGAATTGTTTATGAAAGTATAATAGTCTTTAGGGACATACAATAAATCTTTTTTTCTTATAGTACTCTCGATAGTTCAAAACTTTGGTAAAGTGAAAAAGATATTTTTTAATGATATTAACAATAAATTTCTTAAAAAATGGACTTAACGTATTTTCCCTGTTGAAGTTTGTGATGAAAACTAATGTTCACAATCTGAATCGTCCGTAGCAGATTCTTCAATGGAAGGTACAGGCAAAATCTTTCACAGTATTAGAGGTAGGAAGGTTATTGTACCATCCATGGAATTCCTCAGGTATAACCGGAGGTATAATTGACGTGGAGCGACACAATTTTTGAAGATATTTTTTCTTCTTGATGCTAATTGGTAGTGGTTTGGTGTACAATTTTTTGAGTTGCTTGGGTAGAGCTGGTGGTCTTCCTTTGTGAAATACGTCTAATGACTTATATTCAGTGTGTCTATACTTAAATTGAAATGTTCCAGGATTTTCTTTTGTATATTTTAAACTGTTTATAAGCAACCAGTTGACGACCTGGCTGGTTGTGTCTAGCTCTATTCTTTATCAAGATACTTGACAACTGTTTTAAATCAACAAAATATGTAAATTTCAATTCCTTTGGATTAAAGGTGAACTGATTTTGTTTCTGCCCCTCGTAGATCGTGCTAATCGAAAAATAGTCAGCCAATCCTGCATGGTATACACTGGAACGAACTTTTTTTATTTCTCCTGTTCTATGGAGTTGAATCGGCTTCCATGTAGGAATGTCCACTTTCTAAAAATTGCTCCATAACTTGAAGGTGTGTTGTTGTGTTGCACCAAATATAAGAGAAGTGCGGGTACATGTTGATTACGATTTTACATGTTGATTGCCGAATTTTGTTTGACACGTTACAGACGCCTGATTATAAAAGATAAAAATGGTTAAATTGTACACACAGATTTTCCTGAATAGTATATTTAGCTTATGTCCGAGGACGGTATATGTAGAAGTGTGACTCTACAGTAGGAAAACTTTCGATGTGACTTTTTACGTGGCCCAGAACTTCTGGAGGTGTTTTGTTTCCTGGTGTCGATTTTTATCTCTTGTCTTCACACCAACGTACATACCAACTGCATCTCCTTTGTAACATGTGATGATTCACAACACTCTAAAATAAATCTGTGTTAAATTTATGAGAAAGCGTTTTATTTATAACTAATGAAATTGTTGAACTTAACACTAAAAACAATGCGACATAACGTCAAGACCACTGACAGCTACTTAAAAATGACATTTGATAATTTGCTTAATTTTATGTGTGGAATTAAGAAATGACCTACTTCTTCAAATTCTTGGCAAGAATGGAATTGGATTCCAAGACTTCTGGGACACACTATACTTAAACGCATTTATTTCTACGTCGTTGCTGATATTCAGCGTTGTAAGAAAAAACGCTTGACACACCCTAAATTTGTTTCCATCTTTCTCAAAGTAATATTTTTTGGAGTTTTGACGTGGGCGTTTATTACCATTTAGTTGCCTTCTTCTTTCTGGATTGCTACAAGTAATATTATTTAAAAGAAAATCCTTTTGTCTTTTTAAATCCGCAAGTTTCCAATAATATGCACACAATAGATGTGCTTTCTTAATTACAAAATTTTTCATTACATTTAAAGCGACATTTGCTGCAATCGTTGCCTTTCGGTGTTTTGGATTGACATATTTTGTTTTTTATTATATAGGCAAACAAGGGCAGATGTTATTTTCATGACAAATTTCACATGAGATTTGTCCTAAAAATTTGGTAGTCCTAAAAAGACTCGGTAATTGTTATAGAACTCCAGAAAGGTTGAATATATTTATATATTCCGGCTGTGTTCCGACTGTTTTAAGAAATGTTCAGATTGTGGCTACAAATATTAATAGAAATGTTCAGATTGTGACTTTTGTACTAAATTAACCTTGTGGATTAATATGTATGTGTATGTGTATAGTCTTGACTAGTCTAGTTTTAATTGCTGCATGTTTCATTTACTGTTAACCATCGAGAATAAATAATTTATATCTACTAAATTTATTATATATCTACTAATATTAATGAAGTCGTTCAGATTCAGACTTTGTGGTTGATTAATCTTGAGAACAAAGTAATATACGTGGTCATCACTAGTCTATCCTCATTTCTGACCCATTTAGTCTAGCAAAGCCATTAGGACTAAATAAATTAGTCTAGCAAAATCCATAACGAAAATATTGATACAAAATATTGATAGAACTGTTTAGAAATAACAATAAGTAGAACTAACAATCAGTCTTAACTACAAGAAATCTTGTAATTTTATTTTCAAGGGGTGATTAAACATCTTAAAAGAAGGTCGTTAATCTTAAAATGTATTATCAAAAGTTGCACAATAACAGAGAGTTTACTGATAAAATTTAGGTTAGTTTAAGTTAGTTTAAAGTAGGTTGATGATGGTAACTTTTCCCAACTGTCAAGATGTAACATAAATTAGCATAGAACTAAATTCTTCCGAATAAATCCTAATAAGGAAAGTAAAAATGGCCCAACAGTGAATAAGTTGGGCTAGGTTAGGTTTTTTCTCCATAAATGAACAACATGTCAACGTATTCACTGTTGGGCCATTTTTACTTTCCTTATTAGGTTAGGTTTGGTTTTGGTTAGGTTTTTTTAAGGTTTTTGTTAAGTTTGCTTAGGTTTAGTCAGGTTAGGTTTTAAACCTAACCTAACCTAATAAGAAGGGTAAAAATGTTCCAACAGTGAATACGTTAACATGTTGTTCATTTATGGGGAAGTACTCCAGATTGTACACTGAGCGATTTCCTAACAGGCCAAAAAAACCTATTTCACAAAAATTTCCCGCTCTACGATATAATCTTCAATAACCTACCCGTATATCATTGTTGATCGCACGGTATATTACAAATGTGAATTCACATTCCAAATTTGTTTCTGTAAGCAAATATTCTTTGTAAATTCTGTTTCATTGTTTATAAAACCGTAACACTCTTATTTTTGTTTTAAAATAACACAGCTATCGTAATAACCAACAAATATTAATTAAAAAATTAACGTGGAATTAAATTTCACTTTCCCATCAATTTCTCCACCGCACCGACGCGAAAATCGCCATGCATAATTAATAATTCGAAGCAAATTTGAATCGATTACAAATTTTGTGTTTTTAATTGTAACCGCAAAGCTAATTACGGACAATAAACAAAAGTTTCTTCACCAACATATTTAAATTTATTATAATTAACGAATATTTGTTTATGGAAACGTTCAAATTAAGAAATTAAAAATAAATTATAACCGAATAGTTTTGTTAACTAAAAAATAATATGATAGGTTGCGACAGTTACTACGTGGTAATCCATACTTACATAAGGTTATTTTCAAGTGAAAATGACCTTTAACAGTCGAAACTCGAGTCGTGTTAAGTATGTAGATTTTATTTAATCAAACTTTACAAGTTATAATATGTCGTCCAATAAGAGGTTTGATTTTGATGTAAAAAACGAGTATTTTTAAGCGAAATAATCATCGGATGTTTATTTGATTGTAAAGATAAAAAAAAACAATATTATTTGCAGGACCATATTCTTTCTTCTTTTCATGAAATTTTTACTAATTCGCACATTTGCGGATGTATATCCTCGATAACTTCCCGAATTCCATCTTTAAGGTCTTGAATCGATTGTGGGCCATTGGCATAGACCTTATCTTTCATGTAGCCCCAAAGAAAAACGTCACGATGTTGTTGATGGTCGGTAAGCGTGAGTTCTTGTGTTCATTGAACTTTAGCTTTAAGTCTTAGTAAGACCTAAGTCTATGCAAAATAGAGTGTAATGTCGTTTGTGCAATACCCAATTCCTAAGATCGACGAGAAATTGACAAACCTGGGTTTTCTTCTACAACCGCAATATTCTCAGTTGTTCTTGAGCGACGTGCACGAGTTCGGTTCTTCCCATCACTAACTTATCCCAACAGCTCAATTTTTTCACCAATTTCACAATTTCTGGCCAAAAAGATGCTTCACGACTCTCAAAAATGCTTTAGTTTTGCGAACTGTGATCGCGAAATTTTCACCATTTTTGTAGTGAATTTTAATAATTTCAATGCGTTGTTGAAGCGTAATAGTATACGTGGTCTGTTAGAAAAGTATTCGACCGTTTTTTTATTTTGAAAACCTGATGGATTTAAATCAAGCGAGCTTGCATGAGCCGACCTTGAACCTTCGTGTGCATGCGTGATTTTTTTCCCGCCTGTAGATAGCGTCAGGTGCTGTCGAGCAGTGTTCGAGTGACGTAGCGTGTAGTGCCTCGTCGGTTTTTCAATGCAAGTAAAATGACGACAAGTGAAATGAGGGATGTCCTACGTCGCCTACGGGATGCTGTGCGGCGCAAGCGACTGGAGTTGTGGTCATCAGGAAATTGGCGACTCCATCACGACAATGCTCCAGCACATTCTTCGCACTTGGTAGACTCCTCTGGTTCGACAGGCTCCTTACTCTCCTGATATGCCCCCCTGCGACTTCTCGCTATTCCCCAAAGTCAAGAGGCCATTGAAAGGAACGCGATTTCAGACAAGAGAGGATTATGGCTGCAACGACAGCCGAGCTAAAGTCGATTCTGAAAGAGGCTTTTTCGGAATGCTTCTAACAATGGCGGCAACGCTGGGAGAAGTGTGTGTAGTCCCAACGAGACTACTTTGAGGGTGATTAGGTTTCCAGCGCTCCAGGTATGCCAGTTTTTTTACCGGATAAAGGTCGGATACTTTTCTAACAGACCACGTATTAAATTATTAATGGCCGAGTTCAGTAAGCGCGATTTTGCAGCACGCGTCCAAGTTTGGAAAACAACGAGCGTAGCGAGGAGTTTTCTAATGGACATGGAAGTGCTGGAAAATGCATTACGATCGCGTTTTTTATAGTTTTTTTTCTATTTTGCGCCCTTTTATGCCATTTCTAAATAAAAAATTCGCCGATACATATTGAAAAAGTTATATCGCACTCGGCGAGCCATAACCGCACGCATATGAGTGCTGTTATGAGTCCATTACATACGCAAAATAAAAAAATCGTTTTTACTTGTCATCTGTCAAGTAGTTACAAGTATGGCTTTGCTGATGGAAATTCATTACAAGCTAGACGATCGGACATTGGACGGTTTCCTAGTCCTAATTCACAAATTTGGTGGTAAAAACATAGACAATTTTTAAATTCAGAACAAAATAATAGTAAATCTTATGTGTGTGAACAGACCATATACGTCACTGACGTAGCCGCTCAGTTCCGCGAAATTGAATTCATATGAGTGATAAGTCATATTATTTCATTGATCTATATAAACTCATCCATAGTGTTGTATTTCATCTGCCAATGTTCGGTCCGTATATGCTCAGTGATATTTCATATTGTACAGATGTGTTTTCATCATTTGAATTTATTTTTGTGGAATCGGTATGTTTGCATCTTCTGTTACATTTGTTCTCACAGCAGCAACATTCGCTTCACTTCTTGCATTTAGATTTCTTAATAAATATTTTTTTGCATTTGCTTTGCATTTCAACTAAAAAAAAAAGATTCTTTGAAGAATGATTGTTTTTATAAAAGACATACACCAAACGTATGTAAGCGTCTATTTTGCTGTAACATCTCGCACCTCCAACAGAAAAGTGACATAAGTGCGAAATCGCCATTTTTCAACTTAAACTGAAAATTGGGTATCTAGGAGTTTCAATTATTGTCCGTCAGAAACAGGAAGTGCCTCTTTTCATTTGAGCAGATTTTGAACAGAAAGATGGCAGATAAACAGTAGCTCTCAAAACTTAAAATTGCAATTTTGGAAAATCTGTAATTCGCAGTTGTGTCACTTTTCTGTTGGATGTGGGATCTGGTATATGATATACAGGGTGATAGGTAAACATGCGGCAAACATTCAAGGAGTTATTCCTAAACGTATTAATAATATTTTGTCCAATAATGATTTTTGAAAAACCCCTTTCTTTCGAAGATACAGGGTATCAAAACAAAATTTGCGACAATCATATCCGATATTTGTTGAAATCATTAATGCAAATAAAAGTATGGGGTACGCCAATGGGTTTATCAAGTACAAAAGTTAATGGGTTTATCAAGTACAAAAAATTGTTGACGATAACTTTAACCAGATAAAACAGCCGATCTACTAACGTACAAGTGGATTTCATTTGAATACTACTCGTCAGTGATCACCTGTATCGGTGTCGCAGGTATTTACATTGAGTGACGCTTGGTTGTTTGACGTGTCTTTGATAGTTAGTGAAGTCCTCTGCCCTGTATACGAACGCTGAGATGACTGACATGCAGTTCATGTATGGATTTGCTGATAGCAATTCATTACAAGCTAGACGATCGGACATTGAACGGTTTCCTAGCCTTAATATCCCCGACCGAAAACTCTTCGAAAACATTCATCGACGTCTTCCTGCAACAGGCACATTGAAAAGAAATGGAGGGCCAGGAAGATTAATGACAGTAAGAACGATACAACTGGAATATAATGTCCTGGACATGATATAAGAAGTTCCAAGCACTACTACGCAACAAATTGCCAATACTTTGAATATAAGTCATTGGATAGTTTGCAAATTCTTAAGAGCAATTTGTCGTATCCATACCACATTCAACATGTTTAGGCACTACTACCTTCTAATTATCGTCCATGTATTGCGCTATGTTAATAGCTTTTGCAAACATTAGTTTTAATCCCTCATTTCCTGACACAGATTCTTTTCACCGATGAAGATAGTTTCTCTAGAAATGCAATAAGGAATTTTCAAAACATGTGTGGATAAACAACCATGTGTGGGCAGATCCGCATGAGGTATGTGATGATCTATTCAAACAACGTTTCTTCTGAATGTTTGGGTTGTAATTGTGGGTTCTATCTAATTGGACCGGTAGTTCTACCAGCCAGATTTACTAGCGAGATGTATCGCAACTTTTTGGAAGAAGCACTGCCCGAGTGTCAGCAGGATGTACGTACGACAAGAATTGCAAGGTGGTTTATACACGATGGTGCACCACCACATTTCAGTTTGGTTGCTCGTTATTTTTTAACAGCAACATACGGAGATCGCTGAATTGGTCAAGGTGGCCTCACACGCATGGCCTTTTCGATCCCCAGACTTAAACCCCCTGGATTATTTCTTATGGGGCTATTTGAAGTCATTACTTTACGCTACTCGTGGGGAATTTGGACGAATTGCGAAATCGGATAATTTCTGGGTGTAACTCAATTAGAAACATCCTTGGTGTGTTTGAAAGAGTTTGAAAGGGCGACACTCAATGACGAGAAGATTGAATGCTTGTATCTAGGCTGGAGGACGTTATTTCGAACATTTATTGTAGATTGAGTAACTTTACGTGCAGTTCTTGTTAATAAAATGTTGTTACTGTCGCACATTTTGTTCACTCTGTATCTTCGAAGCAAAGGGTTTTTCAGAAATCATTATAAGACAAAATATTCTTGAAGTAGGCACAGGAATAATCCTTGGAATTTTTACCGCATGTTTACCTAACACCCTGTATAGTTTATCAAGTTCAAATGATATCTATCGTCTCTTGAATAATCCTATATAATAGAATTAAATAATTATATAATTATAATTGATAATAATAATTATAATTTAATAATTTCGCTGACATGACTGATTACTTTCATTTTATCTAATTTCATTACTAATTTATTATTATAACTTTTTAATATAGAAATGGAAAAATTAATATTCTTCGTAAATTTCCTATTGCATTATTGATTCTCGTGTGACACGGTGAGTTCATTATATGTGTCTGCGATTTTATAAAATGCAGAATATATAACGCGAAAAAGAGACTTTTTAATTAAAAAACCAAGAGCACATATATACGATCCAGCATTATCCGACATAATGCGAGCATACATGAATAAATTTATGCCTGTGGGCAAGTGGGTTTTATGTAATATGTCTCTTGTAGCACCTCATTGTTACTATTACTATTTATTTGGATTTTTTATTTAAAATCCTGAAACGTCTTCATTTAAAAAAAATATTCATAACTTAATCAAATATGGAATGAACTATTCATATTTAGTAAGACTTTTATCACACTGGAAAGTCTAAACAGACAAAACACGAGAAAGCAAAACTGCTACACAGATAGAACTAAACATTGTTCATTATATTGATATATATATATATATATATATATATATATATATATATATATATATATATATATATATATTATATTATATTAAGTGATATTTATATCTTAACACAAAATTAGAAATTTTGTAAAGAATTTTTTAATTAATTTGCAATCAAAATGTAATTTATAGAGAAAAACACGACAGACTTGAATAGACAGATTAGTCACTTGTTTGTAGAGTCTGGTCAGTTTAGTCTGTCAATTATTCTCTGAATTTTCTGGTTTTTTTATGAACATACCAAACACATTCTTGTTAACTTCGCAAGTGCCCCTCTGAACTACGCAGTCATACCGGAACTTCTTTTCGTATCTTCAGGAAGACGCTGTCTTTGAATTCTTTCATCGGTTCTAGTGATTAGGCGTTTAGGGGTTTTAATTGGGTCAACTGTTGTTTTGGTTTACTTATTTCTGAGTGTAGTGCTCTTGTTGCGCCCGTTCGTCTAGTTCCTTCTGTTTGAATATATTCGGTATCAGTTTTTCCGTGTGATTCCAGTTGTCTACTGCTTTTAGCATCATGTTTACAATAGTCCTTTTGTTTAAGGTCATGTTTGTTTTTTTATGTCCAAATGTCTCATTCTATCTATCTCATACATTTAAAAACGGTGTGGGTGACATTGTTCTCTTCTCCAAAATAGACGCATCCATCGCCCACTGCTCGTGATACGATGTATAAATACTGATTGAAGCAGCCGTGGCCAGTAAGCGCCTGGGTAAGGTAGTAAGTAACCCATTCGCCATGGCTGCGTGTAGCCCATGGTTCAATTTTTTGAACAAGGAGCTCTGTCCACCGGCAGTTAATTAATAATAATAATAAATCCTTTATTGGCATAAATATAAATACACGAAAGTTATTTAGTTTGATGCCACATTCAGAAGAATAAAAACAAAATATATGAAAATTAATACAGAAAAATAAACAGGTTATAAGTTCTTATCCTGTCTGGATAAAAAAAACGAAAGAAAAAAAGAGAAACATTGAAAAAGAAGCCTTTAACGATGTCTTTTGAACTTATATTTTATTTTAATGCACAATATTTTTTCCATATACACAAAACCCGAGCCACTCTTACTCATAGGTGGGCACAGTTAATCCAAAAGTTAACTTAATTAATCGTTAACTCGTTAATAAGAAAGAAACTTTTTGATCGTTAAAGCGTTAAAATTTCGAAAATTTAACGCAAGTATAAGTTAACCGTTAAAAGTTAACCATCCAAAACGTATACTGCTTTTGGTACCTTTTGGGATGGGATACATTTGTAAATAAACCAAAAACAAGTAGATATATTAATTGATTTAATTATTACAAGCGACAGTAGCGACCCGCCCTGGTTTCGCACGGGTAGCAGAGCATTTTTGTATTATTCATAATTTTTCATTAGTTGTATGTTCATGTTGCCTTTCATGAACATAAGCATATTAAAATTGTCATCTGACAGTGATGAGCGTTTAGCTCTCAAAATATCTTTCCCTGTAGAAAAAAGCCGTTCTACTGTGGCGCTTGATGGGATTGCAGTATTATATTAAAAAAAAAGTCGTAATGTTTTAACAGGTTGCAAACAAACAGCTTCTACTGCTAATGCTATCTGCACCAACATCAAAAGAAATCACAGCACTTGAAGAGGGATTCAGAACGGTTTTCTTTTTCCTATGAGTTGACGCTTCTTTTACTTTTTCTTCAAACTGCACATATTTGGATGCATGCGTCCTTTTCACATGTTGTTTAAGATTATTAAGACTAGACATGTGAGACTTTATTGTACAAACTTTAGGCAAACACAGTTTGCATTCATAAATCAACTTCTGTTCTCCAAGTTTAGATTGGAATACGTAATCACTCAAGTGTGGCTAAGGATTTGATTCAATTTCAGTTTCTTTCAGAGCTTTGCATACTTTGAGTAGAAGTAGAAGTGTTCAAGATGTATACTTTGTTACACCATCAACAATTTCCACCAACAAAAAAGACAAATGAAAAAAATAAATAAATGAAGATTGATAAAATATAAATGAAGTCGGTTAAAAATGACGCAAACGCTAAAAAGGTCCGGTGATAATAACTTGTATCCACTCGCACAGAGCAAATAATCAACAGGGTTGCTTAATTTTTTTCGGCTCTGGTTTTTTACTCTTTTGAGCTACAGCGCAGCGCCGCGTCGGTGTGCCCGCGTGGCGCGTAATTAAAAAAAAAATGACAACATGTCAACAAACAACCAATGTAACGGAATAAAGTTAACGGAAGTTCAATTTAACGGAAGTTAACAAGAGCGTTAACATTTTTTTTGAGTTAACATAAAAGTTAATCAGTTAAGCATTTTGTTAACTACCCCTTCCCTCATTACCGAACCTAAAACGGGCAATCGTTACCTGCGGGGCTTTAGGATTGACTTTATACTCTGGAGATCTTCCAAAAACTTAGATTTTTCTGTAGTCCATTATAGGTACCATCATCTATATGTCTTTGTCTCTCTTGCAGCTCTATCTCCAGTAGTCTATCTGCCAGAAACCTTTCCACTAACATTCCTTGGTTCCATCCCCCTCTTTCATACATTCGCTTGCGCAGGCATCCCCATTTTCTTTCCTTATTACTCTCTTTACCTTCCTTTCTTACCACTTCAGAACTCTTTCACTTCCTTTTAGAACTTCTTTCACTAATCTTTCATCTCCCGCACTATTCACTTTCCTTTCAAATTTAGCCACTCATTGCAAGCCGTGTTGTTTGCGACCTTGTTAGAATTTGTTTTTTGTTGGACGATGTACCATTGGGTGGACTTTTCTAGCTTTCAGTTTATAAAGAGGACCCTACCCTCTTTATAAATTGTAGCTGCATTCTCTCTATGTCGGTTTCCTTTTTCACACCCCAGATTTCTGCCCCATACATCGTACTATGTACGATCGTAATACTATCGTAATACTATGTACTATCTTAATACTATGTACTATCGTAATACTAAGTACGCACGCTTTCCAGCAGAGACGAGAAAGAAACAAGAGTGGGAGGAATGCCAAATACAGAAAAGCAGCCAGCTGAGCAGAGAGTCGGACATTTGGAAACTTATTGCCGCAAGGAAACCAAAAAGGTAACTTATTGCCGCAAGGAGTTCTCATCCGTACAGAAAAGTGGAAAAATTACTTTTGTTAGTTGCTGGTCGGAGAGACGGAAAATGGAAAGCAAAGATGGCGAGATTTTAGACCAGTGGAATCACAATTACAAGAGATTACGGAGGAAGAGGTTGAAACGGTTATGTCGGCACTTAAAAGAAAGTAAGGCCCAGACTCCATGCCAAATGAGGTGTGGTGAGGCCAAGTGAGGCAATTGTGAAGGACAGACTACGTGGCGAACTTAACAGCTTTCCCAACGGGAGCAAACAAATTACGTACAGTTGGAGGGAAGGAATTATTGTACCAGTTTTTATGCAAGGTAACAAAGAGGAACTAGGAAGGTATAGGGGGATAACTCTAATTGACACGTTATACAAGATCTATACAAAGATACTGGAAAAAAAGTTACAGGAAGAAGAGGAGAGAAATCTATTTTCAGAGGAACAAGCTGGCTTTAAAATGGACGCGGAACAACCGCACAGATATACATACTGAATTATATCATACAAAGAGAAATAGGTAAAGCAAAGGGGAAATTGTACGCGGTACTTCAGCATATGACTCAGTGGAGAGAAAAAATATGTGGGAATATATGAGGGAGAAAGGTATATCGAAACAGATCAGGGAGAGCATTGCACATCTATATGAAAGAACATGGTGTAGAGTGGTGAAAGGCTATCTGAAAGATTTGAGGTTAGCAAAGGGCTAAAACAAGAGTGTCCGTTAAGTCCACTACTATTTAATTTATATACTGCGGACCTAGAGAGAACGCTAAACTTGGTTCAAGCGGAACGGGTAGTAATAGGGACGAAAGAGATTTGGAGTCTAGCTTATGCGGACGAAGTCGCTGTCTTAGCAAGTACGAAAGCGGAAGTGAAAGAGGTGTTGGTACGAATGGAAAAGTTTTTAAAGAAGCGCATGTTAAAAGCAAATGCACTGAGAACAAAGTGGACGTTGTTTCAGAAGAGAAAGGGATCAGGGAAAGAGAGTTTTGAATGGAAAGCGAATGAGATAGAACAAGTAAGCAGATTTAAATACCTAGGCTTTATGTTCCAACAAAATGGGTCGTGCGCCGCACATATCAAGTATGTAGCAAAAAAAGTGTGGGTGGCTGCTAATAGGTTCTGGGATTCATGGAGAGTATACCTGAGTGAGAATTTTAGGGCAGTTAGTTATTTTGTCCCAACAGTCGTGCCACCCGGTGAATAGGTGCGCCTTTGTAGTGGTATGATACGAATTTTTGTCTGGCCCATATTTGCACTTCCGCACATAACATATTTCTTTTCTTTTATCAACCATTATTTAGATGGACGGCAGACTGACAACCACGAGAAGAGCTTCTCCGGAGACCGTCCTGTAAGCACTACACTCTCTTAGACTTATTTTACTCTGAACACTAAGGATTTGTCTGGTCTACCTTATCTTAACTGTACAATCTCCTCTGTCTAGTCTAGACTTAGTTATTTTGTTCCAGCAGTCGTGCCACCTGGTGAATAGTTGTGCCTTGTAGTGGTATGATACGAATTTTATTTCGAGTCTCGTTCTTCGATATTACATTGTAGTACCGCTACTTTCCACTAGATTCAACCACAAGTTCAGAGTTCCAAAATTTTCGGGCTCCCTGCTCCCTGCATTACCTGCACTCCTACAACGTTGTTTGTGCTAGACGAAACCACATGTTTTTGAGAGTGTTTAACCACGTTTTAACCCAAAAATAATTATTTGGTTTAAGATTATTGAAACAAACACATCAAATTTGTAGCGTAAATGGCTAAGAGTAAAAAGCGGGAGACAGTGAGAGGAATAAACTATGGAATAAAAATAAGAGACTGCGGAGATTTTAAAAAATGGTTGAAGGTTTAGCCGATAAAATGAACAAATCAACAAATATTATAAGTATTTAAGAATAAAATAATCTCATATAATTTTAAATTACACGACATCATGTACTCAATTTGTGTGAGTCTTGATGGGCGTACACGGCTAGTGATTTTAGGATGTAGGAGGCACTATTTATTTATTTATTTATTTATTAACCTACTGGCATATAGACACCACATAAAAAATATATAAATTTAAAAAATAAAAATACAAAAATATCTGTAACTGACACAAAATGAACTCCACTTCCTTTATAATACACCTTCTCTGTTACCAGTTTACTCTTTACATCTTTTTATCCGTATCAGCAGTTTCAGACCCTTTCCGCTATCATTCATACATTACTAAAAACCTCCTTTATTAACCTTCCATCTCCCATTTCACTCACCTTATATTCATACCTTATGACCTTTCTTGCTGCCAAGACTGCCACCTTGCACGCATGCACCTCATGGAGGACGATGTTAAAAGGTGTCTACCTATCAAGCTTCAGGATTTTTTTGAAAAAACTTTAACTGGACTCTCTCTATCCTGTCCTCCTCTCTCGTCCCCCAGACTTCTGAGCCATACAATAAAATGCTTCTCGCACACACCTTCCACACCGTCTCAGCCACCCTGAAGTTTCCTTCGAATTTATTCCTCTATTCATTCCAGACTCGCCCAGCTGCCACCCACGCTTTCTTCGCTACATACTCCACATGCTCTCTATTGCTACCTCCATTTCCAAATACATACCCCAGATACTTAAACCTTTGCACCTCCTCGATTTCCCCCCTCTCCATTCAAACCGCTCTTTCTTGAACTTCCCACCTCTTTTGAACCGCATCCATTTAGTTTTTTCCAAATTCACACTCAAATCTCTCCTTTCAAAAAACCCTCTCACCCTTTCAATCACCTCTCTCAATTCCCCAGCTATCTTGGCAAATACCACTACATCATCAGCGTATGCTAAACTCCACACCTTTGTTCTCCCTACCACCACTCCTCCAGCTTGCCCGACTGCCACAACTCTTTCCAAATCAGCCACATAGAGATTGAAAAGTGTGGGGCTCAGTGGACATCCCTGCCTCAGGCCCTTTTTTATCTCGAAATATTCCGTTACACACTCATTCACCCTGATCTTACACACCGTTTTCCTATACACCTCGCTCACATTCCTCCTCACCCTCTCCAAAATACCCTTTTTAGCCAAACATTCATACAATCTCCCTCTATCTACGGAATCATACGCTGCTTTCAGGTCGATAAAAAGAGCAAAAAGGCTCCCAGATCTAATTTCCTGATCCATTATAAATCTAAGCGTTATGAGTTGCTCGACTGTGCCTCTTTCCTCTCTGAATCCTGCTTGCACCTCTGGTATTAATTTTCCAACTGGTATCAATTGCTTTTTCACTAATTTTCTAATAAACTAATTTGCTAATTCACCTCTGGTATTAATTGCTTTTTCACTAATTTTCTAATAAACTAATTTGCTAATTCACCTCTGGTATTAATTGCTTTTCCTCTGCCTCTTTTCTCAACCGCCCTTCTAGAATCTTGCGAACATTTTGTAGGAAGAGTTCATCAGCATGATCCCCCTGTAATTCTGCACCCTTTCCTTGTCCGCATTTTTGTGGATTGGCTGTATTATCCCCTCTTTACAGCTCTCTGGGATACCCTTTGTACCTTTCCATATCTTATTGAACTCCTCCGTAAGCTTGTCGATACATTTCTCTGGTACCAACTTCCACGCTTCATTTCCAACTCCGTCCGGTCCTGCCGCTTTCTTCTGCTTTAAGGCTGCAATTACCTGGTGTACTTCCCCGGCCGTAATTTCTTCTTCACCTACTTCTTCAACAGTCTGCTCCCTTCTAACACTGTCTTTCCCTCGATCCACCATTGTTTCCACTCCTTCCAATAGAACCATTTAGTGCCTTAACCAGGTTTCCTTAGGTATCTGTCTGGAATTCGCTCCTTCTTCCCGCTCTTCTCCTTTAAATATAATTTTTCCACATCTGCAGTTTAAATCTCCAGTATTCGTTGTCGCTCTCTTCTCTCCCACATTTCTTTCTTTCTCCTCTCCAGGTTTCGTAAGTCCACTCTCGTACTTAACCACAGTTCCTTGTCACCTTCTCCACCTTCTCTATCTTACCACCTCTCTATATTATTGTTTCTCCCTTATGAATTTCTTATCCGCCCAAAATCTTTCCACTGTTCCCTCTGTGACTTTCCTCCTGACCAATGCTGTTTCCATTTCCTCGGTTATCATATCTATATCTTCCAAATTATCCCAGTATATTGCCTCCATTCTTAATTTAAACAGCTCCGTCGAGCCGCTATCCCACCTGGTAACCCATTTTTCTTTCCCGGACCCCTCTTCTACCTGCTGCTTTAACGTGATCAGTATTGGCATATGGCCAGATTCACCTTTCACTCCATCTCAGATCCATCTCACTCCATCAGAGATCTCCATCTCTCTAATTTCTCGCGGAGTCGTTAACAACTGCAATGTCTATAAATTACATTAAAATACAATGATTGACAAAAAAATACAATGATTGTGACTTTTGCATGTAGGATGCAATAACTACTATTGCTATGAACCTTCATATGGCATTATCAGGGAAAAAAATCCTTTTTATTTGTAGATGATGTTTAAAACTGCCACAACGTAAACATAAATATTGACAAACAAAACAAGATAGTCTTGGTTGACTATTGGTTATCCACGGAGATAAAAATGGGTCTAATTGACAAATATTCACATGGTGGTAATATTCATCTCGAAGCACCTAGGTCAAATGCAGAAATCTCGTCAACTCTAAACCAAAGGGGGATTAAGATACATCAACAGTTCGTTGCTGAACAAAATCTAGCTGGTTCAGCCTTGTCTGCCTTGAGTCAGAGCAGTACAATGGTTCTAAATGATGAAGAACAACCATTAGATCGTTTGGAACTCTTAGAAAAGCTGGTCGATACAGGAAAACTTGTATGACAATTGCATTATCAGATCTCCTTTAGATAGACTTAGAAGTCCTTTCTAAGTCTATGAAAGACTTACTGCAAGGAATGGAAGAAGATCACTAGTGATACATTTATTTTAAATTACATAATGGTGCATGAAATTCCTTTTCATACCTATCTCTGAACTTTACTAAGAATATACAATTTTCATTGGTAGATGAAAGATTGTTAGAGTTTGAATTTGAAAAAAATATTAGCTATGGAAGCAATAATGTCGAATGTGAACTTGTAGCATGCCAATGTTTATCACCATACTTCCTTGTTTCAAAACCTGAAGGAGCTAAAAGATTTATATTGAATCTTAAAGATTTAAACCAGTTCATTGAAACTCAGCAAAAATACCTAGATGTAAGCATAATTAAAATCATTACAGGTTGTTCGCAAAATTCAAAGATTTTTGCATAAATGTATTGGTATTGAATAAAAATATTTGGAATTAAGTTCGTTGTTAGAAAAGGATTTAAATATTAATAATTATAATACATTGAATTCTAGAGACAATTTTCTCTAAACATCTACAATGTAATCTGGAAGGTCAAGACTTGAAATATAATTTAAAATCAAACGAACTTACCTTAAGTAAAGTTCGATTGTAATTATATGAGATGATTACACCCCTCTCTCCTTTTCCTCTCGTAAAAGTTTTTCCCAACCCGATTAAGGCGTCTTGTGTATTCGAGCTAAATTCCTTAATATTAAAATAAGCTTTAAACTATACGAATGCAGGTAATGCAGGGAACAGGGGGCCCGAAAATTTTGGAACTCTGAACTTGTGGTTGAATCTAGTGGAAAGTAGCGGTACTACAATGTAATCATCTCGAACGAGACTCTCATGTAATTACAATCGAACTTCACTTAAGGATAATTCGCTTATTTAGATGGGTGTCAGACTGGCAATCACGAAAACAGCTTCTCTGGAGAAAGTCCTGTAAGCACTACACACCCGTAGACTTATTTTCCTTTAAACACTGAGGATTTGTCTGATCTGCCTTATCTTAACTGTTTTATCCTGTCTGTCTAGTCTATTGTGTCCAGTCTCGTCTATTTAGTCCTGTTTGTCTAGTCTTCTTGGTCTACTCTTCTATATATTTTAATTTGGTTTGGAGGAACCTTTCACTAAACCCCTTTTTCCACTTGGTTTTTAGTATGCGCTACCCCGGTATCGCATATTTCGAATTCCTTCTTCTGGTTAGTGCCGCCCAGGTTGAAAATGTCTCTGCCTCGGAAGGGAATTGAACCCCGGTCTCTCGCTTGTCAGGCGGGTATGTTGTCCATTACACTTCCGATGAGGTCGTATATCTACTTGTCTGTTTAGACTTATTTGTTTCGCAGTGTCTTTAGTTTAGTCTTTTCCGTCGAATCTTGCCTGCCTAGTCTTATCTGTCTAGCCAAACTAGCAAATTAAATAAATGAGCTGTGAAAGTAATTTAACAGATATGCTGTGGTCGATAGAATGTAAATTGTTTAAAATAAATATTTCTTTTCTGTCTCACTTGTATGACATTTACTATAATTTCTGATTATTATTTTGATTGGGAATATTGAAAAAAATGTTCTCATTTAATGGAAATTAATAAATTTGATGAGGTATATGAAATTTATAGGTCAACGGGGATTACGGTGGATGAATACATCCGCAGTGCAAATGAAATTAATCAAATCGCGTATAAATATTGATGGTTTTCATTAATTTTAACATTTATAGGAATCATTTTTCTCGTTAATGTTATTGGAAATCAATGAAATCCGGTAAAATATGATTAAATATTTATTGCGGATTTTTCCAAAGATATTTTGGACAATATTTCAAACGGTTTAGGATTACAATTTATCGTGAAAAACATTTGTTAGTATTAATGTTACCAAGGACTAAATTTAAATATTGATTTATTACATTTAATTAATGCAATTCTTGAAACAAATTAAATTGAATAAATTAAGTTGTATCTATTTGTGTTTATGTGGTTTTACTTCAAGTATGGAAGAGAAAAATACAATTTTTACAATACAATAACATCTTTAAGAAAAATTATTATAGTATGGATGTTTAATAAACAATATTTTATTGAATGTTTCATTGAACACAGGCTAAATCAAATATTTCGAAACATATTTTATGCGTTCCAATTGAATTTTGTGCGCAACGAGTTTGCATTTTCAAACTGAGTAAATATTGTGGATATAAATTCTATATTTAGATCAAATAATAAGCTTTTATTGAAGCTCGTCCTCGTTCTGTCAGACAAATCTATGATTTATTATTTTCACGACAATCAGCCGCGAAACAACTAAATTACGAAATAATATTAAATTCTAGAAACTTCCTATATAAAACGAACATTTTCAATTAATCAGTATACATAACAAATAGCATAATGTATGTACCGAATATGAAAATCAATTTTTTCTTGCAATGTCTTGAAAATTGTCTAGTTATTGGCTACAATGGAAAATTTTGCTCATTAAACACATTTATTTATACAATATAACATATAAGACTTATCCATTCTTGTATACATATTCTTGCCTTGCCTGTGTGTTTCTATTCTCGTACATTTATCTTTCTGACTAAACTTCGTCTATTTGTATTTGTTTACCTAATTGCATTAATGTAATCTTGTGTTGCAAGTTTTCTTCCGTCTAGACATTGTTATAATTTACGGCTTAATTTCTGTTTCATGTTTATTTCTGTTTTCCCACGATCGTGATTGCAGTTAGTGGCCGCTTTTACTGCATGTAAAATGTTGTTGGTTGTGTCAAGAAAATTAATTTAAGACTATAATGTGTACTAAATGTACCCTCTAGTTGATATTATGAGTTCACGAATTCTTTGCCACAGACAATTCAACTATGCGCTGGGTTCATTACAAAATTGAATTGTTTTAGTCTTGGTGAATGTTATAACTATTATTAGTGTTAATTAATTACACTAGTGTTGTCTGGTAT
Organism: Phosphuga atrata; assembly: GCA_944588485.1. NCBI lineage: Eukaryota > Metazoa > Arthropoda > Insecta > Coleoptera > Silphidae > Phosphuga > Phosphuga atrata. The sequence goes on along the minus strand of OX155901.1, from coordinate 30,966,799 downwards.
TCTTTGGTTTTGTTTGATTCTCTGGTTTGCATGTTTTTGTTTGCTTTTGCCTGGTCTTGAAAATTAATTTAAAATTGAACAATAATGAAAAACGTTTCTTTATATTTAATTATTTAATAGATATTTCGTAATTTCCCATAAAGCATTCCAATTTCGCAACACGAACCATTACATAAACTTGTATTTCGTATTATTACATAGATATTATCGAGGCGGAAACGCCTGGCGGACTATGAAGATACGAGACGTGTACAAAACACTAATCACGGTTATTATTCTACTCGGTGTCTGCGACAACCCAAATTGCACGAATTAAACGAACTTTTATATTTCCCTGCGACAATACCAAACGTTGCATTTAAAATTCGCTAATTATCGTCGCTAATATTTCACTAATTACCTTTATTTCCATACAACTAATTAGCGTCATTAAAATTTGTACTAAACAATATTAAAACATTGTTTGTAACACAGGTAGCAATTAATTTCAAACTGAGAATTACATCATGTTTGTAACGGTAGATGGCTGTAGATTATGCAATCTTGAGAGAATAGTGAATAAGATTATATAAGATAACATTAGACAAGACTGAAGGTCAGACAAGACTAGACAAGACCAGACATGATCAAACAATATCAGACAAGACCAGATCATACAAGACTAGACAAGACCGGACAAGACCAGACAAGACTGAATATAATTTCATTTTCTATAAAGAACAAACGCTAACGAGTTACTGGCCTTGTCTTGATAGTAATATTAGTATAAACTAGATAAATTTGGCATGTATTATTCATATAGCGGTATTAAATTAAACATAATTTAACATAATATGCTCTACTTACATGGAACCATTTACAGGAGTAAGTAGTTAAGGCTAGACACATGTTGCAAATAACACTAGGCAAGACACTCATGTATAGTGTTCAGTTTACATCAGTTTACAGCTTTATAAGGATATCGTTGAAATATTCTACTGTAAGGCTGTTATCTTGCACTGTCGGTAAATCTTTAAAACAAAGGTGCCTTTGATATTCACGGCTAGTGTGATTTGTTTGCCTTCCCACGTCCTCGCTCGCTCTTGTAAATGTTCATATAAGTTCTACTAATCTTGTAGCTACAATAAACTGTTGGAATCCACAAACATGTTTTGTGAACATGTCTCGACTGTGTGCAGCTAAAAAATAAAATTATATGTTGTTAAATATGTCGTATTGTTATTCTATTTAAGAAAAGAGATGTGGGGACTCGATAAAATATGTAAAAATGTTATATAACTTATTATTCACAGTTATATAAATCTCTGCATTTACATTCACGACTCAAGTTTCGACGTTTGGCGGTCATTTTCACTTGAAAATGTGTTTCGCTTGACTCTGACAAAAATATTGCCACTTTAAAGCTTAATATTTCTTTATATTAAGTGGGAAGAGATACCATTAAGATCTCCACAACTCGAGGGTGCCCACAGGGAGGTGTACTATCACCGCTTATATGGAGCCTGGTAGTTGATGAACTACTGGTTAGGCTAAACAACCTAGACATCAAATGTCAAGGTTACGCCGATGACAAAGTCATAATGGCCAGAGGAAAATTTGAGGGAACGCTCTGTGAAATTGTTCAGAGAGGCCTCAAAGTAACTAGTAGATGGTGTCAAACAGTGGGACTGAGACTCAACCCGAGCAAAACCACGGTGATACCATTTACTAGAAGGAGAAAACTAAACTGCCTACATCCCATACTCATAGATGGGAAGGCAGTAGACTACCAACAGGAGATAAGGTATCTGGGTATCACACTAGATAGCAAACTCCTATGGAATAGACACGCTGAGGCAGCGGTAGGTAAAGCCAAACGCGCCCTAATGGTGTGTAGTAATCTGGCAGGAAAAACGTGGGGTTGCAACCCCACTATCCTGCGATGGATGTACACCATGATAGTGAGACCTGCAATCACTTATGGGGCAGTTGCGTGGGGAAGTAGAATCAAGCTGGGCTCTATGAGGAAACAGCTTGAGAAGATTCAAAGACTGGCGTGTTTCTGCATCACGGGGGCGATGGGGTCGTGTCCGACAACAGCATTGGAGCTGCTGCTGGATCTGACTCCGCTGCACCTTGTAGTGGAAAGCGCCGCCAGATCGGCGATCGTAAGGTTCAGCAAGGAATGAATGGGCATAGGTAAAATAATCGGGAGCAGAGACCGAAACAGCCTCGCTGCCAAGATCCCCTGGTTGGAAGTACCAAAGGACGAAATGGTATGCAAATACCACTTCGAGAAAAACTACACAGCAATGTGTAGTAGTAAAGCCGATTTGAGCGACGAATATTCAGCATACCACATAGAGCAAAATTAGTATACAGATGGTTCGAAGGCAAAGGAAGGCACTGGTGCAGAAGTGTTTGGACCTCGTACCAGATTCTTCGAATCCATGGGAAAATCCCCAAGTATCTTCCAAGCAGAGGTACACGCAATCGAAAGATGTGCACAGTTTAACCTCGACAGGAATTACCGCAAAAAAAAACGAATTGTAATCCTGTCAGATAGCCAAGCTGCCATCAGGGCCATTAGCTCATACACCATCAGATCCAAACTGGTATGGGACTATGGTATACTGGTATGTATAATAAAGTAACGCTATACTGGGTACCAGGACACACTGGTATAGACGGAAACGAAGAAGCCGATCACAAGGCAAAGCAAAGCAAACAAGGGATCCAGTAGCCCCTTTATAGGTCCGGAACCCTTTTGCGGTATGAGTGTGAACACCATTCACAAAAGTTTAGATGAAGAAACAAGAGGAAAATGGATGAAAATCTGGAAGAAACTTCCAGGGCTAAGGCAATCCAAAGTGATACTGGGATCTTTTAACCAGAAGAGAACAAAAGCTTGCCTGAAACTAAGCAGGAACAAGCTCAGAATTCTGACAGGAGCCCTGACGGGACACTGCAGACTTAGGAAACATCTCAGGGCCCTAGGCCTAGAGGAGGATGACGGATGCAGATTCCGTGGCTCAGCAGAGGAAACCCCCATACATCTGTTCAAAAATTGCGGAGCATTACTCCGCAAGAGACAGATGTACCTTGGGGCTCACTGCTTGAACACAGAGGAGCTGCAGGCCTTGAATCCCACCCAGCTCCTGAAATTCCTAAAGGAATCAGGATTAGAGGAGGCGCTCTAAATGGGTAAGTACACCAACACTTGGAGGAAGAGGGTGGGGTACAATAGATCTATAAAGGTCGCAGTACAAGTCTTCACCACCATATCTACAATCTACGCTAAAACATTTTTTTTCAAGATTTTATTTTACCACTTTATCGGCGTGACTAATCTGTATATCCATACATATCCAAATCCTGTATATCAAAATTGCAGTTTTATATTTCTAATAGTCTCTAAATAAACTGCGGACAGATACGGACATATCGAAACTATAAGGGTTCGTTGTTGATAACAACGGAACCCTAAAAATGAAAAAATAATTCGCAATTCGGAAAATAAAATTCATCCAATCCAATAAGATATCAACATTTTTATTTGTTACATTATTTTGTTATTTCCTAACATCTCATATTTTTTTTATTACTTAAGATTATATACTTAAACATTTGTAACATTAAGTAGCAAATACCTTTCGAGTTGAATAGACATTACATAATTTAGTCTAATTGTGTAGTCTAGACTTGGTGTTCAAGCTTCCTACTAGACTAGTCTTGGTCTTCAAGCTTCCATCTAGACTCTACTTTAATAACCTCATTTGATTGTGAATACTATATATAGTCTTTAAGGTTGCATCTGCTTTCATAATTTACTCTGAATTAAAAAATTAATTTTCTAGTTATTTTCAAGGACCTTTAACAGTCGACACTTAAGTCATGTAAAGTGTGTAGATTTATATAACTTCACAAGTTATATTTTCACTAAAATTATTAGGAAAAACATAATGAATTTTTAAATTCAGAGTAAGTATGGATTACCACTTACAATAGTAATTGTCGCAAGCATCCTTTTCAAATAATAATTTACAAGGGGACCCCCCGGACGCGTCATCACCGATTTGGCCCAAATTTACAGTTTATGTAGGGCTTGACTATAAATGAAAGTGATGCAAGCGGGAGGGCCAGATGGCCACGTGTTAAGAAAATAACTCACTTTTTACGCGGACGGGTAAGTTACCGACAACTCATAAGCCCGCTATGTTAGCCTAAATTTCAATGGCCGGTTAGCGCATCGGTAAGAGCTCGTCTGTATAGTACGAGGATCGCTGGTTCGATTCCCCGTGGGGACGCTTTTTTTTCTTACAATTTTTAAAATGACTTTCTTTAATTAATATTATTATTTATTATTGTTTAGCTTTTTAATTGTAATTACTAATTTGTCAATTTAATTATTTTATTAGTATTAATATTTATTATTTGTTTCTTTATAACTTCAACGGATAATTCTTAAAATTGCTTTCTTTTATTATTACTATTATTGTTATTATTCTTTAGTTTATTTTTTCGATACTTGCGCCACAAATGAACCGTAGTTACCATTCATAATAATGTAGTATTCTTACTTATAATTTTACAAAGGTATTTCCAGAGGTATTGTAATTAAAGCGTACACGAGGAATTGGTATATAAAATTAGATATTTTTATTATTGTACTGGTGAATCACATGTGCTGGGGTGATAAGTTCTCTGCCGCAGATTGGGTTTCCTCGATAGTGGTAATCTCTCTTTCCGAGACAAATTTGGTGACTTTCCTCTGACGAATCCTATGCCTTGCTTTGAATTATTGGACCAAACGCTCCGAGGCTTTGAACTCGAAATCTGCAAATTGACTAGCAGCAGCAAGTGCCCATTGTTGCAGGTTTCTCGTGGTTACTTGTTGGCAACTTTTCCGTCCTTCTATGAAGCGATCATACGTCCAGGTATCAATGGTTTTGCACTTTTCCTTCCGGGTTCCACCGCTTTTAATGTGTTCTTTCCAGATTTTCAAATCTCGCATATACCTCAAGCGATGTGCTCCTTTCGATTGAATACTCTTTAAATTCCACCTTGGATGTGCTTTTTCAAGATTAACCACCATTATTTTGTAATCGAGTCGAATGTAATCTGCATCAACTTTCAATTTTTTTCCATCCGCTTCGTAGTCAGACTCTGCTTCTGAAGAAACGACATCCTCGCATTCTTCGGAAGAAATCAATTCATCGTCGCACAAATTAATAATTACAATTAAAAAGTTAAACAATAATAAATAATAATAATAATTAAAGAAAGTCATTTTAAAAATTGTCGTCCCCACGGGTAATGGAACCAGCGATCCTTGTACTATAAAGCCGATCTCTTACCGATGCGCTAACCGGCCATTGAAATTTACGCTAACATAGCGGACTTATGAGTTGTCGGTAACTTGCCGGTCCGCGTAAAAAGTGTTTTGTATTTTTAACGCCTGGCCATCTGGCCCTCCCGCTTGCGTCACTTTCATTTATAGTCAAGCCCTACATATACTGTAAATTTGGGCGAAATCAGTGATGACGCGTCCGGGGGGTCCCCTTGTTAGTACCTTTGTGATGTGTAGACTTGGTTTAGACTTACAATTAGACTTTAAGGTAAATTCTATTTTCCTTTATAAAAAATCAGTTTTCGTTAACGTGAAATTAAGTTTCGAGAATGTGAAATCAGTCTGTAAAAAGTAGTTAGAAATAAATATCTTTCCATACGAATTTTCTTAGAAATGTATTTCGGGATTAGAAATATAACGTCACATGTATGTGTTTTATTTCTTTTTACTATGTACTATATTAGTTTTATTTATATATGTATTGGGTGATGTAAAAATTTCGGAATCAATTTATAAACCCGTAAAGGGTAATAAATATACATAATACCAATACGTCACATTTATGTAACGTATAAATATTTATGTTGAAATTTGAAACGCAAAAATTTTGTCTTGAATATTCAGAAGGGAATATTTACATTACAATAACATTTCTAATTCAAATGCGATCCATATAATTATCATTTACCCATTAATTTACCCATTTTTGCACTGAGAGGAAACAAATAATATTTTGAAATTGTTAAAAAATAAATTTAAAAATCTTTAAAATATTGTTTGTACATTAAAAAAAAAATTAACTAGCTTGTAATTAATAAATACCAAATATTAATACGTACTGACTAGTGAAGTCTAATACTAGACGGACAAGATTACACATATTCGACTAGAGGGACACGACTGCATAGAGAACGGTAGGCAGACAATAGTAAACAACTGGACTAGGTACATAAGACTATATAGATGAGACTAGACTGAGAAGGCTGGCAGCTAAGTCTACACATTTATGAATAGACAGACAAGATTACTCGATTGGATATGACTGGATAAGACTGGACATTTTCGTTATCTGAATATTTTCATTACAATAATATTTCTAATTCAAATGCGATCCATATAATAATCAGTTTGCGCTGTAAAAAAGCAATAATATTTTGAATTTGTTAAATTGAATTTCAAATGTTTTAGATTTTCTAACTAGTAATTAATAAATATGATGTAGTACTAAAGATTGCTTATTATGGCCTAGACAGTACTAGACAGATAAGATTACACAGACACGTCTAGACAGACAAGACTAAATGAAGAAGAGCAGATTGTTAAAGGACCTCAAAGACCGGCGCGGAAGTTTCGCTGCCGCGGCCGGTGCGTTATCGCTGCGGGCCGAATGACATGACATGGCGGCTAATGTACATGTTCAGATCAACAGCGCGATTTTCGCGACACAAACGCTCCGCGTCGGCCTAAAGGTGCCTTTAGACTTCACAGACAAGACTAACTATAATACACTAAGTATTCAGAGTAAACAGAAAGACTAGATCGATAAGACTAGACTGAATAGGCTAGACAGACAAGAGGAGACAAACAGGAGTTTACTAACAAGATTTTAACTAACTAACGAAGTTAACTAACAAGACTAAACAGATAAGGATAGATATATTGGCTTCAACAGACAATAGGGCAATTTTGCCATTTGCAATGTGCACAGAGGCTGAGTAGTTTAAAGAAACAAATTAAAATGTCTTATTTATAGAATTCAAGAATCTACAAATTTGATCATTTGCCAAGTAATAAGATAATTCATGATAGAACACTCAAACCAGAGATCGTTACATCTCAGAAATTTCCTGTTTCTAAATCATCACCTGTATTTTCTTAAGCATTTGAGTCGTGTGACATTAAGGATACCGCATAAGTTGCATTAGTAGGGCGATATGAATTTTGGCGAATTTTGGGCGATGAAGAATTTCTTACCTTGATTCCGCTCAAAAGGCAAACTCGTTAATTCCTTCATATTAAAATTTTTAACAAAACATTAAATTGATACAAATAAACTAATATAAACGAATATTAAAACATATTTAAAAAGTGGTTTCCAACCTTTCTGGAGCTGCGCCCCCCTTTTTATACAAAAATTCTTACGCCCCCTTCAATTTTTGTAAAAATCTAATTTCATAAATCAAATTAAATAATAATAAATCGTTTACCTTAATTGTTCATCTTAAATTATTTTATGGGCTATAATATAATATACAATATTATGTATAAATATAGACAAAATTTGAATTATTTTTTAAAGAAAAATCTTACAAAAATACAAAGAACAGAATACATGATTGTGATAATTATTACGTAATAAAATTTAATATTATCATTATAATTTATGTGAGGGTTGGGCTTGTTTTCGCTTTTTCCCATATATCGTTATTCTTACTATCTTTTCAATCACTAATGGAGATCGATATTTTATCTTTAAAACTGCATGAAAATCAGTTTCGCATAAGTAAAATGTTACCAATGGCAAATTCCAAATGGTAAATTGTTACATGGGGCATGGGGATGTTACAAATGGCCAATTCCTAAAGATTTCTGGTCAAAGAAGGAAAATGTTTTTGTTCTTGTAGCCAAAACGTAACCATATTATTTTCTTGCTGAAACATTTTATTTAATTAGCCATCAAGATAAATCAATTATCATTTCTTGATCTGATGTCGGAAGACAAAAGTCATATTTTTTTAATCACATATGGCTTTCTGCCATAATCTAATGGCTTTCTAATGGCTTTCTTATCCATTCGTATTTTGACATGTCAAGATCTTTAAAGTAAACCGAGAATTGCTTCCATAGACTGTTCAAGAGGTTATTAATAATAACTTAATCTCTTCTATTTTATCTGTGATTTTTTTTTTATACAGCGAGGTTCCTACAGCCTTTGCCGCATCCCGCACTTATTTTTCCACCTCTCCTTAACTCTCCAGCCATCTTCTTCTATGGCTCTATCTTTAATGGTTTCCATAATACCATCTATCCATTTTATTGCTGGTCTGCCTCTTCTTCTCCTTGCTCTTGGTATATATTGGAATGCTATTTTTGGCCATCTTTCTCCAGTCATCCTTTGCATGTGTCCATACCACTTTAATTGCCGTGTTTCTATGTCGTCTGTAGTGCCATAGACTCTCTTCGTCTGTCTTCTTATATGTTCATTTCTTACACGATCTAGTTTGGACGTTGGACAAGCTCTTCGTAGAAAGTCCATTTCTACTACTTCTATACTTTTTTTATCTCTTTGTGAAACTTGCCAACATTCTGAACCATAACTTGTTATTGGTTCTACAATAGATTTGTATACCCTCATTTTTGTTTTTAGTTTAATTTCATTTGACCATAGCATTGAATTTAACAAGCAGATAGCCTTTTTCCCTTTTCTAAGTCTATTTTCTATATCCTTTTTTGTTGTTCCTTCTTCTGAGATGATAGTTCCTAAATATTTGTATGCCCTACATTTTTTAATCTTTCTTAACTCCAGTTCTGGGTCTTCTCCTTCTTCCCCGACACGAAGATATTCTGTTTTTGACATATTCATGTTTAAACCCCATTCCGAATACTCTTCTTTCAATTTTCTTAACATATAATCTATATCTCTTTCATCACTTGCTAGTATCACTTGGTCGTCAGCAAATAGCAGGCTTGTCAAACAATGTTCACCTGTTCTTATTCCCATTCCTGCGGTTTTTCTTCTCCAGTTTGTTAGTGCTTCTTGTATGTATATTTTAAATAATGTAGGAGACAGGCTGCAGCCTTGTCTTAATCCTTTCGTTGTACAGAAAGGCCGCGATATAACGTTTCCTATCTTGACTGCACTTTTTAACTCGATATATATATTTCTGATTGCCCGACAGTATACACTATTTATCCCAATCCTCGTCAATGCTTTAAAAAGCTTTTTCCAGGGTACCGTATCGAAAGCTTTCTCCAAGTCGATAAATAATAGGTGTGTGGGTAGATTTCTATCTTTCCGCTTTTCTATAATTTGTTGAATAACAAATATATTGTCAATGCATGATCTCCCGGCTCGGAAGCCACTTTGCTCCTCTACTTCTTTGATGCTGCTTTCAATTCTTTTTTTTTAGTATCCGGCCGTACAACCGCCCAAGCGCACTAGTTACGCTGATCCCTCTATAGTTACTACATTGTCTTTTGTCTCCTTTTTTATATATTGAGCTCATATGAGCAATATTCCAATCTTATGGAATGTTGTCGCCTTCTATTAGACATACTACTAGACATAGTACTAGACTACTAGACTATTAGACATAGACATTAGACATCGAGGTTATCAATGTGGAACTCTTTTCTCTTTTCTGTTAGCAGTTCTTTGTAATATGTTTCCCACTCCTCCATACTTATTAGTTCAATTTTATTTACTTGCCCTTCTTTTCTAATATGTTTGATTGCCTTCCACGCTTCCGAAACCTTTGTTCCTCCCATGCACCTCTCTATCTCCTCGCATCTTTTTTCCCAAATCTCATTTTTCTTTTTTGTTACAAGTTTTTTAACTTCTCTATTCCAGTGTGCATAGATCGTTCTATCTTCTATTTTTTTAGATTGTAGCCAAGTTTGATATGCTTTCTTTTTAATTTCTGCTAGTCTTTCTATTTCTTCACACCACCACTCTTTATTTTTAAAATGCCTTTCTTGTGGTCCTATAGCTTCGTTCGCTGCTTGGTGCATACAGTTCCTTAGGTCTTGATATAGTTGATTCGCTGTTGTGTTTCCGTATTGCACTTTAGCCAGCATGGCAGTAATCTTAGTTTGTACAAAAATTTAGTAGATTCGTTGCCGAAACTCTCTAGATTGTATATGATTTCATTCGTGTTTTTTCCTAAGATGTCGTTTTTACTAGTTTTGTCCGTATTAGTTTTCTTATACTTTATTAGGACTGTTGCTACCAATAGGTGGTGGTCCGATCCGCATTCCGCTCCTCAATACACCCTTACGTCAGTGGTTGTTATTTTTGTGTTTTGTTTTTGTATAATGTAATCGATTATCGATCTTAGTCCTTTTGTGGGTTGGGTCCACGTGTATTTATGTATATATTTGTGGGAGAAGAAACCATTCATTATCTTTAGAGACATATTCTGACATAGTTGTTTTAGACGTCTGCCGTTATCGTTTTCAGTTTGTTCTCCATATCTACCTATTACCGGGTTGTTTCCTTCTCTCCCTGTACGGGCATTTAGGTCTCCCAAGATAAGTATTTCTCGATCTCCTTTTATCTCAGATATTATTCGGAATAGTTTTTCGTAGAACATATCTTTAGTGGCAAGGTCTGCATCCTCGATAGGAGCGTATACTCCTATTATAACTATATTCTGTCCATTTTTTTAAATTTCCATTTTTATTATTTGTTCGTCAATTTCTTCATGGTCTTTAATGTATTTTTTATATTTTCTGTGTATTGCTATTGCTACTCCTCTCTTTGCTCTTGTGTCTTTTTTAACTCCACTATAAACATGTATATATTCCCCTACCATCTCGACTCCATTCCCTTTTTTTTAGTTTCTGTAAGCACACAGACATCCAGCCTCATTTTGTTTAATTCTTGGAATACTTCTGTTTTCTTTGTTCGTAATGCTTGTATGTTCCAGGTCGCCATTCTCATAGTCAATTTTCTTTGCCTAGTTCGTTGTATTTTATGTTCATCATTGTTCCGAGGCGGATTTTTGAAGTTTTTAACATTTTTTCCTTTTTCCGAATGATGAGGTGTTGGCCCATCGATTCAACCCTCTAGCTTGAAGGACCAGGATTTTCTGTTAGGGTTTTCTCCCTTAGCCACTTTTGTTCCGGTTTTCAGGCGCCGGAAACTCGCCATTTACCCCCTTCCGTCTGCTACACCACGCACATCCATTGTACGCGATGCACCCAGAGGCCACGACGAGGACGTGGAAGTGGGATTTGCTGGATTTGTCGTTTTCGGGACTGTGGGCGTTTCCCAGAGTTTTGTTGTAGCAGGAATAGTGGCACTTTCTGCTACCGCTGAGATCCATACCAGCCATTTAGCCTCCATTTATCTGTGATTTTAAATGTGATTTTAAAATTGGGAAATATATCGAAGTTATTGTTTTTCAAATTTAGTAAGCAGAGTTCCTTTTTCATAACAGCAGCAATCTTCTCTTTCTGTACCAGAGCATATATTTGAGGTCCTTGTATTGATTTTTTTCAAGTACTTTTTGGAGTTTTTGGAAAACGAAAGTTTCGCAAAGAATTGAAGTTATTAATCAATTTTGCTTCATTTCTATTATTATCAGTAAGAAATATGGTGATCTCTTCTTTTAGCTCAAACTTCCTTTGAAGTACTGCCTCATAATAATATTAAAGTGATCTATATTCTGTATGCATGTCACCATACAATTTCGTGAAGAGCCTTCCTCTTAATGGGCTATTTTTAATAAAATTTATAACTCTTACAATAACTTCAAATACTGTTAAATCTTAAATACTTGTAAAATCTTCACCCATATCTTTTGAAACAAGTGATTGTTTATGAATCATGTAATGTGTCCAAATTGTATGAGGAGCCATCTTCCAAACAAGTGCCTCCACACAAAACATCATTTATTAGAAAAATATTAATCTTTTGAAAACTTCACTTGCTGTGCTATAGCATTCAATAGGTTTACATTATGTTTCAATCTTTTTCTTTTTTCTCAGCTATTCTCGCGACGTTGTAAAACCATCCGCCAAGTGAATTACTGTCGATAAACAAGATTAAAAATAAAAACTTTAATTATTTAAATAATTACATCGGTAACGTGACATTGTTTTAATGTTATCGTGTTTTACAATTATCTAAGTTTATTGTATATAGTTTTTTATTCCTTAAAGTTTCGAAATTAATATCGAAAAAAATACCTAAAGACGCGACGGAAGCTTGTCAGCCATAAGAGTCTGTATATAAGAATTGAAAAAACATAATTCAATTTTTTTTTTCGGATAAACTAAATGGTGGATCACTTTTAAATTTTGAGAGGACATAAATAAAGTATTGATCTGCATGTATAAAAAGTTTGAAAGCTTAAACTTAAAAATATTTAACATTGGATTCGCTCGAACCTGCTTAAAGAAAAGAAAAAAGTTCGAATAAAATAAAATTAAAAATTTTAAGTAACCGCTGACAAAAAAACTCTAATAAGTAAAAAAAATAGAATTTCTCTCTTGCCATTTTAACCTCATTAGAAATATTTATTAATATTTTGATGATAAGTAAATCAAATAATAAAACCCGACTAATAATATCTTGTAAGATAGATTGATACATCTAACTTCATACGTACAATTTGAAACTAGTAGGTATTTTCTATTCGTTATATCTATGTAGGTATAACTAATTATACTTCTTCACATAGCGGTCACCGATGCGGTGACGCTTATCATCAAAATATTAATAGGTACTTCTAATGAAGTTAAAAGGGCAAGAGAGAAATTTATTTTTTTTACTTTTTAGAGTTTTTTTTTGTGTCGGGGGTTGCTTAAAATATTTAATTTTATTTTATTATACTATCATCTCTGCGGATTTTGTATAAGATTTTTTTTAATGGCTCTTTATTTAATACCAGTTGCCGACCCCTGGACTAGACCATTAAAACTAAAGAGACAAGATTATATATAGGGTGTCCCAAAATTTTCGCAAGATTTGAATTAGCCGCCAATTGTGATGTGTAGTGTTTCTAACCAAAAAAAAGACAGCTTGACAGCTAATAGTTTAGGGTTACTAAAAATGGAGCACTACACGAAAGAACAACGCGTTTTCATTGTTGAACAATATTTTTAAAATGGTGAAAGTTTTGCTGCCACAATTCGCAAATTTCGCTCAAAATATGGTCGTAATATTGTTTTAAATTCTTCAACTGTGAAGAATATCATTAAAAATTTAGAGAGACTGAAGCTCATTTTCACCTTGATGGCTTCGTTAATCGTCAAAATTGCCGGATTTGGGGTTCAGAAAACCCACATGTTGTTATCAAAAAAAAGATGTATGCACAACGTGTCACTTTTTGGTGTGGATTTTGGGCTGGAGGCATCATTGGACCATAATTCTTTGAAAATGAGGCTTGTCAAGCAGTAACTGTTACTGGTATTCGATATCGCAACATAAGAGAGTTCTTTCTTCCTAAATTAGAAAATATTGATGTGGACGACATGTGGTTTGAACAAGATGGTGCCACATGCCATACGTCCCGTGACACAATTGAATTACTTCAAGAGACATTTCCTGGTCGTGTACTCTCTCGTTTCGGTGATCAGAATTGGCCTCCTAGATCATGTGATCATGTGGAGAAAAACTCGTTTTCTGTTTAATTCAAATCTTGCGTAAATTTTGGGACACCTTATATATATAAGACTTAGTTTTATCGGTTTCTAGACCGATTGCCAGTGTAAAAGAAAGAGAACCTATATAGACTATACTAAATATTCAGGATTAGGCAGGCACAGTTAAGTCGATAGGGCTAGTCAGTCGATATTAGACAGGAAAGCCTAAAAAAGGCTAACAGAGTAACTGAGCAAATTTACATACACTACTCCATTTCTTAGTAATATAATTTTCGATTTATGCAAAAATATTGAACCTATATAAGTAAATATACTTTATATTAGATCTAGATTGGAACTTTATATTTAATCTGAATTGGAACTTTACATTTGTAAAGTAAATCATGCCATCAAATTATGTCACTACAGTGAATACTCGAGTATAATACTAAAAACATAATATACAATCTAAACCCACAAACTTAAGAGAAGGATAAAGCAATAAAATAGACAACATAAAGACTTAGCACAAGTAACAAGGGTAGCAATGCTAGGAGAAGAAAACAAATAGACAAATGGACATTTAACGTTTTTACATAACCAGCATCTTATGTAAAAACATCAGGAATAATAATAGACTATATCGATTGAGCGTATACGAAATTGTAAAGTTAAAATTTATATATAAGATACATAGGTAGATCTAGTAAAGTAATAGTAAAGAGAAGGGGTTAATGCATGCTGGATTTTCCTTTTCTTTATTAATATTATTTATTGCATCATTCAAGTGTATTTAATTCAACCATGTAATAGCAATTCTAGTATATCATGTAAATTTTGCCACTATCATATATAAAGTTCGACTATTATATGTAAATTTTGCAACTCACCTCTCAATCAATAATTTATTAATGAATCTATAAAAATTTGGTATAAATACTTGATAACGTAATATTTGTTTTTTATACCTCATCGTTACCATCAATTAACTACAACCGAACGAAGAACTTTTTACTCTGTAACCTATATTACTTTAATATAAACAAATATAATGCAATTAAATAGTTGAAAATGAATAATTAATATGAATGTTGCCTTGATATGCATTTTCTGCATGATTTCATTTCGACCTGCCATATGGTCGGGTCGTGATAAAGAATACTTTATATTTGCGAAACGAGTCACGATTTGGGTGGGCTCAGGTGTACACGGGATGAGTGAAAAAAAGTAACGAAATAAGAGAATTGACATTCGGGCTTTAATTAATGCTCCAGTGCGAGGGGAAATAAACACACCGAACAAAAAGTAAACTGAATATGCTAAAGCATTTCATAATTAACAAATCCTACTGGGATTTCGTGATGGAAAAATAATGCATGTTTCGTATTGTTTGTTTCTGCTTTCGGAAAAATATTATTTTGTCGGATGGAAGGGATTATTTTGAAATTATTTAGTTAATTATTTTCTGTTAAAAATACATTTTTTTTTCGTTAATTGAGACAATTAACCCTTAACCACCTTCCATACGTCTCAGGTGAGAAAATTACTGCTACTTTGGGTCTGAGAGACGTATGTGAGGTGGTTAGGTGTTAAACAAGCGACAAATGTTATTTAGTTTTTAAAATTTTATTGCACCTTTCATTTATTAACCTTTATATTTATTCTTTAATATATTTGGCAATAATTGAAATGTTATTTAGGATAAATTATGTTGTAGGTGGAAATTATGTTGTAGGATATTGTAGGTGAAAAACCTTTCACTCTTTTTTTGTATTTATTACCTTATAATTTTTTAAAATCTCTTATGTTAGTGCAGATATACGCATAAAGAAATGTGATAATGTTATGAAATATTTCGCTCAATGAATCCTCATGAGAGGGAAAGATGTGAATTTAGCTTATTGTTAGTATACAAATGGCTTAGCATTTTATTTTCATACATAATCTACTTATATTTCGTGTTGCACTATATTTAACAAAATAGACTTATGTTGGAGTTGTTTTGTCAACAGATGTTTTATCGTTTATATCAATATTTTGTTTAAAATAGTATATCTTCACGATGCTAGTTTTTGAAACCATCTTCTGGCTTATTCTCTTGGCTTGGTATAAGCAGAGCGGTTTACACAATGCTAGAATAATTTTAGTCAGTATTATTACAGAGGCTTATACACTTCTTTAGCTACCTTTAGGTACCTGGTTTATTTGTAAATAATTGATTTTTTCAATTCTATTATAAATTTCATTATTTTTAAATTGTCATTTTTATGGAATGACTTATTAATTCGGTACAATTCATTGGTAGTGATGATTCACGTGTAGACTTGTCTTTCATAAAAAAATAAAATACGCTTCTTCACTAGTACACAAAACTAGAATATTAAATTCTGTGATGGGGATACTACTAGATCAAAAATAGAACTCCTTCCTAAGAAACTAGCCTGGATTAAAACGCTAGATTGTAGAGTTGAAGATTTCAATGGTGACTTGTACTGCGACCTTCATAGATCTATTGTACCCCACCCTTTTCCTCTAATCATTGGTATACTTACTCATTTAGAGCGCCTCCTCTAGTCCTGATTCCTTTAAGAATTTGAGCTCCACAGTCTTTTAGCAGATTTAACAGATGCAGATTCTGCGGCTCAGCAGTGGAAAGCTGAGCCGCAGAATCTGCATCTGTCAACCTCCTTCAGGCCCAGTGCCTTGAGGTGTTTTCTAAGTCTGCAGGGTCCTGACCAGACTACTGTCAGAATTCTAAGCTTGTTTCTCTTTAGTTTCAAGCAAGCTTTTGTTCTTTTCTGGTTAAAAGATCCCAGCATTATTTTGAGTTGTTTTGGCTTCTTTCCAGGTTTTCATCCATTGTTCTCTCATTTCATCTAAATTTTTATGGATGGTGTTCATACTCATACCGCAAAAGGGTTCCGGAGCTATAAAGGGATTACTGGATCCCTTGATTGCCAGGTGATCGGCTTCTTCGTTTCCATCTATATCAGTGTGTCCTGGTACACAGTATAGCATTACTTTATTTTTTCTGCCGAGTGTGTTTAGCTTTCCACACAGTCCCGTACCAGTTTGGATCTGATGGTGTATGAGCTAATTGCCTTCATGCCTGCTTGGCCATCTGACAGAATAGCAATTTGTTTTTTTGCGATAGTTCCTGACGAGGGTAAATTGTGCAGATCTCTCGATTGCATGTACCTGCTTGGAAGATACTTGGGTAGATTCCCATGGTTTCAAAGTATTTGGTACGAGGTCCAAACACTCCTGCATCAGCACCTTCCTTTGTATTTGAACCATCCGTTTACCACTTTGCTCTATGTAGTATGCTGATGATTCGTCGCTCCAATCCGTTTACTACTACACGTTGCTCTAGTACACTGTGTAGTTTTTCTCGAAATAGAATTTCCATATCATTCTATCCTTCTGTACTTCCAGCTAGGGCAGCGCTGTTCAACTGGCGGCCCCATCCACATCCGGCCCGCGAAGCTTTTTTTTACGGCCCGCGAGTTATAGTAATGAAAAATAAAAAAATATATGAGACTATTCAACCATATACAACAAGAATTATAAAAATGCTAATGATGAATAATTATGGTTGTTTTATGGTCATTCGATAAAATTAATCCGCGCTCTATGCAAGTGTATCTGTTTATGCACTCTCTACCATCACCAAGTCGCCCGCCCGGGCGCGCTTCTTCTCTACGCATTGTCCGTTTTTGTCCGTCTCGAATTTACGTGGTGGCAGAAGGAGCGGTGGGGATTGTAGCCGCGGCTGAATTCTAGTATCATAGCATTGTTTTGTCCGTTACTATGTGATATTTCATTTTAACAATAAATATAACGCAAATTTATTATGCAAAAATATAAACTTTGTTGTTGAAAAAATGTTATTTTATATTTCACTTTAATTTTTTTTCGTATAAATAAAATAACATGAACTTTTGACTTTTCATTTATCTATCCTTTTCTGCCCACGAAAAATTTGCTAAAGAAAAGATGGCCCGCTAGCTAAGAGAAGTTGGACAGCGCTGAGCTAGGGAATCTTGGCGGCGAGGCTGTTCCGGTTTCTGCTCCCGATTACTTTACCTCTGCCTATTTCTTCCTTGCTGACCCTTACAACCGCCGATCTGGCGGCCCTCTCCACGACAAGGTGCAACGGAGTCAGATCCAGCAGCAGTTCCATTGCTGCTGTCGGGAATGACCTCATCGCTCCCGTGATGCAGACACAAGCCACTCTTTAAATCTTCTCAAGCTGCTTCTTCTCCTTCACGGTTGTTCTTCCCCACGTAACTGCCCCGTAAGTGATCACAGGTCTCATAGTCATAGTGTACATCCATCGCAGGATTGTGGGGCTACAGCCACATATTTCGTTGTAAGATTTAAGTACACCATCAGTGTGCCTGTTCGATAGAAGTTTACTATCTATTGTTATACCCAGATATCTTCTGTTTGTATTCTATTGCCCTCCCATCTAACTTCTCTTCCTAGTAAATGGTATCACCGTGGTTTTGCTCGTGCTGAGTTTTGGTCCCACTGTTTGATACCGTCTATTAGCTACTTTGAGGCCCTTCTGTAAGATTTGTCAGAGCGTTCCCTCAAACTACCCTCTGGCTATGATGACAATGTCATCATCGTCGTAACCTTAACATTTAATGTCTAGGTCGTTCAGCCTAGCGAGATGAATTGAAACGCTAGCTTACTAGCTTTCCTACTAGATTGCTAGCTTAAACACGCAGCCAGTTCTGTTTACACTAAACTAGATTATATATTTTTATTATATATTTACACTTTATTAGCTTGAAAGCTTATTAGATTTAGCTTGCTTGTTTATTAGATCTAGTTTGCTATCCAAGCTCGAAAAACTAATCTCATATAGACCGGGCTTAACCGTAGATTACTAAACCATTCTGTAAATGACGTTGTTACAAAACATTCGTAAAAAATACGATATGGAAATAAAACAGGATAAATTTACGTCTTATAAACTTTAATTACTTTAGAAATTACAGTTACATTATTTGGATTTAAGAGATCACATAATAATGAAAATAGTATGCATTTTTTACTCTACACAGTTTGAACAAATATTCATGTTGTGCCCCCTACATATGGCTCTTTTACATTTCATGCAAATGTTTGTTGATATTTGTTCTGGCCTTAGACGGGCAACATGTGCCTTGATGTTTTACTAGAATTTGATTCTTACGTAGTTGCCGCTTCAGGAATAGTTTCAATTCCTAAGATACCGTTTATCAGCTCTTTGATATCTCGCCGCAATGTTGGAGTATTTAGTCTTTGCTTTACTTGAGGCTTCAACGAAGTGGCGCCTGGATTTACTATTTTGTTTCTGCAATTGTTGCTGACATAAATGGAGTTTATAATTACAATATTAACCATGTTAAAAAACAAGCATAATGGCCATCTACGGGTTTTTCTGTTACAGCACATAACAGAACACATCTGGTCTACTGTATCGACAGCTCCTTTTGTTGAGCCATAAAACTAAATTATCTTTGTTTTCCCATTAGTACTTATCGCAATATCAATAATATGTATCAATAATAGTATGGATTACAATAGCAAACTTTTTTTTTGGTTTATAAGAAACAAAGGTCTTATGACCGAAAAAGCTATCATTCGATCTACCCTTCAAAACACAACTACGATGGACAGAAGGCAAGAAAACAAACACATGTCAAGGTAAGATGGACTGGTTGTTTTGGATGGACTGGAGAGACGGTTGGAGCCCTGTGCACAGTGGAACTGGCGATGGAATCTACGGACCATTCCAGAGGCACAGCTTATCTGTTGCTCCTGCGAACACATACCATTTTCATGAACTGTCAGGCTCCCTTATAAATGCCTTAGCGTGAAATGAAATTAAATCTTAGAACTGTCTCCAGAACCTCAAGGCTGTCGCAAGACACAACAAAGTCACACTTGCTTGGGTATCTAGTCACAGGGGACCGGTAGGAAACGAAATGGCGGACAAGTTAGCAAAGGATGGTACTAACAAATCAAATATTAGTGCTAGCACTTTACCAGCAGCCTACTTTACCAAAAACCATAGCCCGTTACAAAATCTGTAAATAAGTAGCTAGTAAGCACCGGCTACAGTGGTACAAAACAAATGGTCAGAAACATAGCAAACGAACGCTAAAAAATTCATCGGTTTCTTTAACAGCTGAACTCCTGCAACTGACAAGGAAGCAGATCCCAATTGTGGCCAACCTACTTACAGGTCACTGTCCTCTACGAGAAGATCTGCACAAAATAAGAATTGGAGAGATGAACCAATGTGCATACTATATATAATAACCTTTATTGACATAAAAAACATAAACTTTTCATTTTATAATAACAAAAAACGAAAACCAACAAGAAAAGAAAAAAAAATCAATAATCTCAAACCGTCAAAATAAAGCTCAAGTTAAAAGAGAGAGAAAAAATTCCTCTGTTTCCTTTGTTTATGTCTCATCTTCCTTCCATCCTTTTATCCATTCTTCCATCCTATTATCCTGTGTAAACTATGCTATGAAGAAGATGAAACTGCTTCAGTAATTGCACGTAGGAGACACGAACTTAACATTACAGCAAATGAGATCCCCGTGAAACATGGCACATAGACTCATAGACCTAATACAGGGGCTGTTTCTATTTGCATGAATGGAACATTGTGGGGAAACACAATAGGCCACAAGGCTGCAGTGTTTTTTAGGGCTTACCCCGTTGGCCCTCATTGTTTTTAATAATACATGCTCTTATGGCGTTCAAAGCAAAAAATAGGTGATCCAATTCGGCGAGAAGTAGAATCCTTTACTTCATTTAGTGTTTCTCGTTTATTACTACGTAAATATAAGATTCCTTCCAGCGTCAAATTGTATGGAGCATTGAGGAGTTCTGAAACTAGTGGTACCGATGTGAACCAATTCTCCATCGTGGCATTTCGATTGGTGCCATGAATTGGTGAAGTTAAACTTTTGACATTATAATCAGCTAGCGGCTCGTTTCTAGGCGTATTTTTTTTACCCAAGTAAAATGTAGCGTACAATACATATTTGGTTTTCACATCAACTACCATTACAATTTTGATACTATATTTGTTTGGCTTATTAGGCAGATACATCCTAAAAGGGAATCGACCTCTGAATACAACTAATTGCACATTAATAGTCACGTACGCACCCGGCGTATACCATTTTATGACCTCTGTTAAGTTGGCAGAACCAACGCGGAAAACAAAAATCCGCGACGGCACACATAATCCGCTTTTTATCAGAAAATGATTGTAAAAAGAAAAAACATTTCCGCACTTCCCATTTCCCGGGAAAATGGGGTCCCGCTAACTTAACAGAATGTTAGCGGGACCCATCCTAAAAATAATTATATTGAGAAAATAATTGCACCGGAATTATCCGCTCTTTATCCGCAAACGATTGTAAAAAAAAAGTCGCGCACCTCCCATATCCCGGGAAAATGGGGTCCTGCTAACTTAACAGAAAGTTAGCGGGACCCACTATAAAAATAATTATTTTGAGGAAATAAATGCACTGGAATTATCCGCTTTTTATCCGCAAACGAAGGCTGCGCGAAAAATAATTTCGAAAATTTTCATTTTCCGGAAAAATTGAGGTTTTTTTTCGCGGAATTCGTTTGTGGATGAAGCAAAAGTGTGCTTGTCAGGTGCTATCGCGGAGAAATAAAGATATTGGGGAAAAAAGTTGCTGATAGGTAATTTTGAAGAACAAGGAAAGAGAGGGGTGGCACTAACTACAACTGCCCTCTCACCCCACCGTAGGTGGGAGGAAGGCAACCAAAAGAACATATCTTTTTGGAAAGACCTGACATACCGCTTGCCGCTTGCACCTTTGAAAGGTCCTAGCTAGCATGCCGCCCGCATCTTTGAAAGGCCCGAGCATTTCGCCGCCGCGCCGATGCCCTAACGTGTGACGATTCGGCCGGGGAAAAACAGAAACATTTAGACTCCGCCCCTTTCCGAAATCCGCTATCTATTTCCGGGTTAGAATGAATACGATGGGTTTCATGAATCACCGATACCTATGATGGATACGAGGAATGTCAGCCCGAAATTACTTATTTATACTCGTTACGATTAAGCTCTCACTATAGAATTGTTTTCAGAGGTTCATCAGAATATTAACAGAACTTAATAAATAAAATTTTTCTCTAAATAATCGTAGATTCTTCTCTTCTTCCTGATTATCTACCCCTCTTTTTCTTTGTTCTTTAAAATTACCTCACAGCTTTTTTTTTCCCGGTATCCTTATTTCTCCGCGATAGTACATGATAACCTTTGCTTCATCCACAAACGAACTCCGTAAAAAAAAATCCCAAAATAACCTAAATTTTCCCGGGAAATGAAAAGTGCGTATTTTTTTTTTCTTGCGGCATTCGTTTGCGGATAAAAATCGGATAATTCCGGTGCAATTATTTCCTGAATATAATTATTTTTAGGATGGGTCCCGCTAACTTTCTGTTAAGTTAGCGGGACCCCTTTTTCCCTGGAAATGGAAAGTGCGGAATATTTTTTTTACAATCGTTTGCGGATAAGAAGCGGATAATTCCGGTACAATTATTTCCTCAATATAATTATTTTTAGAATGGATCCCGCTAACTTTCTGTTAAGTTAGCGGGACCCCATTTTCCCGGGATATGGAAAGTGCGGGTTTTATTTTTTCAATCGTATGTGCCGTCGCGGATTTTTTTTCCGCGATGGTTCTGCCAACTTAATATAGGTCATTTTTTTGCAGTTGTTTATGAACGTTTCCCATATACCCCGAAATGCTGTAAACTTGTCATCAATTCTTCTTGTTGAACGTGTATTTTTATCATCAACTCTCAGTCTCTTTATTAGAAACTCAAATCTATCGACAGACATACAGGCTTTGAAGCGAGAAGCACTATATATCGAATATAAGTTTTGAATTTAGACTAATATGTATTTTAGTACAGCAGACAAAAGTAACAGCCAGAGTAAAGCTTTCAATTCACGATTATCAGTATTTGTAATTGTATTTGATATTTGGGCATAGTTTTTTTATACGATTTGAACATTAGTATATTTGTATACTTCTTCTAGCATTTCATCACTAAGAAATAAACGGAACAGCTTAGACGGTTTTACGATGTTACGTTCTTCACCTTGAGGCCGCTCAATAAAACGTAAGATATTTCTGGAAGTAGCTCGCGTTCCTAGCTGTCGTAGGTCTGTTTATGTCTCCGTTTGCCTCAAATTATTGTTTTTCTTGGTATCATGGGATCATACTGCGTTCTATTTTGACTACTATCAGTTTCAATGGGCAGAAAACCTGCAGACTATGCAGAATTAGATTCCTTGCGCCGGTGTCGCTTTCGTAACTGAGAAATGGCTCCATCAGAATCAGAAATTTCCAAGATACCTTGCGTAATTGTGTATTCTTAATTATCATTATTGATTAGCTGATGCTCTTCCACTTCTTATCTTCTGATAAGTTATCTTATGAAGTTATCTTCTGATTCACTCTGTACCTCATGCTGCAGTGCGAGTTCCAAAGATCGACGAGAAATGGACATACCTGGGTTTTCCTCATCACTATGGGCTACAACAGCAATATTCTCAGTTGCTCTTGAGCGACATGCAGGAGTTCAGCTGTTCACGTCACTAAATTGTCCCAATAGCTCAAACTTTTCCACCAGTTTCACAATTGCTGGCCGAGAAGGTGCTTCACGATGACCCAAAAATGCTTTAGTTTTGCGAACTGTGGCCGCGAAATAGACATTTTCATACTTGAAATTTTTTTGTGTGCATGCGTCAATTTCCCGAACTTTTTGACGTATAACTATATGAGCCCGAAACTTTCATATTCCCGCCTTTCAAACTTGGCGGACGCGCATGCGCTTAACTAACCGAAAGTAAAAAAGTCTTTTTTTCACCATTTTTGTAGTGAATTTTAATCATTTTAGTACGTTGTTGAAGCGTATATCGTTCCATTTTTATTAATGGCCTAGTTTTTACTTATCATCTGTCAAGTAGTTACTGGTTCACTGATGATAACTGTTAAAATGGCGGGCTATTGAAAATGAAACCTCTTATTATATTACCTTATATTATATTTTATATATGTATATATGAAATCAAATTAAGCCATAACCGGCATAGTTCAAAACTAATGCAAACACAAAACTCGTAATTTTTTCGATACCCCTGCAATGACTCAAAACACAAATCACACCTAACCACAATGACAGCTAGTGGCACGCTGACGGACGTAATTAGGAAGATACAATGATGCGAGGGATGAGAGAATGACGCGAACTTTGTTTTTTCTAGGAATCGTGATTATGCCGTCGGTAGTTTAGTAATCTAGGATTCAATCTAGATCCAGTAATCAAGGACCATAGAATTCGCATCTCATGTAGATATTTGAAAAACCAAAATATTTATCTGATTGATAAGCTTTATATACAAGAAGCGCCACCAATTCTCAAATTAAATTATGATTTTGGCATAAATTATACTATTGTCTTCTTTCATATTCAAATGTGTAATTCACTGGTGACAATAGGTCTTTTGCATATTATCCGCGTGACTCAGTGCCGGATTTAGGACAGTTGGGTTAGGTTAGGTTATATAATAGGTCGCGGTTATGTAATATTCAAGTTTTGAACTGATATTTTTTCAATTTCTTAGATAATTTTTAACTCCTTTTAAACAAGAAAATGATCTTTCGCCCGAATGCGTTTGAAATTGGTAACAATTTTTTTGTAATTATTTCCACATTTGGGAAAGTTGCTTTCATATCTAATGCCTTATAATATATTATCAATTGATTGCTTGTCTTCATCTAAAAATATTAAAAACTGTTCAAACTCTTTTTTAAAATTACTCGAATCAATGTCAACTTTGTACATTTCTATTGAATTATTAACGCATTTTTTCCTTTCTTCTCCACACAAGTTAAACAAGAAAAAAACTCTAAATTACCATTAACAAAATTATTAACATTTTCATAGATTTGTCCACGTCTCTTCAGTTCTGCTATTAAATGATCGCATATTACGTACATAACGTAAAAAAAATCTTTTCTTGTGACTTCTTCAAATGATTTATTTGTAAGTTCCTATTCTATTTCGATAAAATTATGTCTGATTTTTTCATTAATAAAAATGTCTAGACTTTTTAATAATGACGCATATTTTTTTAAGCCACATTTTAACGCTGAAACTGCATAAGCACTGGCGGATCATCTTGTATCTGGCACTTTCTTTAATGTACAAGACCCTTATCTAATCTAATATCTAAGACCCAAATCTAATTTATTGCATAACATGTTCCATCAAATCGGTGATGCAGAGAAAAAACATTTTGCACGAATAAAATATATCTGGACGCATTACTACTCTCTGCAGCAACATTACCAACTAAATTAAGTGAATGACTAGAGCACGGAATAAACGTTGCTGATCGAGCATGTTGTCTTATTCTTGTTTTGTAGACAATTGTGCTTGCCCGACATATTTGCTGTTTGTCGTACGATTATCCACGACAATATTTTATAGCTACTAGCAAATTTTGCAAGGTAGATAAAACTGTCTCTTCTAGATACTTCGCATCATGTCATTCTATAGGGAAGAGCTTTAAAAATCTTTCCTTAATATCTCCATTCTCTGATAAATAGCGCACTACGAAGGTAAGTTGATCAACATGCACTACATCGGGTGTAGAATCTAAAATGATACTATAATATTTTGGGCATTTTATTTCCTCCGCAATGTGTAACATAAGAGAATCTGCAATTATTTTCAAAAGTTCCTCACGTGTCTGATGCGATATGTAATTTACATGTCTGCTACCTTGATTACCATACTTTTGTAAGTGCATCTTTAAAAAAATCGTCATATTCGCTCAAATACTCTAAACTATATAGTCAAATAATTGCCTTTTCTCGAAGATATTGCACTCTCATTATGGCCTCTAAAAGCAATGTCCAGCTTTGCGAGGAATTTTATTGAGGATACAATTCTTCGCAGAACCTCTTTCCAATAAATTTCTTTTTGTAATGTAATTTACATATTTTCAACATCGATGCGATTTAATGAAGAAGAGCTCTTGTATAATGTACACATTGAAGAGACGTACTCTTTTGACATTTCATGCTCGGAAAGTTATTGCAATATGTGTCAAATTTTGGAATCCCGTAATTATCCTGAACTTTAAGCCCGAAAACATTTTGCATGGGTAACAATAAATTGATTTGGATCTTTTGGAAAAAAATAGCCACGCCATTTCTCCTTTTTCACCATTCAAAATTTTTCTGTAAAAATGATCTTTACACAAGCCTCTGTTGTAAATGCGATCACCGTGTTTATAGACCGATTTAGGTGTAGTTATATCGCCTATAATCATATCGATAAAACGTTAGGTCCAGACAGCAATCTTTTAATGTAACTTTGAATGGTATATTTTCCGTTTGCGTTTCAATGTTTTTCACCTGGCTGACTATTGATTGATTCTGGGCATTATACTATTTATTGATTTTGTTCATCATTGTTGCTTTCTATACCTTGGTTTTCAACTTCAACTAACTCTTTTCGTTGACTGATGGAAGCTCCTTGTTTTTCATTTTAATTGTTGCTCGAAATATAATGGCCTGAGTGACCAGAGCCACTTATAAATTTGTCCAATGCTCCTTTCTATTGGTTGGCAGCCTGCTCGCGTTTTTTTTTGGCTCCTGAAAGATGTCGTTTCATTTTCTAGACACCAATGAAAAGAAAATATAAAATTTCGGCCGCCTTTTTTAGATCAGTGATTAATTCAAAGATCAAGTACGAAATTAAAATTGCACATTGCACATGAAACCCAAATTGTTGTCAATAGAAAAAAGTGTGAGGTTAGGTTTTTGCGGGGCCCCTTAGAGCTAGGGGGCCCCGGGCGCGCGCCCGCTGCGCCCGCCCTTAAATCAGCCTCTGACGTGACTAACAAGTCATGTTGCTCACAAGTTGGCCTGTTTAATCGAGCATTTTTCAATTTTATTTTTTTAATTTATTATACCAATAAAACATAATAGTTTTAAATGAACTGTATTGTTTTTGTATAATTTTTTTGTATAAATTTTTTTGTACCCCGTTTTTAACAATGGTTGCAATCTTGTTAAAAAAAAACTGTTACTTGTGCCTGACAGGTGGCGAAATTTTTTGAACAAATCTCCAAAACTCGTAGCCAGTAACAAATTTAAACAGTTTATTCTTTCATTGTACTATTGTCACCAGTGAATTACACATTTGAACATAACCCTTCTAGGACATTACTTACATTACATGTCTTCTTAGAGTTAGGGATTGCAAACCGGTGTCATTTTCAATCCGGCCGGATCCGGCCTTATTTTCATCGATCCGGCCGGATCCGGTCGGATCTGGCCGGATCGAAGTTCGTATCAAATTCGGTTCATCCGATCAGGATAATTTCCCCCAGCCCAAAATGGACACACAACACACAATGGACAGACCACACACATTAATAACTAGACAAACAATTTAGTACAGAAATCTAGTACAGAAATAGTAAAGAAAATCTAGTAACTAGACATCAGGATGAATCTGTCTAATGAATGGCACAATTATCACAATAATGAGTTTATAACTATTTAGTTTAATCAACTTACTATAAATACCGTATTTGCCAGTGTATAAGGCGCATCCTAAAATTTAACCTACTTTTTGTCCGTCTATAACGCGGACCTATGTTTTAGATGACAAAAAGAAGAAAAGATTTTTTTTTGACAAAAAGGTGCGCGCTATACACCCGAAAATACGGTAATTATTTTAAGTATACATTATTTATCATAAAATCAATTTTGGTTTTGAAAACACTATGTGGCGAACCATGCATTTAAAGTACGTGCTCATGTAACAGTGCGATTATTTTACCAAAAATTAGCATTACCGGCTCCGGTGACCGGATCTGGTATGTTGGTACCGGATCCGGCAAACGTTTAGTGATGTCGGATCCGCCGGGTTAGCGGATCCGGTTTTCCGGATTGCAATCCCTGTTTAAAGTTTTTTCAATATACCCAAAATTTCTTACAGAAGCAAACTAGTTTCTTCTTATGGGAAAAAAGATAAATTCTAACAAAACGCGTTGAGTGTGTTTAGGCCAAGGAAAATCTGATTAAAGTATTATTACCACTTATTTTGTTGGTACGAAGTCAAGAAGTAAATGGACAAACATTATAACCTGTACTATAATGTTATTAACTTAACTAGTGTGTTTTTGGGATACTACCAAAATGATTTCCGACAAAAACAATTATTAAAATGTTTTATTCAATTATAAATTCACATAAAAAATATTATAAATAATATGAAACTAAAGCACCAATTCTATCTAGATACATCTAATAATAGGATTGAATAATCTCTCTAGGACACTATTCACATATAATGGTTTTCTCGCTATGTTCATATAATAATAGTATATATAATAACTGCTACTTCTCCTACAAAATTTCAATTTGTCTTTGTTTTATTATTCAATTCAATCATAATTCAATCCCATTAATCGATTGTGTTTTTTCTGGTTGTAGGTGAGTCCCGAGTTTAACATGTTATCCAAATCAACTTAAAACATTACACACAGTAAGTATTGAATATTTTGTGTAAATCGGATTACTGTTTAAATTTTACGCTCATGAAATATAAATAATTCCCCCTGGATTCCTGAATTAGTATTCCAAATATTTTAACAGAAAAACTTCTCTGGAAATGATCGTATATTGAAAATAAAAATAAATAGTATTAGTTAGCCGAAACCAGATGGCCTAGACTAGACAAACAGGACTAGACAGAAAAAAAAATAGACAGACGAGAATAGACAGCTAATATTACATAGACAAGACTAGACGGAACAGACTAGATGGATAAGACTAAATAGACAAGGCTAGACTAGACAAGACTAAAGAGACAAGAAACTAAAGACTAAAGACTAAAGTCTAGAGAGGCAAGACTAGACATAGAAGAATAGACAGACAAAAATAGACAGACAAGACTAGACAGAGCAAACTAGATAAACAAGACAGACAAAACTAAACAGACAAAACTAAACAGACAAAACTACACAGATAAAACTAGACAGACCAGATTATACAGATAAGACTAGACAGACAGGACTAGTTAAACAAGATTTTATATTAGCTTATGTGTTTGATGCCTGATGGTCCACGTTTGGTATTATGTAATTTGCGTATTTATACTAATTTATGTAAACTAGGCAATAACAGGCCCGAATGTTGAACATAATTATGCTAATATTGAGTAGATTTATTACACAGGTCATCATAATATTCTCTTTGTAATAACGTTTATAAAGGTACGTTTACACTGACACACATGTATGAGAACTTGTGGGAGAAATTAGTGTGAGGTTGCACCTACATGTGCGCACATACAAGTCATGACACATGTTGATAAATGAGGCTGCATTTACGCTTCTACGACAAGTTCATAAACTAGTCAAACTGTTTAAGTTGATTTAAATGTTACGTTAATATACAAGGTGTTAGGTAAACATGCGGCAGAAATTCAAGGGGTTATTCTGTGGGCTATTCTAAGAATATTTTGTCCTCGTTAGTGAACATCACCTGTATCGGTCGCAATTGTTCACATTAAGTGACATTTGGCAGTTTGACGAGTCTTTAGTAATTAATGAAGTGCTCTACCATGTATACGAACGCCGAGATGACTGACATACATTTCATGTATGGACTTGCTGATGCCAATTCATTACAAACTTGAGGAATGTAGATTGAACGGTTTTCTAGCCGGTTCCTATCCCCGATCTAAAAATCTTCGAAAACATTCATCGACGTATTCGTGGAAATGTGACGAAATGTCATTGAAACGAGGACCAGGAAGATTAATGACAGTAAGAAAGGTACAACTGGAACAGAATGTGCTAGACATGATATAGGAACATCCAAGTACTACTACACGATACATTGTCAATACTTTGAATGTAAATCATTGGACAATTTGGAAAATTCTTTAGGGCAATTTGTTATATTCATACCACATTCAACGTGTTCAGGCACTACTACCTACTTATTTTCGTCCACGTATTGCGTTATGTCAATGAGTTTTGCAAACATTAGTTCTAATCCCTCAATTCCAGACACAGATTCTTTTCACCAATGAACCCAATTTCTCAAGAAATGCAACAGGGGGTTTTCATACAAGCATGTGCGGGCAGATGAAAATCCGTACGAAATATGTGAAGAATGATTTCAACATCAGTTCTCCTTGAATGTTTGGGTTGAAATTATGGGTGACTATCTAATTGGATCGGTATTTCAACCAGCAAGATTTACTGGCGAAATGTATTTTCGCCAGTAATTTTCAACTTTTTGGAAAAACACTGCCCGAATTTCTGCAGGATGTACCATTTTCGACAAGAATTGCAATGTTTTTTATGCACGCTGGTGCACCGCCATTTTTCAGTTTGTTTGCCCGTTTATTACCAACAACATACGGAGATCGGTGGACTGGTCGTGGTGGGCCACACAGACGCATGTCCTGCTCGATCCCCAGACTTAAACCCCTGTATCGGCAATGTAGCGGCAACGAGCCGTTCCATTTTTATTTATTAGTTTACTAGGGCATTACAATAATTACCAAAATGTTTTCGGACGAATTTCCAAAAATATTTTATTAGGGTCAATGGTGTAATCGCCGGGGAAATTACGACCAGATGTTTTTTCCGAGAATCGGTGATCACCAAAGCGACAAATAGCCGAATTTTCAAAAATAATCACCCCCAGATGAGGGACCAGTATACCTAGACATAACATAAATACCTGGACCCCCGAATAAAGGAGTCAGACAAGCAACCGACAGTCAGGCGCCAGGATATAGTCAGAAGTCGACCCCAGGTTCAACAGTCAGGCGCAACCAACCAACGAGTCCAGTTCAGTCCAGCCAGTGGACTCAGACACACCAGTCCAGCCAGTGGACCCAGTCAGCAAAGTGACACCAGTCCATCCAGTGGACTCAGTCACACCGGTCCAGCCAGTAGACCCAGTCAAGCAACACAGTCAGGCGCACACAGCAAGTCGACTCAGGTCAGTCAAACAAGATAGTCAGGCGCAAACAGTCAAGCATATAGTCAGACGCAAACAGTCAAGCAAGACAGTCAGGCGCAACCCCAACAGCGAAGCCAAACGAGATCATCAAGACCGATACAAGTTCTGGTTCGAACACCGCTTCTCGTACGCCTCATGATGCCGCTTCCGCCCTGCAACAAACAACAACCTCTACGATGACGCCTTCAACCGTCTACCAGACGTCTACGAACAAATGCCGCAGCAGCGATTGATTTTGCATAGAAAACCGCCTATCAGCAAACGACCTCCACGATGACGCCTTGCAACAAACTTGCAAGAAGAACGTCTACGATGACGTCTTCAACCGTCTACGACGACGTCTGCAACAACAAAGAACGTCTACGGTAACGACTTCAACCGTCTACCAGACGTCCACGAGCACCCCTTAGATTATCTCTTATGGGGCTATTTGAAGTCATTAGTTTACGCTATTCCAGAATTCGAGAATTTGGACGGATACTTGTTGGGTGTAACTCAATTAGAAACAACCCTGGTTTGTTTGAAACAGTTCGGCACTCAATGAGTAGAAGATTGAATGCTTGTATCCAGACTGGAGGAAGTATTTTCGAAGATTTATTGTAGATTGAGCAATTTGACATGTACTTTTTGATAATAACATGTTGTTACTGTCGTAAATTCTGTTCAACCTGTCTCTTCGAAACAAAGGGTTCTTTCAGAAATCATCATTAGACAAAATATTCCTAGAATAGGCCAGGGAATAACCCCATTGAATTTTTGCCACATTACCTAATACCTTGATAAAATATATTAATTGCTATTTTCAGTTAATTTTTTCGCGTAGTTGATACAAAACGTCGGATAAAGGGAACATTTTGACAAAGGAGCTATTCGAGCCTGGATTATATTACAACAATTCATTATATTGAATAAGTATACTTTTTTCTTCTTCTTGTTTCGAATGGGCCTACTTTGGAACACGCTTGTTCAACTGTTGGGTTTTGATCTTTGCAGTATTGTCGCATCTTCTGTCGATGTAACTCCTTTCTCTCTTTTGTCCAGGGGGTACCTTTCCTTCGAGGTTTTTTTCTTGAAATCCACGGACTTCCTTCAGGGTGCGTCTCACAAACTGTCTGTTTTGGAGATCTGTTATTCCCATTTCTTTAATATCCTTTTTGGTTTCTGTCAACCAAGTGGTACGAACCTTCTTGTATTGCCAGAAGGTGAACAGACGGTTGGTTAGTCGGTTTGGAGGCAGGCTTGCAACGTGGCCATAGAAAGCTACCCTTCTTTTCCTTGCACAGTCAGAAAGCATCTCAATATTCGTAGAGCTCAGAGTTATGCCTCCTTCGGAATTCCCCATCTTCCTTTACCGGGCCTAGGATCTTCCTGAGGATTCTCCTTTCTCTGATTTCCAATTTCTCTATCAGACCTCTTCGGTTCAAGGAAATGCGCTCTATGGCATATATAGCTTCTGGTCGTAAGACTGATGTGTAGCGCCTAAGTTTCAGGTTGCGTGACAGGCATTTCTTGTTGTAAGTGTTCTTCGTCAGTCGATAGGCTAGTTCTAACATGTTGACTCTCTTGGATAATGATGCTCTTTCTGATAAGTTGGGTTCAATCCATCCTCCGAGATACTTAAATTTATCAGTCATCTTGATGTTTCCCTGCTCTAGTAGCATCTCTCTGTTTGCTTCTCTGATGTTGGTGAAGTATTCTGTTTTCTCCAGCGGCACTTGAAGACCCACTTTGGCAGCCTGTTTTCTGAGGCAATTTACCTGCATTGTTGCCATCTCAAGAGAATCTGCAAACAGTGCCATGTCATCTGCAAAGGCCAGGCAATCTACAGCTAGTCCATCGTTTTTACGTCCCAGGTAGATACCACTCTGAGCACCCAAATTGATCAGTTCCTTGCGCCATTCTTACATAACCTTTTCAAGGACACAGTTGAAGAGAAGCGGGGAAAGTCCAACTCCTTGTCTCACTCCAGTTTTTATTTCGAAGCTGTCTGAAATCTCGCCTCTAAATTAAACCTTGGAATGGGTGTTGGTCAAAGTTTCTAGGATAAGTCTCCGGGTTTTGTTGTCTTGTCCCAGTTCCTGGAGTACTTTTGTAAGCGTTTCTCTATCAGTGGAATCGAGCGCAATTAGCTTGCGCACGGCATTGTTTCCAGCACCTTTCCACAGTTCAGCAACGATAGAGTCCTCGCCAGCTGCCTTATTATTCTTAAGAAGTTTAATGATCTGGCCAACTTCTTCCAATGAAGGGGGCAGCGAGTCCGGTTTTGGCGTGATTTGTTTATAGTCGAAATCTTCGCTGGGTGGGCCACAGTTGAGTAGATTTTTAAAGTACTGAGCCAAAAGGTGGCTGTTGTCCTTGTCGTTATAAGCCAGTTTGTCTTGTGAGTCTCTGAAGTGGGGGCTTGGCGAAGCGTATTATATAATTTTTTATATATTTTTTTTGTAAATAAACATTTTAGTAGGTTAGTATGTAGTTGGGGAGACCGGGGCTAGTTGTCACAAAATTTAAACTTTTTGAATTTCAGTGAAGTTCCCTTAGATTAAATATTGTTTATACCAATTGAAAGTCTTATATTTATTGAATACTTTAAACTTTGTACAATTCCAATATTAATAAAAAAACGATAACTTTTTAGTGTTTAAAAATTTTAAGAATATTGTGACAACCTGCCCCGGTGTTGGGTTAGTTGTCACAGTGTGTGGGGTTAGTTGGAACATGTAATAGTTATTAAGAATATAAATACATTTTAAGCTTTATTTATTTTAAAATGAAAACTGCAATTCTCACAAATATTACATGGGTTTTGGGGGTTCGGAATTTAATCCTCATATGCCCATTGCTGGCATTCAATGCACTTTAATTGCATTTGGAAGACTTTTAGCTAACAATCCCAGATCCACCAACCATACAATTATTCTGCCACTCTCTTGCAGGTCCCTTAATTTAACAACACAAAATTCCATTTTAAAAGTATTAAATTTTTTTCTATATAATTCAACTTTTGAAAATTAAGTAATTTTTTTTAATAGTTAAACTTTGGGGTTATATTCTATAGTGTGTTCCCGAGCAACGCCACTGAGCTGCAATGTCAGTTTCATTTTCTGCCACGTACCAGATTGGGTGATTTTACGAATTTACCAACAATTTACCCCATGGGAACTAACCCCATGGGAAATGTGACAACTAACCCCATTTGTAAATATCCTACATATTCTTATTTTTATAGAACTAGCGAATAAAATTATCAATCATATTTGATATAAAATTGTAGAACAAAAGTCACTTAATAAAAATTGAGAATAATATAAAGAACTCACTTGGCACAAATAAGCCAATCAACTGGAAAAAAAGTTGGGTTAAGCTCAATTATGTTTCCACACTAAAAATTCAATCTAACCGAAAATTTGAATTTGAATGGACGTTTGACAAATCACATTATCGAAACATATGCACTGGCAAACTTTTCGTCATACACATCGCTGTATTACAGGCAATATAAGCTTTGTCACAACTAACCCGTGTGACAACTAGCCCCGGTCTTCCCTATATAGTAGTAGGTAGTTTAGTAAGCCTCAAGCGACAAACAAATCATAACTATCTTTTTATAATCAACTCAAACAACTCAAATGCTTTCTTTTGCCCGCTAAAAATGTATGAACTTTTGTTTGAGCTGATTTTTCAAAACATCTGGTGTATTGACTTGCCGACTTACACAAGACTTATCATACATTTGTGCCAGTGTATACGTATATGTACATTTAAAATACATCAAAATGTTAAAAGACATTTGAAGTTCATTAAATGACTTTGGAAGTTATTAATTTAAAAAAATTCAATAAAAATGTCGTACAAAATTTGTTTGTGATAATGATATTTTCGACAATTTATTGTAGTTAAAATTGTAGTTAAAATTATTTTTTATTACTCATGCGTTAAAAGTATTAACTGGTGCACGTTTTTTATTACGAGAAATGCCACTTTTAATACTTCCACTTGTATTTCCACGTAACTTGGGGTAACGCACGCAAATATTCAATATCGCTAAAAATATCGCTTAAAAAAAAACAAATAAATAAAAATAAAATGAGCACAATCAAGACCTCGATATTAAAAATGTGACGTGCAGTGTTAGATTTTTTTTTCATAATAAAATTAAAAAGTAAAGAAAACGTTTTAAAATGAGTGTAAATCATGGTGATACCGGAGACTGAGGAGAATTCTTATGACGAATCCACACCACCGGAGACAATTAAAAAAACAAATTTTTCATTTTAGATTCCATTTTTTTTGGATGGCCCCTGGATTCCAAACTTGTAAGATACATGCCCTCGCATGAGTAATAAAAAATATTGTTTGGAACACTGGCGGAATTGTCAATTTCCCTCTCAAGTTAATATGCCCAATTTCGCTCTGGCGAAAAAATTTTCTGTTTTTTAGTATATTTAGTTACAAAATATACTCTTATATTGCATAATATTTGGTAATATAATTCTTTTTTCTATGGTGTCATCTATTATATCATTCTATCTCGCTAGACAACAATCGTGGAAAACAATAGTGGAATAGCTTTTTAGTAATCGACGTATTAATCTAAATTTAATTTTGTGTAAATTGTATGACTAACATGAAGTTGAAACATGTTTAATTCAATTTATTGATTTAACCTTGACTTTAAACAATTGCTAATAATAAATATAGGATTTACTTAAGTGTTTATTTTTACTACATAGTTGTGTTAAATGCGCATGTTTCGTGATTCAAGTCCAATATTTACCATCTTTCTATAATAATGAAAGTATTATGTGTTTATAAATGTGCCTAATATACTCCAGTAAACTGACTTAAATTATTGCAATTTTACGAAGACGAATTGGAATATATTCTGTGAAAAGTAAAATTGCAAAAATAAATGATACCATCTCGTGTCGAAATTAAAATGATACTTTTAACTGTAATAGACAACTCACCACAACAACATGAATTTGCTTATTGGTATTATCAATTTACCGAATAATGTCTCACTAATTTCTAGATTACAGACAGCTTAGGCTTGGTCTTGGCTGATCTTCTCTGGTCTTGTATTGTCTTCTATTATCTTGTCTTGTCTTGTCTTCTATTGTCTTGTCTCGTCTTATATCGTCTTATCTCGTCTTGTCTCGTCTTGTCTGATCTCTTACCTGGTTTTGTCTGGTATTGTCTGATCTTGTGTGGTTTTATGTGGTCTTGTTCTGTCTTGTCTGGTCTTGTCTCGTCTTGTTTGGTCTCGTCCAATCTTGTCTGATCTTGTCTGCTCTTGTCTGCTCTTTTCTGCTCTTGTCTGCTCTTATCTGGTCTTGTCTGATCTTGTCTGGTCTTGTATACTCTTGTCTGGTCTTGTATGCTCTTGTCTGGTTTTGTCTGATCTTGTCAGGCCTTGTCTTGCCTTGTATGCTCTTGTCTGGTCTTGTTTGGTCTTGTCTGGTCTTGTCTGGCTTTGTCTGGTCTTGTTTGGTCTTGTCTGGTCTTGTATTGTCTTCTATTATCTTCACTTGCCTTCTATTGTCTTGTTTCGTCTTGTCTTGTCTCGTTTTTTCTTGCCTTGTCTGGTCTTCTCTGGTTTTGTCTAGTCTTTTGTCGCCTTGTCTTGCCTCGTCTTGTCTTGTCTCGTTTTGTCTTGCCTTGTCTGGTCTTGTCTGGTCTTGTCTGGTCTTGTCTGGCCTTGTCTGGTCTTGTCTGGTCTTGTCTGGTCTTGTCTGGTCTTGTCTGGTCCTCTCTGGTCTTGTCTAGTCTTGTATGGTCTTGTTTGGTCTTGTCTGGTCCTGTCTGGTCTTGTGTGGTCTTGCCTGGTCTTCTCTGGTCTTGTCTGGTCTTGTCTCATTTTGTCTCGTCTTTTCTGAACTTGTTTGATATTGTCAGTTCTAGTCTGGTCTTGTCCGGGCTTGTCTGGTCTTCTCTGGTCTTGCCTAGTCTTGTTTGGTGTTGGCTGGTCTTCTCTTGTCTATTCAGGTCCTGTATGGCATAGTTTGGTATTTGTTGGTCTTGATTGGTCATATCTGGTATTCTCGGCCCTTGTCTAGCCGTGTATCTCATTATTCTAACATTGTCTTATCTAGACTATTTTTTCCATATTTTCTCTAGTCTCTATATTATTCTCTAGTCTTTTGTACTTTTTTCAAATGTAAAAAATGATTATTTTATTTATAATTTGGAAGGTAGTTTGCAATTTTATTGTTTTCCACTTTCTCTGGAGTGTTTCAGGCCGGGCGTCGAGCAGTAAAAGCTCCCATAAACGGTAATTTTATCTTGGTTTACCGTGTAAAGGTTAACTTGGCATAAATATTAAACGCGCACACCGAGCTGATATACACCAAAATCCAACTATCAACATAAAGCAGTCTAGACTTATAAATCTGTCCAAATTGGCAGACCACAAAGTGAAAATGAATTAAAAGTAACCTTTTGTTTTTTATTTAACAGGCTAAACATATTAGACTAGCTTGACATGTTTGGATACGAATTTTTGTTCCAAATCATCAAACATTTTTTGAATCTGCTTAGATCATCAGTAACTTTTACTTAAATTGATAAAAGTAAACGCGAAGGATTAAAGCAGATCGTCCTGGGTTTTTTTAACACGTACTCGTTGCCCGACGAACCTTTTAGTTCCTTTATGTCGAAACCCTTTCAAACGCCCTTTGAGCTCAAAGAATGTAACAATCGATTGTTGGTATAGAAAAATATTCAAGATTAGACTCTTCACCCTCAACGATCTTTCATCGATAGTAAAATGCAATCTTATAACGTATCTATTGACTGGAAATTACGAAATTATTTTAGTTCAAGCTTCTTAAATTGAGATATTAAACGATTATATTAGTTAAAACTCTATTATTAATGTAAACTAATATGTTATTAATTGTACAAATACGGTTCGACCTTAACCGTTAGCCGTATCAATACGATCTCGGTAATTATAACTTGCAATGCCGTGAATCGTTCGTTCACTTTTATTTTTAGTTCTTGCCGAAACGTGCCATAGATTATTGCATAATCCGGCGTGAATCACGTTCTAGCATCGTCCACACGGAAAGCAACTCGCCCTCAGGCGCTATTTTCCTCACAATGTGACCTCTTTGACCGTTTACTTTTCGGGCTTCAATATCCTCGCGGTTTATTGCGTTCTTCCATGTAATACACATGTCTGCAAGTCGTCGACTTGAACGGCGTTTGTATGAAATCACGCACGTCATAAACCGTGACCGAAAATTTTTTTACACGCGTAGCGGATGCGGCCGATTGAATAATTAACTCTTATCTACTCAACTCCAAAAACGTATATTCATGAAGACAAATGACTGACATTATTATCAATTCTTATGTTTAAAATAAATATATCTACATTGACAATGTTGGCTTTATGTTGGCTGTTTAGCCAAATATAAAAATTTTCAATTACAAAACTAGTCTAGAAATCTGGAAGGACAAAAGAACGGACTAAACTAAAAATGGCCAGACAAAGTCAGACAAGACCAGACAAGACCTGACATGGCCTGAGAAGGCCTGACAAGACCAGACAAGAGCTGACAAGGCCTGACAAGATCAGACCGGGCCAGCCAAGACCAGACAACACCAGACAGGACCTGGCAAGACCAGATAAGATCTGACAAGACCTGACATGCCCAGACTTGACTGGACCAGGCCAGACAAGACCAGACAGGACCAGACAAGACCACATAGATCAGGCAAGACTAGACAATATCAGACAAGAGTAGACAAGATCAGACAAGACCAAACAAGACCAGACAAGACCAGACAATATCAAGACAATACCAGACAGGACCAGACAGGACCAGACAAAACCAGAGAAGACCAGACAAGACCAGATAAGACCAGACAAGGCCTGAGAAGAGCAGACAAGACCAGGCAAGCCCAAACAAGACCAGGCAAGCCCAAACCAGACCAGACAAGACAGGATAAGATCTGACAAAACCTGAAAAGTCCAGACATGACTGGACCAGGCCAGACAAGACGAGACAGTACCAGATAAGACCACATAGATCATACAAGACCAGACAAGACCAGACACATGACCAGACAAGACCAGACAAGACCAGACGAGACCAGACGAGACGATATGAGACCAGACAATACCAGACAAGACAAGTCCAGACCAGACAAGACCCGACAAAACCAGACAAGATCAGACAAGAACAGACAAAACTGACAAGACTAGATAAGACCACACAAGTGCAGGCAAAACCAGACAAGACCAGATGAAACCAGACAAGGTCAGACAAGACCAGACAAGACCTGCCAAGACCTGATAAGACCTGACAAGACCTGACAAGACCTGACAACACATGAGAAGACCTGACAAGACCAGACAAGATCAGACAAGACCAAACAATACCAGACGAGACCAGCAAGACCAGACAAGACCAGACGAGACCAGACGAGACCAGACAAGTCCTGACAAGACCAGACAAGGCCTGGCAAACCCAGACAAGATTAGGCAAGACAGGATAAGATCTGACAAGCCCTGACAAGACCGAACATGACTGGACCAGACCAGACAAGAAAAGACAGGACCTGACAAGTCCTCACAGATAAGACAAGACCAGACAAGACCAGACAAGATCAGACAACACTAAACAAGACCAGGCAAGACCAGAAAATACCAGACAAGACCAGACAAGATCAGTTAATACCAGACAAGACCATACAAGACCATGCAAGAGCAGACAAGACCGTACGAGACCAGACGCTACTAGTTGAGGCCAGACCATACCAGACAAGACCATACAAGGCCAGACAATACCAGATAAGACCCTACAAGACGGACAAGACCAGATAAGACCACACAAGTGCAGACAAAACCAGACAAGATCAGACAAGACCAGATAAGATCAGACAAGACCATACAAAAGCAGGTAAGACTAGACAAGGCGAGACTAGACATGACCTGACAAGACCATGCAAGTCCAGACAACAGCAGACAAGGCTAGACAATACCAGACAAGACCTGACGAGAACAGGCACGAACAGACAAGACCAGAAAGGACCAGACAAGGTTAGACAAGACCAGACAGGACCAGGCAAAATCAGACAGAACGAGAGATGATCTGTCAGCACGAGGCCATACGTGACAAGGCGAGACCAGATAAAACAATATTATGCAAGACGAGACAAAACAACACCAGACAAGACCAGACAAGACGAGACAAGATGTTACAAGACGAGAGAAGGCGATTCTAGAACAGTCAAGACCAGACAAGACCAAGACAATTCAAGTTTTATTTAGGGTATCCCTTACAGCAAGTAGATCTTGAATGCAATTATAATATGAATTCCATGTCCAATATTATCATATTGGACATGGAGAAGTAGGGGATTTTCCAGTTGATTCTGAATAGATATCGCAGGCTTTAGGAGACCTTGAACACAGTTTCCAAACTGCTTGACATTTTGCCATGGCTTCATCATAAAGTTTTTTGTATGAATTACTTCGGGATCTAGAATTATCCATATCTCTTGAAGCTATTAAATGTAATGTGTGCGTGGCACACCTTTCATGATTTAATAGCTGCAAATCTTCAGCTGACTCCGGAAATTGTGTTATAGATAACACATTGGTATCATCATCGTCAATATTAGTTTGCATAACTTCAATATTTTGAATAAGAGCTGAATCTTTTTCACTTGTGCCTGTATCCGAATCTTATCCATATATTTTAAAAGCTTTGACTATATTTGATCCATTCTCGGTAATATTCTTTGGAATTTTGTCAGCTTTAAATCAAATTCTGAATGAATTTCCACATCAGTCAGCTACTTTGTCACAACTATGGGTTCCCTTAAACTTCCTTCAAGTCAA
Organism: Phosphuga atrata; assembly: GCA_944588485.1. Classification (NCBI taxonomy): domain Eukaryota; kingdom Metazoa; phylum Arthropoda; class Insecta; order Coleoptera; family Silphidae; genus Phosphuga; species Phosphuga atrata. The sequence continues at coordinate 30,926,175 of OX155901.1, read as the reverse complement.
AATTATACTTTTTCGGTCAAATGTATCACAAGCAATCCCATGAGCTGTTTCACCCAGATATCTTCTCTTAGATGTCGACCATATATCAGCAGTAGTGCATTTGTGTGCACTACAATTCAACCTTTTTCAAAGGTTGTATTGAATCTTTTACATATTTAGTGTATTGTTTTGCTATTATTTTATTACATTTGCTATTATCATATTGCACATAATTTTTAGTGGAACAGTTAATTGATGTGCACCTTCAATATGAGCTTTAAGGAATTCATGTTCTACAATTGATATAGGTGACATGGTATTCACTAAAAAATTCACAAGTAACCTTTCGAAATTTACTGACTTCGGTTGGATGGCTGGAAGAGTTAACTGTTTCAATATTTTATATGAAATTGATTCCCCTTAATAAATGTTTTATTGTCAATAAAAATTGTAAAAACCATAAATTAATCAAAAAGACGGAATGTCGACGAACAATTCGATATTCTGTTCAACTAAAGTTGATGGATAACGGTTGAATCATAAGTTAAATTACTAGAAATAGCTATATTTCGATGTTTAACTTATTGATGCTTAGTTAAAAAGAATATATTAAAATAATGTATCGATTGTATTTTATTTATTTACATCCAGCAAGCAAAGAAAACTAAACACTTTCAGTTTGAAATTGACAAATAGTAAATATGTAACCTACACCGAAACAGTATAAGTTTATCAGTTTAAGACTTGTAATGTTGGCATTATTGTTATTTTTGCAACAATTAGAACTCCTGCGTTCTTAAATAAAGTAATTTTGAATTTAAGTATGAAAAAAAAAATGATATATGAAATAAAGAATTTTACAAATCCATTTTGCATTTTACAAATACTAAATATTTATATAAAGTATTTCAAATAAAATGGAAAATATTTTTTAAAGAGAAATATTTCAAATGTAAAATAAAAATAGGTATTTTGCATTTTGTATTTGCATTTGAAATATACGTATTTCAAATAATTCACATATCTGCTTAAACTTGATTATATAAATTTATATTTAATTATATGTGGTCAACTTCCATGTGGTCAACATGGCTAACCATGACAAGTTAATCTCTGAATTAACAAGCTTAAAAAGGAAAACCTTATAGAAATTATTCTAACAAAGAAGCTCCCGGACAATATAAACGTTAGTGAAGCCCTAAGAACTATGATAGAGGACGAGAAGGAACCGAATCTAGCACACGAAGTCTCATCACCACAACTTTACTGCGCCGTCATTTACGATAACAACGTAAGTGAACTTACCCGTTAAACCGACCTTAAAGTGACTTCAAATGAGCTAGAATGTTCTAAACGGATAATTAAGGAGCTAGAAAGAACAATTTCAAATTTAGAGCTGATAATCTCACTACTTCACAAAGATGTAAACAACCCAAATTTTGTGGTTAGACCCGATAACACAAAACCTTCGCATGACCGAGGGAAAAGCTATGTTGCCGCGCCTCCATTAAAATATAATGATGCAACGGAGAAAAATAAAGTGACAAATTCAAAGAAGAATCCTCCTATAAATGATCAAGTAATTGCAAATCCTGCTGCCACTGCCTCTAGTAATAAACCCCACCAAGTTCATGCTCCCGGCAAAGGCAAATTTGTCTCCTTGATGTCTCCCGTGTCTCCAAGGACGGCACACGCGATGCATATTTTAGAATATTTCATCTAAATACACAATGTCTGTTTTCTTGTTTTCTTGACAAGAGCAAGTATGAAATGATAGAAATCTCAGAACACTTGCTGAAGAACGATTGTCTACAAATGACCACTCTAATCAATAGTCTACTATCAGCATTCTGTCGCACGAAATACCAACATGGTGGTATCGCCATATTTATCCGGAATGACATAAATTGAAATAAAATAAAATTGTACACCCTTTGACCTCTCCATGTTTTCTACAGCGCTGGATGGAGAATTTTGCGGTGCCGTGTTGAAAAATCTTGACTGTCTAGTTATTGCACTTTACAGATCATGTCTCGGTGAGTACAACAATTTTCTAAATAGTCTTGAATCGGTTATTGAGGCGCATTTCGATTAATTTGGCAATATTGTAATATTAGGAGATTTTAACATAAGCTTTACTGATGGTGGCAATAAACTCGGTGTTCTGTAGAGTCTGCTTAGCACTTATGGTCTTCGTACTACTGTAACAGGGTTTACCAGAGTAACTTCGGCATCTATATCTTGCATCGAAACTGTTATCACAAACCTTTCTGATAAGATTTGTTATACGGAGGTCCTAAAGCCAGGTCTTTCGGACCACCATGCCTTATTTCTGTTAATTTCGTTTAACACGTAACAAAAATGCCGAAAGTGCTGTACCATAGGAAATTTACACAGGAACGATTGATGCAATTGTATGACAATCTAAAATATGCCAATTGGTCTTTTATTAGCTTTGGAAGAGCCGGAATCTGCAGCGCACAAAATTATAGAAATTGTTAAAACTGACATTTTCCTGTACAGAGATGTTACTCTAAAGGTCAACCCTTTACTTGATTTACTGATGAATTACGTGAGATGCGCGAAAAGTTAAGTATTCTGAGATTAATTGCAGACGTATCGGGTTCTCCTCAAGATAAAAAGCTATTTTCTATGTACCGGAGTCTCTACAGAAAAAATATAAATAAAACCAGACAAAATGTTCACGAAGTTTTTTTACTTCTGATAATTTTGCAAGAGATGCGTGGAAGTTGATAAATGACGAGCGTAATATAAAACAAAACGAAATTAGTCATATTCTAAGCTGTAATGACTTTAATAAATACTTTTCAAAAATTGGCTCAAACATAGCTAACGAAATCACTGCGAACATACATACTTCCATAAATGTCCAGCTAACGTGTCAACCATATTTTTAAATCCCATTCTGCCTAGTGAAGTCAAAAAGTATATAGATAAGTTATCTAACTGTGCAAGCCTTGATGTTCACAACATGAACAGTAAAATTTTCAAGTACTCCCGTGATATATTGGCCAAACCACTCTGTGATCTATTTAATCGATGTCTTGAACATGGCATATTTCCGAGCGTTTTTAGAAAAGCTAAAGTAGTTCCTGTGTTCAAAAAAGGGAACAGAGATGATATAAGCAACTATCGTCCTATATCTATTATACCAGTGATGGGAAAATTTATGGAGTCAATTATTAAAGATAGATTCACATTGTTCTTAGAACAGAATAAAATTTTGTCTAGCGCGAAATATGGCTTTAGATCTGGCTGTTCCACTATTAAGGCACTGCTTAAGATAGTTAAAGATGTTGTTGGGGTACTGGAGACTGGGAAACTCACTTCACTTGCGCTGTGTGATCTTTCGAAAGCATTTGATGTGGTGTCACAAAATTTTAAAAGCGGTGTATTATGGTCTGCGTGGTGTTTCCCTGTCTGCTTTCGTCATATCTTTCTGGTAAATTTCAATGTGTTCGCATTGGAGACAGTGTTTCGAACTATCTTCCGGTTACATTTGGTGTACCCCAAGGATCTATCCTTGGGCCACTGTTATTTTTGATTTATATTAACGACCTGCCCATGTATATGAAGCCTATAAATAGTTTTCTCTTTGCGGACGATACCACACTGTACTGTCAGGAGTCACACTTAGAGCGGGCCATGGAAACCACCAAGCTGGCTTTGTCCCGCGCGGAATCGTGGTTTGGCTCCAATTTATTAAAACTAAATGCTAGCAAAACTCAATCCTTGGTGATTTCCAGTAACAACCGTGTAATCTCTGGTTCTTCTGCCGTGCTTTTGGGAATAACAGTGGATGACAACCTTACCTGGGAAGCCCATATAAAGTCGATAATACCCAAGCTTTCCTGGACTATCTTTCTCCTAAGAAAAGTAGCACTTGCTAATTTCGATGCCTTCAACTTACGCTCTGCATACTTTGCATTATGCTACTCCCTGATTTCCTATGGTATAATATTGTGTGGAAACTCTGTCGCGGCGATTAAAGTATTTAAACTGAAAAAATAAGCAGTCAGGATAGTGTCAAGAGCGGGATATTTAGATCACTGTAAGCCACTCTTTCTAAAGTTCAAAATCATGTCATTACCGTCATTATTTATTTATAACTCCTTGCTTGAGATTCACTCCAAGTCGAGCATACATGTGACTAATGCATCTGTTCACTACCATGACACTAGATACAAGGACTATCTGGTCATACCACAGTTCAGGCTAGCTAAATCTGAAAAAAATAACACCTAAATTAAAATTAAAACTTTAACTTTAACTTATAAGCTACCCTCATTCTTAAGGAGGCCCTTCCGATTCGAGTTTTTAAAAGCAAAATCAAAAGCTTGCTTATAGAAAGTTGCTGTTACTCAATCAATGATTTCTTTTCCCTTAAACTTTAAATTTTACGTCTAAAGCCATGTTTTACGACTGTATGTAATGTCTGTTTTATATTAATGTCTTCGTCCATTTACACTTATGTATACGTTCTCTGTTTAACTCTGTTTTATTAATATTATTATTTGACTTGTCATAAATACATTATGTATAAAAATGATAAATGATAAAGAATATTATATGAAAATCATTTTCTAGTTAGTTTTCTCCATTTCGTTTGTGTTTTCAACCAATCACTAGCAACTAAATTGATGCATCTGCATTCTCACTTGCCAAGTTTAGTTTGACCACTCTCCACCTTTGTTTCATTTATACGTCAGATAATGGTATCGAGATTCTTATATAAATTCAGCGGACGTCGTAGTAAAACTACTATGTTAGCTGCCGTCACATAAATCCTCCATATCCTGGCTAGTTTTGTACGACGTCCGCAATGAAAAAACGCGACATCTTTTAAAACATTTCTAAAAAAGGGTTCAACGTGATATATTGACAACAAATCAAAAGTTTTTTCTCTTTTATATAAAAAATAAGATTTTATGGGCTTTATTAGATTCTCGGCAGGCAGACTAGGTGCTTGACTAGACGCATAAAGTTCTAGCACTAGAAGTTTATTTGCTGTCTGTTTAGTAATTTTGGTGATATAGTCTCTGGTAACAATTGATTTATTAATTTGATAGATTAAACCAGCCGTCTTCAACTATTAAGAACTCACGGACTATGATATGAGAATTCCAAAAGATGCACGCATCCTTACAATATGAAATATTCAACTGGCTTTTTAGATAAAACTGGGTAAACTAAATACAAGTGCCTGTCGATTTTCATACTATCATTGTATAAAGTTTTACAACACACAGCGGCCGTGGATGCAGCTTTCTTTCAATGGCGCTTGAATATATCCAAACATTATCGGTTGGGGACCTCTGAATTATATTATGTTTATTTCTAATGTTAACAAAGAATTAGATTATTGTCTATCACGACTTTTCACACAAGAAAGATTTATTATGTCCAACAAAGAAAGTTTCCATTAATAAGGTCGAAATTAATATTAATAAACCAATCAATCACGTCGCGTCTTTGGTATTAAGGCGATAGTCGATAAACATCGCGTGTTTTGATTCCATTGATTGCTTTGTTTCACGAACGGCCATTTTTCTTCCTCTTGTTTTTATCCGCAGAAATGCCTGTGCACTATCCTCTAAAGAGCCCTGGAAATGTATTTTCAAGGGTGCTGCAGATGGAAATGATCGGAAGAATTCAGATAAGAATACTCGATTTATAGTTACGAGCGCATCAAAGAGGCGCGAGAGTACTGCCGGAAATGATTCTGGGCACATCCGGTCCACTTGTTAAAAATCATTATTATAATGTGCACAGCGACGATACGAAGTTAAAATATATACGGAAGCAGATTCAATATGAGAAATAGGTTTTATAAGATGAGTTTTTGCCTACTTTTGTATGCTTTATCTATCTATCGAGTTATGTCGACCATAACAATTACATTTTGAGTCTAATTTTAATTAAATAAAATTTAAAAAAATTAAATTAATAAATTAGTTACTAAATTGTTTATTACTACAAAATTGAGAATTTCTAAATCATTCAAGAATTTCCTAGATTTTCCAATAAAAAATTACCTTTATTTCAAACACAACCATATTATTCTTTGTGCTAATTCTAAAACTAAATGAGAAATTGATTAAATTTGCACTGATCGAGTTTATTATTTTTTTTATTAGTCAGTAAAACAAACTTAAAAACTCTTGACATTTTTCATGAAAATCGACCTTGGCGTCAACCATAATAATCGCATTTTGAGTCCAACTCAAAATTGAATGAGATAGAGTGATCAAATTTACACTCAATCAGTTTACTAAAGAAACTCCAGAACTTCTCCAGAAACTTTCAAGGTTTTACTAAATTTTCCATAAAAGTAGACGTTGATTACAACCTCCACAATATCATTTTGCGTTTAACTCACCATAAAATAACTCATACATAATAAGAATTATGACTTAAAATGCTCAAACTTACACTAGAGCTAGCTTACGACATTTTTCATGAAACTCGATGTTGATTTCAGCCACATATATGAGTCTAATTTTACCACCAACAACTAGAAAAATAAATGAGTTAAAAATCCCAAATTTGCACTAGATGTAGATTGCCACATTAATAAAAACTTTAAAGCTACTATAACTATCAAGATTTTTCAAAACTTCATTCACAAAATTTCATTTTGAGTCAAACTCCCTCAATTATTTCAAAAATAAATGACTTATATGGTCAAAGTCGTAGTACAGCTAGTTTACTAAATTGTATATTTATCTACAAATTTGAATACTCTTGAAACTGTCTAGATTTTTCTAAATTTTCTATGAAAGTCGACGATGATTTTAATCAGAAAATTTTTATTTCGCGTATTTCAACCTTCACAAATTCGAAAACTAAATGAGTTAGAATGATCAGATTTGCATTAGAACTAGTGTTTACTATTTTTATTTTATTAATATACAGCTTTAAAACCTCATGGAAAATGAAAATCTACTTTGCGACATTTTCAGTTCCTGCTACAAATACTTTTTAGTGTAAACTTGCTGGTTTAACAAATGATCCAGTACACTTCACTAATCTGAGCTAGTCTACTAAATTTTCAGTCTAAAAACCTGAAAACTCTAACTAAAACTTTCAAAACTTTCCAAAATTTCTTTCATGTTATTTTCTGACGATAAACTGACGTTATTTTCAAGAACAATAATCAGTCGTGAAGTTGGCCCCCGAATTTTTGAAAAATTTAATTTTTTTTAGAGTTTTGGCAAGATTTTGAATAGTCGAAGTCGAAGTATATATAGTTCGAAATGCCGAATAGTCGAGTTCTTGCTTGAAGATTGCATTAGTTCCGGGGAATTTCGGGCAGAAATCGAGAAAAACGATTTGGGGGCCAACTTCACGTAGCCCCCTCTTTTTCAGGAAAAAGAGTTCTGATGTAATATTCCAGTTCTTTATATAGAGTTCTAGAGTTCTCAATCGATAATGCATATAGTTCTACTTTTTTTTTCAAAATTTTGTAATTTTTGAAAAAAGGTTTTCGATTGTACTAAGGCAGATAAAAAAAAAATGCTTATTAGACATTTTTGTAAAATCAATATTTATTGAATTCGAAATTTTTTAAAAGAAGTTATAAAAGAGATTTGTTCAGAACTCTCGAGGGACAACCCAGAACTCTTAACAGAACTCATGGAAAAATCAAATTTTGAAAATTCTGAAATTTTCAAAAAATTTGCGCCTCGCTTTTACTTTAATATAGGTTTGGCACAGAAATTGTATAGGTTATTTGTTCAGAACTCTCCGGGGGCTACTCAGAACTCATATCAAAACTCATAAAAAACATTTTTTTTTGGAATTCTGTAATTTTTAAAAATTTTGCGCCTCGTTTTTGCTACTTTAATAACTTCTTTAATATTGGTCTGACATGGAAATTATAAAAGATATTTGTTGTTCAGAACTCTCGAGGGGCTACCCAGAACTCTGAACAGAACTCATGGAAAAAAAAATCGAATTCTGTAATTTTCAAAAGTTTTGCGCCTCGTTTTTGCTTATAACTTCTTTAATATTGGTCGGACATGGAGATTATAAAAGAGATTTGTTCAGAACTCTCGAGGGCCTACCCAGAACTCTGAACAGAACTCATGGAAAAAAAAATCGAATTCTGTAATTTTCAAAAGTTTTGCGCCTCGTTTTTGCTTATAACTTCTTTAATATTGGTCGGTAATTATAAAAGAGATTTGTTCAGAACTCTCGAGGGGCTACCCAGAACTCTTAACAGATTTTACGGATTTTTTTTTGTTTGGAATTCTGTAATTTTCAAAAATTTAGCACCTCATTTTGCTTATAACTTCTTTAATATTGGTTTGACAAAGAAATTGTATTGGTTATTTGTTTAGACTTCTCCGGGGGCTACTGAGAACTCTAGTCCGAATCCGGACTGCGTGAAGTTGGCCCCAAATTGTTTTTCTCGATTTCTGCTCGAAATTCCCCGGAACTATTGCAAGTTTCAAGAAAGAACTCTAGAACTATTCAAAATCTTGCCAGAACTCTAAAAAAATTTCAATTTTTCAAAAATTCGGGGGTCAACTTCACACGACTACAATAATCTCATTTTGAGGCTTAGCCGACTCTCAATAACTCGAAAACTAAATAGGTTAGAACTATCAAACTTGCATCAGAGTTCAATCATTTCATTTCGATGATTTCAACCACATTTCGATTGATTTCAACCAAAACATTCTCATTTTGTGTATATTCTAACTAACAATTCGAAAGTTAAAGGAGTTACAATGATCAATCTTTAAGTAAAGCTAGCTTATTTCTCAAGTCTTGTCTGTCTAGTCTAATCTGGATAGACCTTTCTGTTTAATCCTGCCTGATTAAGACTGTTTGTCTAGTATTGTCAGTCTATTCTTATTTGTCTAATCTCGTCTGTCTAATCTTATTTGTTTAATGTTATCTCTCCAGTCTTCTCTGTATAGTCCTGTCTGTCTTCTCTTGCCTGTCGAGTCTTTTCTGTCTAGTATTTTCTGTTTAGTCATGTGTGGCTTTTATTGTCTGTCTAGTCTTGTCTGTCTAATCTATTCTGTCTAGTCTCGTCTCTCTACTCTCGTCTCGTCTGTATAGTCTCATCTCGTCTGTCTAGTCTCGTCTGTCTAGTCTCGTCTCTCTACTCTCGTCTCGTCTGTATAGTCTCATCTCGTCTGTCTAGTCTCGTCTGTCTAGTCTAGTCCGTCTAGTCTCGTCTGTCTAGTCTCGTCTGTCTAGTCTCGTCTGTCTAGTCTCGTCTGTCTAGTCTCGTCTGTCTAGTCTCGTCTGTCTAGTCTCGTCTGTCTAGTCTCGTCTGTCTAGTCTCGTCTGTCTAGTCTCGTCTGTCTAGTCTCGTCTGTCTAGTCTCGTCTGTCTAGTCTCGTCTGTCTAGTCTCATCTGTCTTGTCACGTTTGTCTAGTCTCGTCTCTTTAATCCTGTCTATCTAGTCTTGTCTGTCTAGTCTTGTCTGTCTACTCACGTCTCTCTAGTCTCGTAACAATTAGAAAATTAAAGGAGGAGAGAATGATTAAACTGTAAGTAAAGCTGACTTATTTGTGGAGTCTTGTCTGTCTTATCTTGCAAGTCTAGCCTTATCTGGATAGTCCTGTTTGTCTAGTCTTAACTCTCTGCTCTGATTTGTATAATCTCGTCTGTCTATTCTAATCTGTCTAATCTCGTACGTCTAATATTCTCCATTCTAATATCTCTCCATTCTTCTCTGTCTTCTCTGTGTTGTCATGTCTGTCATGTCTTATCTGTCTAGTTTTTGCCTGTCTAGGGATTTTCTGTCTAGTCTTCCCTGTCTACTCCTTGTAGTAAGTCATGTGCGGTGTGTCTTGTTAGGACTGTCAACCCGTGTCTGTGCATTCTTTGGAAATATTTATTTCATGTTTATAGTAGACATATATAATATATGTATATTGATAAGATGCACATAACTTATGCAAGGCTCGTACATCTATAGTTTATAGTTTATATTTGAGTATCCAGAAAATCCTTAAGGGGCAATTCGGTTGTCTGGTGCAACGACCCTTTCACCATTTTCACAGCACGGTTTCACCTCTGCTTCTATCCATAATAGATTTTTATTACTTCATAGATTCTACTTAATTCCCTAAACGTGAGCCACTTATACTTCTTGGCTTGCGTGTGTAGTTTTCTCTGCCTAGTCTTGTCTGTCTAGTCTTGACTGACAGATCAAATTCATAATCAGATTCTTTATTTACCTTTTGAGATTTAGATATAAACAATCTATAGGTTCAGTCACAATAAATACATAAAATATTATGGTTTTTAAAATTACAATTTAAAATTGAAAAGTAAAACATGAATTTTTACAGTACATAATTACATTACAATTTAAAATGTACACTTTAAAAACACTGACAAAAACAATAAATACATACAAATTAATGATTTTAAAATTACAATTAAAATTTTACAATTTAAAAAAAATTGACAGTTACAATAAAAACATACAAATTAATGCTTTTTAAAATTAGAATTAAAAATTGACAATGACAATAAATACATAACAATGTAATGGTTTTTAAAATTACAATTTAAAATTTTTAATTTAAAAAAATTGACAATGACAATATATATAAATACACATTATTACAGTTAAACATTTTTTTGATGTTATAAAATGGAGTTTGAGGCAATAGCCACAGTTTGGCCTTTCTTCTGAATTTCTTATAAGAGGTATCATCTCGGAGAGCCTTTGGTAGTTTATTGAAAAGTTTTATTTCTTGGTTTTCCAGTCCTTTGCTGTAAAAATTGATTTTGGGGCGTATAGGAGATCTTTTCCTCTCCTGTTATAATTATGATTGTCCGCGTTTTCTGGCGAGCTCCTTTCGACTTATCAATATATGCTGTTGTTTCTAGAATATACAGGCTGGCTGCTGTCAATATTCCTCGGTTCTGAAAGTGTTTCTTGCAGGAATCAGTAATTTTTAACCCTAGTATATTTCTCAGAATTCTTTCTTGTGCAATAATATATTATTTCTATATTCGAAGAAGCACCCTATAAGATTATTCCATATGTCAGATTACTCTGGACCTCAGCAAAATACCAGCTATTAAGATCTTCCTTAGTCAGGATTTTGGATAGGTACTTTATTAGAAATGCCTTCTTGTGAAGTATAGCGTTGATATGTTGTATCTGCTTGGTCCATTTTAATGTTCCTTCAGATATACCTCTAGGAATTTTGTATATTTTGCCCTTTTTAGCTGATGAGTTTGTATTGTTAGGTTAATATTGTCGACATAGACACTTCTTGCTGATTAAAAAATAACATTCTGTTTTTATTTGATTGAAATGGAGCTTATTTGCTGTAAAACATTGAAAAACCATTTCTAATACTCGCTTGGCTTACTCAACATTATTATGAAAGTCTTTTCAACACACAATAAAGCTAGTGTCATCTGTATATAGAGTGCAATGGCACCCTCTTATGTATTTAACTAAATCAGCGGTATGTAGCAGAAATAGGGTTGGAGCCGGTATACTTCCTTTGGGTATCCCTATGTGTGTACTATCCTGGATTGCCCACTTCTGTTTCCAATCCTTACCGATACAAATTGCTTTCTGTTTTCTAAGTAGGATTGTATCCAGCGGTCCGCTTTTCCTCTGATCCCATAGCTGTATAATTTGTTGAGGAGAATCCTATGTGATACACAATCGAGGGCTTTTGTTAGATCACAAAATATTCCAAAGGCCCGCTATACCCTTATATACCCTATAAATACCCTTTATCAACTTGCTCCAATATTTTGTTATGAAAATTTACCAAAGCTGTTGAAGTAGATTTCCCTTTACAAAAACCATGCTGCTGGGAAGCAATCAAATCATGCTTTTCTATAAATGGGATCAGTCTGGATTGCATACAGTATACAAGAATTTTAGCTAAAACAGAGATAAGGTTTATCGGTCTATAGTTTTGGGCATCTGTGTTATCTCATTTTTGTAGACTGGGATAATTTTTGATGTTTTCAGGATTCTAGACAGACAAGCCCAAACAGACAATTTCTCCGGAAATTTCTCCTCAGCGATAGATGTATTTATTATCTCAGTTATAGGTGTTATGAGCTCATGCCTGAATTCTTTTATGATGGTGCACGGGATTTCATCGGGACCAATTGTTGAATTGTTTTTTAATGTGGAGATTATTGACAGGACTTCACTTTCGGTAAAATCATTTAGGAATATGTATTTGGAATTAGGCTATATATGTTTGTTTGAGATGGTTGTCGGTTTAATGTTGTTAGCGATTAATTTTGGAGCTTGTTCGAAGTAGTTATTTAATACCTCTCCGATTTCCTTAGGATCTGTATACCGGATATCATTTTGGATTATTTGCGAAGGTCAAGAAACTTTCAGCTTATTTGATTGCACATTAATTACATTTCAAATGACTTTTGATTTATTCTTTGCTTTCATTATCTTATAGTTAAAATATTTTTGTTTTGCTACTGTAATTAATTTGTACCTTTTTTGTTTTGGATATAGATTTCTTAAAGCTGGGTAAGTTTTTTCTAGCAGAAACATATCTGTAAGATTAGCAGCCGAGAATTTTACTTCTTCTGTAACCCCGCTGTTTCTATCTTGCTTGACTTTTATCACTGGTAAACTTGAAAAAATGTGATATTGAAGTACCTTGATCAAGGCAACTGCCTTGCTGTTGCTGCTTGAATTGATAAAAACGCCCTTCCGTGTTTCATTGCGGATCTGGTTGGCAAAACGAATTTTGTTAGGAGTTGGGAAGCTTCTTATCAATTTGAATTTATCTTCAGTTTCTATCATAGTTCAACAGCTCAGTTTTAACATAAGATGATCCGACATGGGAGTGTCTTCCACCGTAGTCTTTAATTTTAGTCCAGCAGTAGCAAATATGTTGTCTATTTGAGTTTTACATGTGGATGTGATTTACTTGTGCATTTGATGTGTGGTATGTTGTTTAATATATTGATTCATCCCATAATCTTCAAGTAAATTGGTAATATTATATTTTGCTTTAGTTTTTTTTTGTTTTCCCAGAACCATACCTATATTTTTGCATATTTGAAAATAGCCAGTTTTTCTGAACCAATTTTGTACAGAAAAAAATTTGCTATCTTTTCCCGTTAAAAATTATAAGAAAATTTGTAAAAATAAAGTATTATCAAATATTCCCGCATTAACCCCCTATTATCCCTAATTCCGTTACAAATACATTATAGATCCTCTCAATTACCGGTATTCCCAACTAAAAAAAAATAAAACAACGCATTTAACCACAGATTATTAATATACCACACCACATATATATTAATATACGTTAGTATATATAATCTTAATCTCTTCTTTGTAAAATTAGTTATCTTCTTAAGTTGCCGTACTCTCCGAGAGCTTAGGCAACCTCTCGCGCATATTATGCGTTTTGTAATGTTAAATTAATAAATAATACTAATTATTAGGGTTCTGCACCGAAACCGGAACCCTTCTAGGATCACTTTGTTGTCCGTCTGTCTGTCTGTCTGTATGTCAAGACCATTTTTCTCTGGAACGCGTAGAGGTAACAAGTTGAAATCTGTATCAAATACTCTGCGGTCTCTTTCAGATGTGAAAAAATCAAACTTTTAAGTCAACGCGATCAAAATATATGACCGATATGTCGCATATTTTGCGATTTCACAAGGGAATCAAAACCTATAGGGTACTTTCCGTTGACCTAGAATCATGAAATTTGACATGAAGCGGTGTCTTATAGCACATGTAAAAATCTGAAAACCGTAAATATGTAGTTTAATTACAAGAAAAATGCGAATTTACTATTAGAAACTTATGAAAATACACCAATGTTATCGTAGTGGTATTGTCAGGCTCCGGAAGCATATGGGTTGCATACAGTTAGGTCCTCCTCGGTTAGGTCCGAAGGTTAAAAAGTATGTGTTGGCACCAATCTGTTTATTCTGAATTTTCTTTGTTTATATTCGTTATGCGTACGCTCTATATCACGTACGCTCTATATACATAATATATACAGGGTATATATTATGTCTAAATTTTGCTTGTTTATAACCTACATGCGACATACTCAAGTCCCGTAACATCCTGTATATATTATATTTCGTCTAATTTTTCTTTATAATCTACATATACTTAAATCACGTACGCCCTATATTTTTTGGTAGTCAATTGCCCAAAAGCAGTCAATTGAACAACTGAAAGTTAAGAGTATCGAAATAGATCTAGAAATAGTTATATATTTATATATATATATATATATATATATATATATATATATATATATATATATATAAAGTTTAGAAATAGTTATAGAACCCTCGGTGCGCGAGTCACAAATCGTACATGGCCGGTTTTTAATTTCTAATTATTGACAGATGCGATTTTGCCATTTGTTTCCAAAGGCTACTTGTTTAAATCGTGATGATTGCGACTTTGTGATATTACTTTTTACTTCTTTAATTACTTTATACTTCATTATAAATATACGTCATTACTCCGTCATATATATGTCATTACTCCAGTTTCAAAATATGGAAAAATATGTAAATTGCGCTTAAAATGGTCCTTACTCAATCCCATTTAAGAACCTCTTTTCAGATTTTTTCTATCGTTTTTCGCTTTCTTATAATAGAGCTGAGACATCGAGTTTTGCTCACCCTGTACATTCAGGAATAGTAATATGTTTGTATTTACCTCATTAGCAATTATTTTCTTGATTTGGCTCGCTCTAAATGCAGGAAAAAACGATTTATGTTGGTATTTTGTGGCCATAGTTCCGGATTTTTATCTCCTCTAATTTATCTAAGGGTACTGATAGTTTGAATGACGCGTAATTCCGGCTGGTTTGAAATCAGTTTTTTTCAGAATACAGCTAGAAAATTTTTACCTCTCAGATAGTCTTATATATCTTCTTCTTTAATTTGCGGCTCTAGTCTAAAAATATGTAGATAGGCGTATCTAGTTACGACCTTAATTTATTTGTTATATTGTTTGTGCCGATTATAACATCACTATTGCGGGTTCTTGTCCTATTTTTATTTTGAGTTTGCCAAACCTGATTGTTAGTTTTGTTTTGATTTGGCTCAACATTTTTAGTTGAACCATTCATTAGTTCACCTTCTTTTAGCACTGCGGGATTTGGCTTATCGCTCCGCGATAAGGATTTTTCGACAACGGATTTAACGACTATCTCCGCTGCCGTGGTTTCTTGTTCTAAAATAATAACACTTTGCCTTACAGAATTTGATTGTGTGTTGATAATTAAATGATTTAACTTTTCGTTTCTCATTTTAAAATGCTTTACTTCGTCAGTCAAATCGGCGATATGGTTTTAGTGGCTCCACTTTTTTTGGCTTGGATTTTTTGCGTACAATAAATAGATGTTTTTTTACAAAAAAGAGTTACAAAAATCGGTTCATTCATACAAAAAGAGATTACTTCATCCAAGAAAAGGTTACTTCGTCCAAAATAAAATATAAACGCCCAATGATCGATTGAATCTTACACATAATAATGGTTTAGTACAATAATTGATAGATTTGTACAAAATAAAATCAATTCACCCAAAAAAAGGTTTAACTGTACAAAAAAGGTTGGTCCATCCAAAATTTGATTGCTCTTTACAAACAATTTTTTTATACAAAATACAATTATATCTTCTCAATAAACAAAATTTTACAAGAAAAACCAAGAACTTTCCTTCAAATTTTATTTTTAACTAACGCGGCGTGTAACGAAAGAGAGAGCGCAAACACATCAGTCTTACGACCAGAAGCACTGTATGCCATGGAGTGGCATTCCTTGAACCGAAGAGCTTTGGTAGAGAAATTGGAAATCAGAGAGAGGAGAATCATCAGGAAGATCCTAGGCATTCCCTGTAAAGGAAGATGGGGAATTCCGAAGACGACATAACTCTGAGCTCTACGAACATATTGAGAGGCTCTCTGACTGTGCAAGGAAAAGAAGGGTAGCTTTCTATGGCCACGTTGCAAGATTGACTCCAAACCGACTAACCAACAGTCTGTTCTGATTCTGGTAAAACAAGAAGGTTCGTACCACTTGGTTGACAGAAACCGAGAAGGATATTAAAGAAGTGGGAATAACAGATCTTCAAAACAGACAGTCTTCTGTGAGATGCATCCTGAAGGAAGTCCGTGGATTTCAGGAAAAACACTGAAGGTAGTTCGTGGATTTCAGGAAAAACCCCGAAGGAAAGGTACCCCCTGGACAGAAGATGGAAAGAAGCTACACCGGCAGAAGATGCGTCAATACTGGGCAAAGATCAAAGCCCAATAGTTGAACAAGCGTGGTTCAAAGTAGGGCTATTGGAAACAAGAAGAAGAAGAAGATAGATGCACTATATATAAGAAGCACTATATACTATATATAAGCAGATAGAATAATGCAATTTATTTCCGAGCTAATCCATTCATCAATAAGGTTCCTTTCAGTATTTTTATGCATATAATAAAAGTGTGAAAATTATTAAATACACTCGTAAATTTGCATTTTGCACTTATTAAGTAAAATAAAATACCTTTTTTGGGTGAATTTCGAATATGTTGAACGATTCAATCGATTATTGTAAGGAAAAATCATAGTTTGTAAGAAAAAATCAATTATTGGATGATTACATTTTATTTTGGATGAATTAACCTTTTTTTGGAAGAAGTAATTTATTTTGAACGAAGTAACCGAATTTTGGATTTATTAATTTATTTTTGTATTTATCCGGCTATTTATTGTAGAACTTCATCCATTTATTGTATGTTGAGTTTTGTATACTTCTAATCGAATATTGGATGAATAAATTTTATGCGCTTCTTTTTTATTATATGTCTAATAATCTCTGCAAAATCAGAACTATTCATACAATCAATGATCTGTTCATGGCACTTATCAGATGATCTTAGATCTCTTGGCATTTTTAAGATTTATAATTAGTTTATTTCAAATAAACTTAATAAAGACGGAACAAAGCTTGAATATATAAATATACTCAACCTTTCCGGAACTCTATAATACTAATGAGTCTTTTTAGGACTACCAAAAACAAATCTCTTATGAAATTTGTCAGTTATTCTATAGCTTTCAGTCCACCTTCGTGGCACTCAACAAAAACCATAAAAATAACATTGAGTTTTAAGATCATGTCTTTCCGATACCTTGAGTGGATAGCCATCTGTGGACGCGTTTCGAGATCTATCTCTCATCAGCACAGCTATGCTTCCATGAACAATATTTTGCAAATCACTCACTTGAAAACCCATGTGGTGTTTGAGTTAGATGTTTTTAATTTTGACATTTTGTGAGAGAGACATGAACTTAGCAGGTTATTGATATAAATGATAAATTTTGAATTGGTAAAACCATACAACATTATAGATAATCAGATAAACTTAATAAAGACGGAACAAAGCTTGAATATATAAATATATTAATATATATTCAAGCTTTGTTCCGTATTTATTAAGTTTATCTGATTATCTATAATGTTGTATGGTTTTACCAATTCAAAATTTATCATTTATATCAATAACCTGCTAAGTTCATGTCTCTCTCACAAAATGTCAAAATTAAAAACATCTAACCCAAACACCACATGGGTTTTCAAGTGAGTGATTTGCAAAATATTGTTCATGGAAGCATAGCTGTGCTGATGAGAGATAGATCTCGAAACGCCTCCACAGATGGCTATCCACTCAAGGTATCGGAAAGACATGATCTTAAAACTCAATGTTATTTTTATGGTTTTTGTTGAGTGCCACGAAGGTGGACTGAAAGCTATAGAATAACTGACAAATTTCATAAGAGATTTGTTTTTGGTAGTCCTAAAAAGACTCATTAGTATTATAGAGTTCCGGAAAGGTTGAGTATATTTATATATTCAAGCTTTGTTCCGTCTTTATTAAGTTTATCTGATTATCTATAATGTTGTATGGTTTTACCAATTCAAAGTTTATTTCAAAGTTTACACAAATTATTGTCGCTACGGTACTCTCGCTCACAACCACTTCGCTCGACGGTCGGGTCGAGAGTGTTGTAAAATCTTTCCTGTCTAGTCTTGTCTGTCCAGTCTTGTATGTCCAGTGTTGTCTGTCTAGCCTTGTCTTTTTAGTTTTGTCTGTCTAGTCTTGTATGTAGTCTTGTCTGTCTAGTCTTGTCTATCTAGTTTTGTCTGTCTACTCTTGTCTGTCTAGTCTTGTCTGTCTAGTCTTGTCTGTTTTGTCTTGTCTGTCTAGTCTTGTCTGTCTAGTCTTGTCTGTCTAGTCTTGTCTGTCTAGTCTTGTCTGTCTAGTCTTGTCTGTCTAGTCTTGTCTATCTAGTCTTGTCTGTCTAGTCTTGTCTGTCTAGTCTTGTCTGTCTAGTTTCGTCTGTCTAGTCTTGTATGTCTAGTCTTGTCTGTCTAGTCTTGTCTGTCTAGTCTTGTCTGTCTAGTCTTGTCTGTCTAGTCTTGTCTGTCTAGTCTTGTCTGTCTAGTCTTGTCTGTCTAGTCTTGTCTGTCTAGTCTTGTCTATCCAGTTTTGTCTGTCTACTCTTATCTGTCTAGTCTTGTCTGTCTAGTCTTGTCTGTCTTGTCTTGTCTGTCTAGTCTTGTCTGTCTAGTCTTGCCTGTCCAGTCTTGTCTGTCTAGTCTTGTCTGTCTAGTCTTGTCTGTCTAGTCTTGTCTGTCTAGTCTTGTCTGTCTAGTCTTGTCTGTCTAGTCTTGTCTGTCTAGTCTTGTCTGTCTAGTCTTGTCTGTCTAGTCTTGTCTGTCTAGTTTTGTCTGTCTAGTCTTGTCTGTCTAGTCTTGTCTGTCTAGTCTTGTCTGTCTAGTCTTGTCTGTCTAGTCTTGTCTGTCTAGTCTTGTCTGTCTAGTCTTGTCTGTCTAGTCTTGTCTGTCTAGTCTTGTCTGTCTAGTCTTGTCTGTCTAGTCTTGTCTGTCTAGTCTTGTCTGTCTAGTCTTGTCTGTCTAGTCTTGTCTGTCTAGTCTTGTCTGTCTAGTCTTGTCTGTCTAGTCTTGTCTGTCTAGTCTTGTCTGTCTAGTCTTGTCTGTCTAGTCTTGTCTGTCTAGTCTTGTCTGTCTAGTCTTGTCTGTCTAGTCTTGTCTATCTAGTCTTGTCTGTCTAGTCTTGTCTGTCTAGTCTTGTCTGTCTAGTCTTGTCTGTCTAGTCTTGTCTGTCTAGTCTTGTCTGTCTAGTCTTGTCTGTCTAGTCTTGTCTGTCTAGTCTTGTCTGTCTAGTCTTGTCTGTCTAGTCTTGTCTGTCTAGTCTTGTCTGTCTAGTCTTGTCTGTCTAGTCTTGTGTGTCTAGTCTTGTCTCTCAAGTCTTGTCTGTAAACTCTTCTCTGTCTAGTTTTTCCTATTTAAGTAGTGTTTCCTATTTAGTCATGCTGATCTAGTATGGTCTATTCATGTCTACATAGTTATGCTTTTTTTATTATATATCATAGATTCAACTTAAATCTGAAAACGTGCCCCCATTAGGATTTCAGTTCTTAGCGCGAAATCTAGCTCGAATCGCTTTATTTTTTAATTAAATGGCTGCAAACTTTAATTTTGTTTTATGCCAAAACGAGATTAAAACAAACTGGTTGAACCGGGCCATGCAGATAAAAAAAAAACTTTTAGTTTTATTATCATTTTTACGTTTGTCGGTGAGGCACGTACAAAGGTTTCGGGAAATTGGGTCACCGCAATATTGGAGCCGGGCGGAATCGAATGCGCTATTTTTAAATCAAACGAAAGGATAATGAAAAAAGGATTTCGCCTCTTTTGTCGGTGCAGGATAAATATTTGCAGGACTATTGATTACCGCTGATGGAATATTTAAAACGAAAGGATCAAATAGTTTCATGGGTTAACGAAGTCGCCAAAGGAATATAGGGCACCGAACGTTTCAATTACATTATTCGTTTACGCAAGTTTATCAATTATATCAATTACGGCAAGTGAGTTAAAATTAACAGTTTTTTTTTAATAAAATACGTTCAAAGTTGATAACATCTACTGGCGAAGAATAAAAATGCTATACTTAGATTATACAAGTGAAGCAAACCAAAAATGTATCTGCTAACTAAAATATTGATAACTGTTTAGCTGCGTCATCTTATTTAGCATATTTAAGCTGCGTTATCTTATTTAACACTTTTTGCTTCTTGTACTCTATTGTATGCAATAAGCAAAAAACTGACGAAGCTCAGTAAGGTCGTAACTATCGAGTCGGAAAGCGGTCCTCTGATTCTAAAAAAATCTTATAATACCCAGAATTCCTGCTGCTCGACGATTGAGATAATTATGGAAATTTGTAAAGGGGGAAGGGTATTGATATGGAATAGGCGATTATTGATGTGAAGGTTTATATTTCCGGGAAACGGGTAGAAGATTATACATTTAAGCTTGTACGGTAGTACTGTAACACATTGTTATATCGAGATTTTTAGTCATCGTTTTTGGTCTTCTTGCTGTAAGAACTGGAAATAATACAATTTGACTTGTCTGTGTTCCAGAACTTTGTTACACTCTAGAACATTCGTAAAAAGATCCACAATTAGTTAACGGAATTCTCGAATTCTTTTTGTTATTATTGCAGTTTAAGTGTAATAATATTATTGTGGAAGTATCTCGAATAGTGCAAAGTCGTGAGTAAGGTAGGTGAGGTTAAAGACGTGGGACGGCACGGGTCATCGTTATTACGACCAATCAAACTGGTAACGGTTGTAATTAAACGAAATTCTTGTTAGTTTAGGTTAAAGAATAATAAATTGCCTCACTCAAGTTTCAGACAAGTTTCCTATCGTTTAGTTAGATTGATTTAGCAATTATTCATAAAAAAGATGCATTTTATGTTACAATTAATGGATTGTTTAATTGTAACAAGAAAAAACTTTAATAGTTAAACTCTTGTTTGCTTCAGCCTTGTCCAATCTTGTTTAGCTTTGTCTAGTATTCAAGACGTGTCTGATCTTGCCTGGTCTGGTAGACTCTTGTCTGTTCTTGCGTGGTCTTGTCCGGCTTTGTCTGGCCTTTTCTGGTCTTGTTTGGTCTTGTCTGGTCTTGTCTGGTCTTGTCTGGTCTTGTCTGGTCTTGTCTGGTCTTGTCTGGTCTTGTCTTGTCTGGTCTTGTCTGGTCTTGTCTGGTCTTGTCTGGTCTTGTCTTGTCTGGTCTTGTCTGGTCTTGTCTGGTGTTGTCTGGTCTTGTATGGTCTTGGCTAGTCTTGTCTAGTCTTGTCTGGTCTTGTCCGGTCTTGTCTCGTCTTGTCTGATCTTGTCTGGTTTTGCCGGGTCTTGCCTGGTCTTGTCTGGTCTTTGCTGGGCCTGTCTAGTCTTGTTTGGTCTTGTCTGATTTTGTCTGGTCTTGTCTCGTTTTGTCCGGTCTTGTCTGGTCTTGTCTGGTCTTGCCTGGTCTTGCCTGGTCTGGTATCATCTTGCCTGATCTTGCCTGGACTAGCTTGGTCTTATCTGGTCTTGTCTTGTCTTGTCTGGCATTGCCTGGTCTGGTCTTGTTTGGTTTTGTCTGAACTTGTTTGGTCTTGTCTAGTTTTTTGCGGTCTAGTGTTTTCTTGTTTAGTCGTGTCCAAGGATGGGCGGTGTAAAAATGTAATGTCGACAGTTGTCTTCATTTATGCAATACCTCCAATGTTTACTTTAAAAAGTCATGTCGACAGTGTAAACAATGTAAACTATTTTTAAAATTAATGTTAATATATTTCCTAAAATAAAAATGAAATAAGAACTTTTGAGAAAGTTACATACAAATACAAGGAATATTAAAAGATTTTCAGTGAATTATTTCGATTATCAAAGATCATTTATGGCTATTTTCTAAGAAAAACAACATTCACATTATTTCTTTCGTTTTCAGTCTCTTCTGAAAATTTAAACTAAAATATGTAATGAATTCTTTAAATTGATAAATATCAGGCGATTGCTGAGTAAGTTGTGTACAAATATGCCTGCATATGTTGTTTTAATTATAAGTAGTTTTACTACTAAACTACGTAATCTTGAACATTTACTTACAGCCATCCTCCAAAAGGCCAAAGGGTTCTGAGACTTTTTTATCATAAAGTATTTTCATTGCTTACATTTTCTCCATAACTTACATTGTTTACTCATAGTTGACGTGCAGTCGTAAACTTTCATAGATTACGTGTAGACGCCCATCCCTGTACGCCTTGTCTACTCTTGTCGCTTCTTGACTGTTTCGTCTTGACTGGTCAAAAAGTTTCATTAGAAAATATCGTTTGCTTACTAAACTTGGAAGTAACTACGTATGTTATCTGCAGCACTTACTTTCGAGAGTTTTAAATCAATAAATATTATTGGTCCACTTTATATATGAGTTTACTAAAACGTGTCCTATATGCCAAATATGTAATCGGTGTGGGTTTTTTTCCTCTCTCACTTTTACTTTGATTCAATCACATTTTCGAAAACTATGTGAACTTATGATATATATGCTACGTATGCTTGCGTTTTTTTCAACTTACAAGTGAAAAGAATCGTGTCTTTTTTTTCAGAATTAGCGAATTAACATTCAGACGGCGAATGTGTATTGTATAACCTTTTTTCGCTTTCATTTACCATGGGTTATGAACTATGTTTATAGCATTAATTCAATTTGAAAATTGCGTTTTGCATTTCTATTTTATGTCACATAGCATTTCTAATTATTCTGGTCTGGTTGACTAGAAATCTTTTACAATTCCATTTTATTTCCGTACATGGTCTACCTTTAAAACTAGATATCTTATCTAATTTACATGGATATTTATTTTTCTTTTCACTATAGTCTTATCAAATTAAAGCAAAAGCTTTATTTGTCTTATAATAAATTACGTATTAGACTGATATTTTCATTCAATTTGTATTTTTTCGTCAATAAGTTTTTCTGAAATTGTCTTCTGACAAGTTACAAGTAAGTGAGCCCTCTGAAATTAACCGCAACATTCCGGAACCACTAATCGCATTTCTTCAGGGTGTTGGTTGACATGTAGCTACAGTTGCTAAAGTTCTACACTCCGTGCCATTGGGGGTTCGTTTTTTTTTGGGTTTTTCTTCTCTCTCCTCGCTTTCTTTTTCGTAATTATTGTCTTGACCAATTTGTGGATATTGTTCCATTTTCTGTGGGATTTTATCGTTCTCAGACATTTCCCTCTCGTTGTCCCATCTAGAACACTCGAATATGGCATGGGTGACACTATCGGCCAAACCACAGTATATACAGTCTGCGACGGATGCTCTCCCAATGTTGTGGAGATAATCTCGAAAACATCCCTGACCCGTGAGGACCTGGGTGAGATAATATGACATTTCCCCGTGTCGTCGAGTAATCTATGTTTCAATGTACGGGATGAGGATCCTTGTCCACTGACCTGTTGTGGTCTTATTCCACTTTTCCTGCAACTCAAAAGTGAGTTTGGTACTTCTATCTGTCTAGTTATGACTATATAGCCCTATCTGTCTAGTCTTGTTTGCCTAGTCTTGTCTGTCTATTCTTGTCTGTCTAGTCTTTTCTGTTTAGTCTTGTCTGCCTAGTCTTGTCTGTCAAGTCTTGTTATCCAAATCGGGCACTACCTACTGTAATATTCTCTACGATACAATTTTCGAGTATGATCTTCCAGTAGGGTGTAATATAGTTGTCTACGTAGATGATACCATGCTTATTACTTCATGTGGTAGTATAATGGGCCTAAAGAAGAAAACCAATCAAGCACTAGAAGTTTTATTAGCTTGGGCCAAGAACCACAAATTAATCTTTAATGCTAATAAGACCGAGGCAATATTCTTCGGAAAAAATCCTAAGCAGCGTAGACCAGTTTTTACACTAGGAGATAACCAGTTCAAGTGCCAGGATAATTTAAAATACCTGGGGGTCACAATAGATGGAAACCTAAACATTAAACTACACATTAAACTAGCTTGTGGAAAGGCCACACAGTTGAGCGTACAACTTGGCCGGGTAGCAAGGAAGGAACGGGGCTTAGGCAAAATGGCATTGAAACAAATTTATAACGGAGCAATTGAACCCGTATTACTATACGCCGCTCGCGTTTGGCGTAAGTCTTGCGGAGTAAGGTCTAAAAGCTCCTGGGCGTACAACGAGTCTGCACATTAAGAGCGGCGAAGGCTTACCGGACGGTGTCCACTGAGGCTGCCTGCGTTATCTCCGGACTTATACTTTCTGACCTCCGACTAAGACAGGTTTTATTGTAACAAACCAGACATTCCCTAGAAAACCAGACCCTAAGAGAAATAACCGGCCTTAACACATCCTCCGACCTTGTCGAAACAAAGACCCAACTTGAGCATCTTATTCATCGCGTCTAGTTTCGCTCCCTTGTCTACACTACGTCACCCACCAACTCGCACCGAATAAAAATATTCACTGACTGCTCTAAATCAGACGCAGGAGTTGGAGCAGCTTTGAGTTGGTTGAGGAGTTGAGAAAGAGGAGTTTCATTTCGAAACATTTGGTTTGGCTGAATACTGCTCGATATTTCAAGCATACTTTATTGCAATTAACGGGGCATTAGCGTATATTCTTTCAAAGCCTGACGTAATGGACGAATGCTCTATACCAGCGCTGTCCAAGTTCTCTTAGCCAGTGGGCCATTTTTTTTTCAGCAAATTTTTCGCGGGCCGAAAAGGATAGGTAAATGAAAAGACAGGTAAATGAAAAGACATGTCAACTCAAAAGTTATTTTATTGATACAAAAAAAATAAGGTCAATGTATGTAATTTATTGGTGACATGTATACTGATCTCGTTTACATGTCGGCTTACAGTTTGATGAGAAATAGAAACTGTTTTAAATTTTTTTGCCATTTCGTTATTATTATGAGCTTCAGCCATTTTTATGACACTTTTTTTTTTCTCCATCCGAAAATGGCTTTTTTGCTTTTGCAATTTCTAAGCAAACTTCAAACGATGCAGCTACTGATGCTTCTTGAGAATTTATTACTTGGGTAAAATAATTCGTTTGATAGTTCTGCTGTTTTTTCATTTTCTTTTTTACTAATGTTATTCTCGAGTCACCCGTGTACGAATAATACTTTTTTTCATGCATTGATGGCGCTTTATGTTGATTGTGTTTTATTGCATTTCACAGAATGGCAAATAACCCACGGTAGATGTAAACATAAAAGTCCGTTAACTACTGTTGGACAAGATAAGCGGCTCTCGGCAACAGTGATACCAGAATGCAGCCGCGGCTAGAATCCCCACCGCTCCTTCTGCCACCACGTAAATTCGAGATGGACAAAAACGGACAATGCGTAAAGAAGAAGCGCGATCGGGCGGGCGACTTGGTGGTGGTAGAGAGTGCATAAACAGATACACTTGCAAAGAGCGTGGATTAATTTTATCGAATGACCATAAAACAACCATAATTATTCATCGTTAACATTTTTATAATTCTTGTTGTATATGGTTGAATAATCTCGTATATATTTTTATTTTTGATTACTATAACTCGCGGGCCGTAAAAAAAGCTTCGCGGGGCGGATGTGGCCCGCGGGTCGCCAGTTGGACAGCGCTGCTCTATACTATCCGATGGCAAATCTGCTCTAGATGCTCTTCAAAACATGGTCTCGCCAACCGAGATACTATTCGACACATGGAAGCTCCATAACGAGGTCTCACAAAAAAAACTAATCTAAGCTTCCATTGGGCGAGGGCACATGACGACCTGACTGATAACGAAAGAGCAGACAGTCTGGCAAGACAAGCTTCTGGTCAAGACTCCACAGGCCCAAAACCTCCGAATTGTGCTCGAATTTTCAAAAAAGTTACATGCCAGGCTATAAAACACGGGATCAACACGTACCTTAACAGGGAGTGACAACAGCGATGGAATGCGTCAAGAACTGGTCTTTGAACTAAAAACTTTATATCGTCAATCGACAAGTCAATTAATATGGAGATCTGTATCTCGCACCACGCGGTCCAACTTATTACTGGCCATGGAAATGTTCAGTCTTACCTACATCGCTTTGGCAAAAGGGCATCGCCACTATGCCAGTGGGGTGAAGAAGACACAGCGTGCTTTTTTATTGCCCTGTCATATCAAAATGTAGGCAAGATTCCCAACTGAGTATGTCCCATGAATTAAGGGAAGTCGAAAAAAACAAGAAATGGTGGCAGATTTTTGACGAACGCTCAAAAAATCTAAGAAGATTGGATCATGACCTAGTCATTAGAAACTAATAAATTTAAATTGACTATTCTATGTTAAATCAGACTGTTCAGATGTTCTTGCCTATTTTTAGTATTTTATTAATTATGATGTAATAATTATTATGTACTAGCATAGGGTTCTTGTTGACGGAGTGCTGGCGACTATGAGTCCAATAAATAAATAAGCTGTCAAGTCTTGTCTTGTCTCTCTAGTCTTGTCTAGCTGGACTTGTATATCTACTCTTGTCTGTGTAGTCTTCTCTGTCTTGTCTTGTCTGTCTAGTCTTGCCTGTCTAGTCTTGTGTCTTGTCTTGTGTCTAGTCTTGTCTGCCCAGCTAATTCCTAGATGGAAGGTTGTCGACATAGAATCGCCCAGCGACCACCGCTATATTGAAGTCTTCGTGGAGATCTCCCTAAGAATACGATGAACAACCGACAAAATACAAATTATTAAAATCACAAGAAAAAACGAAGATAAAGGTTTTAATTAGGTTCTCGGAGAAATCTAATTAAAGAGCTAAACAAGACTCAAGCCAACACAGTTGAATCATTAATAGCAGTAACCATAGCATATGAAGCTCCAATGATCGGAAGGAACAAAAACAACTGGAGAAAAAGCGTTTAGTGGTGGACTGACGCCATTGCAATCAATAGAGAAACATGTGTATCTATAAGAAGCAGGTACCTTCCCAGCGCCCGAAAGACAAAATATAATGAACGCCTAGAGGAAATTAAACGGTCATACCACGATGCAAAAAAAGGAGTTACGTAAAGAAATAAACCTCTAAAAAATACACATTGGGAAAAACTTTGCAAAAGCGTCGACGAAGATACTTGGGGAGATGCCTACAAAATAGCTATGAGGAACCTGCGCATCCGCCAGACTAACCAACAACTACCAATGTGGAAAAGTCTAGAGATTGCCAAATAGTTATTTCATTTCCTACCTATCCGCAACCAACTTGGGAACAACTGCAAGTGAAATCTTAATCGAAAACGTACTTACTGGTACGTTCACAAGCAGATTAAAACAAGAAAAGCTAGTTCTAATAAAAAAATCAACAAGCCAAAGGGGAACCTTCACCATCCAACCATCCAACTATCCAACTATCCAACCAACCAACCATCCAATATGTGTTCTAGACGCAGCTGGGAAACTACTAGAGGAATTACTCCTAGGTCGCTTTAAAAAAGAACGTAAGAACGGCATAAACTTTTAGGATAGTCAATTCGGCTTCCGTGAGGTCAGATCAACCATAGGTGCCATAAACCATGCTATGTACATTGCAAGAACGCCAAAACAGGCACCAAAAAACTAGTAATAATGTGCGCTAAATATGTGCGCTAGTAACGATAGACATCCGGAACGCGTTTAACTCGGCAGGCTGTTAACACATCTTGGAAGAGCTAACAAGAAGAAAAATAGCTCCATAGCTTCTATGAATGGTTTGTAACTTCTTTGAGGACCAAGCCTGAGGACCAAGTCTTACTTCTAGCCGAACACGAAACGCTAGCTAACAAAGTCACTAGCGATGTCCCACAGGGCTTTGTAATAGTACCAACTCTGTAGAACATACTTTACGATGGAGTATTTTCGACTAAAACTACCCGAAGGGACTAAGCTAATAGGCTTCGCTGACGACCTTGCTCTAACCATCGTCGGAGAACTGAAAAGGGATGGGCTAATCAGGCGATCGAACAAATTATCTGCAGGATGAAATCAAAATCACTGCATATAACACCGGAAAAGACAGAAGCATTTCTGCTGGTCGGATTTAGGAAATTGGCACATTTCATTCAAGGTGATGCATACTGAACTTACACCTTAACCACACATCAAATACCTAGGGATTATTATTGATAAGGGTCTCTACCTCAGAGAACACTTTTAAATGACGTCAGAGCGTGCAATACAAACCACGTCTGCACTTGAAAAACTCATGCCTAGTGTCGGGGGTTCGAGGAGCTGCAAACGTAGGCTACTCAGCACAGTTGCCCAGTCTGCTATGCTATACAGTGCTCCAATCTGGGTAGAGGCCTACGGGTATGCAGTGCTTATCGAACCATTTCAAGAGATGCTCTCCTAGTAATCGCAGGCATTCCGCCAACCGAACTACAAATGAAGCAAAGAAAATTTAACCTAACCTATCTGGTGACAAAGGTGAAAAAACAAGAAACATAGTAAATGAGAAGCTCATAAGGGAATGGCAAGAAGCTTGGAACACGACAACAAAAGGCGACTGGACAAGGATACTTATCCCCAATATAGAGACTTGGTACCGACGACAACATGGAGAAATAAAATATCACTTACCAGCTGCTAACGGGTCATGGGTGTTTTAAGGAATTCCTACACAACATTGGGAGGGCACCGGATATTGAACAGATGCTACAATCCCAAGAAGACTGAGGCATAATAAACAGAATGATCTACAAAATCATATCATAAAAAGCTGATGAACGGCACAGGTAAAAGGGAGACACAACCGAAATTCTATCGTCAAATCCTACCCAAAACTGAATGATACAGAAGCACATGTATTTAAAAAAAAGTTATGGCAACTGAAACCCTGCTACAAAACCCTGAAATTTAAAAAAGTTTAGTCTTGTCTGTATAGTCTTGTCCCTCTAGTATTGTCCGTCTAGTCTTGTTTGTCTTGTCTTATCTGTCTAGTATTGTCGGTCTAGTCTTCTCTATCTAGTCTTTGTCTACTTTTATCTGGCTAGTCGTGTCTCTTTCGTACTGCTTGTCTAGTCTTGTTTGTGTAGTCTTGTCTAGAGACAACTTTTATTGAAATAATTCCATTACATATTTACAATGATTACATTACTCTTCCTGATTTACCCACAGACGATTTATAAATAACATAGAAAAAAAAATTTCGAAATAATAATATATGGTTAGTTATATACGCTTTATTTCCTGTTTTTAACGTTTCAATAATTATTGTTATGTCCAATAATAATATTTGTAAAACTAGAAATGCAAAGCCAATATATAAAAAAAAACATTTTTCTTTTGTTTTCTTGAAATAGTGTTTCAATAGGCTTTTATTTTGTAAATTTTTAATTATAACGCCTTTGGACGTTCCTCCCACTGTTTGGAAACAATTTAACTGTGTTTGTGGTGAATAAAAAAACATTCGGAAAACGAAATTCTCAGATCCATTAAAATATACCAAACCGCACAGTGCAGGGAATTTGCTAACCTTTAAAAGTAACATTGCAATTAATTAACAACCATACTGCGAATTCATTCAAACGGCACGCGTATATACGGGCTCAATTAAGTAGAAAGAATTATTTAATAAAATCTAATTAACTTGAAGGTTTACATTTATATTCTGACTATTAGTCCATTGTCAAGAACTGATTGGAAATATCTATTTCTTATATAAAAATAAATTTTAACAAAAACCCTTTGAAAGCAATGAAACGGACTCAAATTGGCTAATTAAGACGTACTTTGATGCAACTATTTTTGATCTAAATGCAAGAAATGCAGACGCCAAAGAGCACATTTAAACGAAAAACGTTACAAATGCAATTTAAAATAACTTAAAGCTATTACAAAGGGTGAAACATGGCAATAATAGCTAGAAAATTCGCCTGATTCGTTTCTTCTTATATAACAGAAATAATCGATCAATTACTTTGTCAATCAACTACTTTGATAGTAGGATGTAAATATTAAATCTTAGTTTAACTATTATTAAACTTATTAAAGGCGAAATATAGCCTGAACATATAAATATATTTAAACTGTTCGTATAATATTTGTATAATATTCTTATTAAGACTACAAAATAAATCTCCTGTTAACTTCAACTACTTCCCTTGCTAATACCACGGAGGATGTTCAATTATTCAACTGATATTTTTATGTTATTACTAGCCCCATTCCACTTTCGTCTCACTACACGATTACTAGATAAGTAACTAAGAGAAGTAAAGTGTTTTTTAGATCATATTTTTCTATTTAACTTAAGTTAATAGCTATCTGCAGAAACATTTCGAGATTTATCTCTCATCAGTGCAGCTTTGCTATTTCGAATAATAAATTGGAATACACTTGAACACCTCGTGCATGACTGGTTAGGTTTTAATTTGACGTTTGTGAAGAAAGACATGAACTTAGTAGGTTATTGATTTAAATGATAATTTACTATTGGCGAAACCTTACTAATTATAGATAATCACATAAACTTACTAAAGCCGAAATATAGCCTGAATATAAAAATATATTCAAACTGTTCGTAGCTCTTTAATATTAAGTCTTACTAAAACTACAAAACAAATCGCATGTTAAAACAACTACTTCCCTTGCTAATACTAGGCAGGATATTTAATTATACAATATATAGAAGTAGTTGTTTCAATATGAAATTTGTTTTGTACTCGTAATAAGAATTAATATTATACGAACACGTTGAATATATTTACATATTCAGGCTATATTTCGCCTTTAATAAGTTTATATGATTATCTATAATGAGTATGGTTTCACCAATAGAATATAACTATTATTGTTGTTCATGATTGTACATGATTTTATGTGTTCATGATGCAAAAGTTTCAACATTTTCTTTCCATCACATCTGGGTTTTCTGCAATATTAGAAAAAAAGGGTTTATTTTAATATAATAATATTATAGAGCTACTAGCAGGTTGAATATATTTATATATTCAGGCTATATTTCGCCTTTATTAAGTTTATATGATTATCTATAATTGGTAAGGTTTCACCAATAGTAAATTATCATTTAAATCAATAACCTACTAAGTTCATGTCTTTCTTAACAAAGGTCAAATTCAAACCTACCCGGTCATGCGCGAGGTATTCAAGTAAGTATATTCCAATTTATAATTCGAGACAGAAAACAATATGATCTAAAAAACACTGTTACTTATCTAGTAATCGTGTAGTGCCACGAAAGTGGAATGGGGCTAGTGATAACATAAAAATATCGGTTGTATAATTCAACATGCTTTTTTTAAGATAAAATCAATTATTACCTGGGCTGAGATGATTAAAATCACCTAATTTTAATCAGTGATTTAAATCGTGATTAAAATCAAATGAGTAAAAACAAAACATTGATTTAAATCAATACTTTTTCAATGCAACAAATTCAACTAAAAGGTATGTTCACACTTGCGCGCTATCCACTTCCTTTTCCCTTTCAAATTGCTCTTCATCTTTCATTTCAACTTGCGCTAGCGCATGCAGTTTGACGCATGGTAAGAGGCATGCTTTATGGTATCCACATTTGATATCCACAACTTTTGATCGTTAAGAGTCTGTAACCTTGTAAATTGATGGGTGGTCTAACATACGAAATGACCCTATCGTTTGCACGTGTGTCTCAACGAATGATGGTAAAACTGTTCTGCTTGATATCATTGATACGGCCGACGACCATCATACTGTCAACTACTTAAAAACTATGAAAGTATACAAGAAGCTGAAAAACTTTCTGACTGTAAAGCTAGAAGTGTTGTATCGGATAATACAGGTAACATGGCAAAAATGCGTAAACAGCTTCAAACAAATACTGCGGACCATAATTGCTTATGTACCTATAGTTACGTAGGGATGTTCTGCGCATATTATTCGCCTACTGGCTAAAGATTTACAAATTACAGTTGCTACAACACATCTTCTGAAAGTTAACAAGTACTTCAGAAATAATCATTTCACGCATGCTAAATATTCACCAACCCAGGCGATTAATTCAATAATATTACAAGAAGTAAGATAGAACAAAATGTGTGATTCACTAAAATTGATTAGCAATCCACAACATGAAAAAATGTATAACTGAGGCCGAATTACAGATAATAAAGCAACTGCAACTGTACTGTGCAACTGTGCAGTTGCGTTTTTCGATTGTTTGAAAAGTATATTTTCAACGTTAAATTTGGTGTATACCAAAATAAGATATAAGTTAGGCATCGAGAAGGAAGTCAAATTTGTTTTCGTTTTAAAAAAGCTGAATGGTAAAAAATAGTTTTGTAACCAGTAAGAACTTAAATTCAAAATATTGAGTTGGCAAGAAAGTAATTTAGGTTTTGTAGTATGAAAAAATACACTTATTTATTTTCTATTTTGTTCAAGGAATTTTGCCTTCCTTTTTGCAGCTTCACGATACGGCTCTGATAGAACTGAAAAAACTGAACCAAGTGCGATTTAAGGTCATCGTTTGTGAATTTTTTACCATTCAAAGTGTTTTGCGAACTTCGAAATAAATGGTAATCAGATGGTGCCAGGTCAGGGATGTATGAGGGATGCGACAACACTTCCCAACCAAGTACCAATAATTTCCCACGGGTTACCAAAGATGTGCGAGGCTTGCCATTATAATGATGGAACCCAATTTCATTAGGATTTCCAAAATCTGGCCATTTTTCTTTGATTGCTTCATCTAGTTTTATCAGTGGTTGACAGTAAACATGTGAATAGAGTGTCTGGTTCCTTTGAAGAAGCTAAAAATACACAACATCTTTATAATTCCACTGAATTGATAGCATGATCTTTTTTTATGCAATTCATCCTTCAATGTGGGTTCATCGTGGCTTGGGTTCATCGTGCACCAGTGAGCTTTTGAAGAAATGATCGTTGCGCTTAAGATGAACATCGCAAATATTGATTTGTTGTGTTAAGTGAATTCAAGCAGAACCACAATATCGAGCTTCTTTTGGTCCAAGATGTTTTAAGTGATTTTCAATGGTTGTGTGCGATACATTTTACCTCTATGCAATCTCTCGAACAGTTATAAGACGATCTTCTTTAATAATGGCATTGATTTTATAATCATCAACTTTGATAGGTCGGCCAAAACGTTGGTCACCTTTGAGTGAAAAATCTTTTCATCACGTGCGCTCTGTTATGCATTCAACGGCATAAATTTCACATATGTCTTTATGCGCCTCTGTACTTTCTTTCCTTTACGGAAATTAAAAAGTATCATATGTCGAAAATGTTTGTTATTGCACTCCATCTTACAATTGACGCTCAGCTAACACCTACACACAAAATCACACACCACGTGTTTCTAAATTAACTTTGACATGACTGATATCAAATGTCAAAAGACAAAGAACATCACTTCCAGAATTCTTTAAAAAAAAATTAAAACAGTGCTCTCTATGTGTCACAACTGAAATTACTTTCTTGCCAACTCAAATATGTTACCCGATTTGTTACCCAATTTTAAATCGTTGATTTTTTTTCAAAAAAATATGCACAAGATGTTTGTATTCATCAAGCGACCAACCGCGTCCACTGCTGGAGATAGGTCTCCCGTAGCTTTCTCCATCCTGGGCGATCCTGTGCTGCCTCTATCCAGTTGGTCGTTATACTTTTGATGCCGTCGGTCCATCTGGTTGGTGGACGGCCTCTACTTCTTTATGCGTCTTGGCGCGGTCTCCACTTAAGTATCCTGACTTAACCATTAGGTTAAAACCTAACCTAACATGTTTGTTGCAAGCTTCTAAATCAAGAATAATCATTGTTGCTTCTAATTCTTTATCGTTCATCAATAAACTGATTTCTGATCTAGTAAATGTCCTTTTTTGCATCAGATAGCCTAAGAAATTTTCTGCACAGGTTTTTAAAACAGTATTTTAAGTCGTGAAAACTTCATTGTTTGAATTATTTTTATAAAATAGATTAAAATTACTACTACAGCATAATCTTGAAAATCCGGCAGTTGATTAATTCGACACGTTCAGTAATCCGACGCTCTGGGGGAAACACGTGTCTTTTCTTTATGCTGCCCCGCGCCTATATAAACCTCGTGCATAGAAGAAATAAAGTCAAAAACAACACCATCCAATATTCGGGAAACAAGGTCTGGCCAACACACCCTGCTTTTAACTCTGGGAACTTGATTGAGGATTCTGTATAACCTAATAGATAACCTAACTCCAGTCTACAATTGGGTTACTATCTGTTCTAAATTTGTACATATTTTTTGTATGTACGCGTGTATCTATATAGATACATATTTTATTCTTCCTGAAATAGAATTGTACATAAAATATGTAAAATTGTTATTGTTTTCGTTGAATCCTGATAATCCAGATTTTTTTATAATCCGGCGGTTGTCCCATTGTGGTCCCATCCATATGTGTCGGATTAGCAAGATTATACTGTACATTGATTTTATTGAAAACCTGATGTGCTCGGATAAAGCAAATAGTGGATTCGTTATCAGTGTCACCAAATTAGAAAAAAAGTAAACAATATTTTAAAAAGCGAAAATCGTGTTCGCCTGTGGAATCATTAATTAGTTCAGCAGCAATTAAAAAGACACAAAAAATTAAAGCTAGCTAAGGGGTTTATTTATTGCTCAATCTGTTCAAGACTAGACAATCTAAATCGACATATAAAGACCAAACAAAACTGGTTAAGTTAGATGCAAACGACTATAGAGATAGAAAAAAGCAGACATTTTGAGACATTCAAGATTAGACAGGCCAAACTAAATTTGACTAGAAAGACAAAACTATTCAATGCTTGACAGACAAGACTACAAAAGGAGACATATTTCAATTGAGTGTGAGTGAGACAAGTGTAGTATTAAAATTACCAGACGAATTCAACGCTCGATTAACCCGTGCTGGTTTAAAAAGTTGAATTTATTAGTGCTATATATAAATGTTGAGCAGCAATGAAATTGCGGTTTATTATTCACATCTTGCTAACCAAAAATGTATCACAAACACGCAATGACGCAACAGTGTGCAAATGTCACACTGTGCAATTCTCTCGCGAGTGACATTGCGATTGTACATAAAGCAATACATAATTGTATCTGTTGATGTTATAAAACGGATGTCAATGCCTTTCCCATAAAAGGTGCGACATGAAAACAAGCAAACTCAATACACGTCCTCGGCGCGACTCGTCCCTTTTTCCAACATGTCCACTCCGAAAGTTACATAAGCCGCTCGAGAACCTCTTGAAACACAAGAGAATACTTTATCGTTGCGCGCAGTGCGGAGTGTAAAGAAAGCTCTTTTGGAAACTAGACGAATTTAAACCGTCTAGGTAATATATACGACATGCGGTTTGTTGCAAGAATTTTTTCTCCGTTGAATGTGGGTCATCAATTTTTAGCAAAAATTTACGGAACGTATTGCATGAATACCGACAGGAATATGTAGATAAGAAAACACGAGAATGCCTTGCAACACGTGACTAGACAAGTTTACTACAGGAAATTTAGATTATCCGATATACCTCTATATACCTGTAAACTAAAATAGTTATAGTGTATATTATATACACGACATCTGCTTTCTTAATTTTTTTTAACAATTCAAACTTGACGGAAATGAATAAACAGAGAGAACTTAACAAAAAAGTCCGTCTGTTTAGGACGGACAGTCTGGACAGATAAGACTGGACAGACAAGTCTGGACAAACTAGACACACAAGAGTAGACCGACAAGACTAGATAGACAAGACTAGAGAGACAAGACTAGACAGACAAGACTAGCCAGCCAAAACTAGCCAGACAAGACTAGACAGACAAGACTAGACAGACAAGACTAGACAGACAAGACTAGAGGGACAAGACTAGACAGACAAGACTAGACAGACAAGACTAGACAGACAAGACTAGACAGACAAGACTAGACAGACAAGACTAGACTGACAAGACTAGACAGACAAGACTAGACAGACAAGACTAGACAGACAAGACTAGACAGACAAGACTAGACAGAGAAGACTAGACAGACAAGACTAGACAGACAAGACTAGACAGACAAGACTAGACAGACAAGACTAGACAGACAAGACTAGACAGACAAGACTAGACAGACAAGACTAGACAGACAAGACTAGACAGACAAAACTAGACAGACAAAACTAGACAGACAAGACTAGACAGACAAGACTAGACAGACAAGACTAGACAGACAAGACTAGACAGACAAGACTAGACAGACAAGACTAGACAGACAAGACTAGACAGACAAGACTAGACAGACAAGACTAGACAGACAAGACTAGACAGACAAGACTAGACAGACAAGACTAGACAGACAAGACTAGACAGACAAGACTAGACAGACAAGACTAGACAGACAAGACTAGACAGACAAGACTAGACAGACAAGACTAGACAGACAAGACTAGACAGACAAGACTAGACAGACAAGACTAGACAGACAAGACTAGACAGACAAGACTAGACAGACAAGACTAGACAGACAAGACTAGACAGACAAGACTAGACAGACAAGACTAGACAGACAAGACTAGACAGACAAGACTAGACAGACAAGACTAGACAGACAAGACTAGACAGACAAGACTAGACAGACAAGACTAGACAGACAAGACTAGACAGACAAGGACTAGACAGACAAGACTAGACAGACAAGACTAGACAGACAAGACTAGACAGACAAGACTAGACAGACAAGACTAGACAGACAAGACTAGACAGACAAGACTAGACAGACAAGACTAGACAGACAAGACTAGACAGACAAGACTAGACAGACAAGACTAGACAGACAAGACTAGACAGACAAGACTAGACAGACAAGACTAGACAGACAAGACTAGACAGACAAGACTAGACAGACAAGACTAGACAGACAAGACTAGACAGACAAGACTAGACAGACAAGACTAGACAGACAAGACTAGACAGACAAGACTAGACAGACAAGACTAGACAGACAAGACTAGACAGACAAGACTAGACAGACAAGACTAGACAGACAAGACTAGACAGACAAGACTAGACAGACAAGACTAGACAGACAAGACTAGACAGACAAGACTAGACAGACAAGACTAGACAGACAAGACTAGACAGACAAGACTAGACAGACAAGACTAGACAGACAAGACTAGACAGACAAGACTAGACAGACAAGACTAGACAGACAAGACTAGACAGACAAGACTAGACAGACAAGACTAGACAGACAAGACTAGACAGACAAGACTAGACAGACAAGACTAGACAGACAAGACTAGACAGACAAGACTAGACAGACAAGACTAGACAGACAAGACTAGACAGACAAGACTAGACAGACAAGACTAGACAGACAAGACTAGACAGACAAGACTAGACAGACAAGACTAGACAGACAAGACTAGACAGACAAGACTAGACAGACAAGACTAGACAGACAAGACTAGACAGACAAGACTAGACAGACAAGACTAGACAGACAAGACTAGACAGACAAGACTAGACAGACAAGACTAGACAGACAAGACTAGACAGACAAGACTAGACAGACAAGACTAGACAGACAAGACTAGACAGACAAGACTAGACAGACAAGACTAGGACAGACAAGACTAGACAGACAAGACTAGACAGACAAGACTAGACAGACAAGACTAGACAGACAAGACTAGACAGACAAGACTAGACAGACAAGTCTAGACAGACAAGACTAGACAGACAAGACTAGACAGACAAGACTAGACAGACAAGACTAGACAGACAAGACTAGACCGACAAGACTAGACAGACAAGACTAGACAGACAAGACTAGACAGACATGACTAGACAGACAAGACTAGACAGACAAGACTAGACAGACAAGACCAGACAGACAAGACCAGACAGACAAGACTAGACAGACAAGACTAGACAGACAAGACTAGACAGACAAGACTAGACAGACAAGACTAGACAGACAAGACTAGACAGACAAGACTAGACAGACAAGACTAGACAGACAAGACTAGACAGACAAGACTAGACAGACAAGACTAGACAGACAAGACTAGACAGACAAGACTAGACAGACAAGACTAGACAGACAAGACTAGACAGACAAGACTAGACAGACAAGACTAGACAGACAAGACTAGACAGACAAGACTAGACAGACAAGACTAGACAGACAAGACTAGACAGACAAGACTAGACAGACAAGACTAGACAGACAAGACTAGACAGACAAGACTAGACAGACAAGGCTAGACAGACAAGACTAGACAGACAAGACTAGACAGACAAGACTAGACAGACAAGACTAGACAGACAAGACTAGACAGACAAGACTAGACAGACAAGACTAGACAGACAAGACTAGACAGACAAGACTAGACAGACAAGACTAGACAGACAAGACTA
This sequence comes from Phosphuga atrata, assembly GCA_944588485.1. Lineage (NCBI taxonomy): Eukaryota > Metazoa > Arthropoda > Insecta > Coleoptera > Silphidae > Phosphuga > Phosphuga atrata. The sequence goes on along the minus strand of OX155901.1, from coordinate 30,887,906 downwards.
GACAGACAAGACTAGACAGACAAGACTAGACAGACAAGACTAGACAGACAAGACTAGACAGACAAGACTAGACAGACAAGACTAGACAGACAAGACTAGACAGACAAGACTAGACAGACAAGACTAGACAGACAAGACTAGACAGACAAGACTAGACAGACAAGACTAGACAGACAAGACTAGACAGACAAGACTAGACAGACAAGACTAGACAGACAAGACTAGACAGACAAGACTAGACAGACAAGACTAGACAGACAAGACTAGACAGACAAGACTAGACAGACAAGACTAGACAGACAAGACTAGACAGACAAGACTAGACAGACAAGACTAGACAGACAAGACTAGACAGACAAGACTAGACAGACAAGACTAGACAGACAAGACTAGACAGACAAGACTAGACAGACAAGACTAGACAGACAAGACTAGACAGACAAGACTAGACAGACAAGACTAGACAGACAAGACTAGACAGACAAGACTAGACAGACAAGACTAGACAGACAAGACTAGACAGACAAGACTAGACAGACAAGACTAGACAGACAAGACTAGACAGACAAGACTAGACAGACAAGACTAGACAGACAAGACTAGACAGACAAGACTAGACAGACAAGACTAGACAGACAAGACTAGACAGACAAGACTAGACAGACAAGACTAGACAGACAAGACTAGACAGACAATACTAGACAGACAAGACTAGACAGACAAAACTAGACAGACAAGACTAGACAGACAAGACTAGACAGACAAGACTAGACAGACAAGACTAGACAGACAAGACTAGACAGACAAGACTAGACAGACAATACTAGACAGACAAGACTAGACAGACAAGACTAGACAGACAAGACTAATGAGACTTGAATGAGACTGACGTGACCAGATTCCTTGACCCAGGGAAGTGGCCTGTTAACATTACCATCAGGGAATTCGTACACTTACCTAGATCAAAACCTATACGGGAACTCCCTAATTCTGTAGGCAATCTGACTTCGACTGGGGTCGCTAACATAGTAGCAGACGGTATTAGTGGTAAATCTTCTACTCCTTTTTTAGAGGAAAACAATCTCTCTTGACTGGTCTGAAATTCAGTATGTATTATCAAAATGTCCGAGGTCTCAACAGTAAGTTCGATTTAATATATCCAGCAATGTACGACCACGATTTTGACTTTGTCTTCTGCACTGAAACTTGGCTTCACGATAACGTGCTGAACAGTGAATTGATGCCACCAACATTTACGATATTTAGGTCTGATCGTAACTTCTCCAAATCAGGTCTCACTAGAGGAGGTGGAGTTCTTATTGCTACCAACAACAAGCGTTTTAACTCGAACCCTGTTGACACTGTACTAATCTCGAACTTATTCCATACTATCGATATGGTTGTATGCACCTGTTTTATTGGTTCTTTGAAATGCTTATTGGTGTGCATTTATATCCCTCCCAATACCTCGATTTTGAATTTCGAGTCCTTTTTTGAACATCTCGAAGTCTTCATTATGTCATGCACTTATGATAACATTGTCATAGCCGGTGACTTTAATCTTTCACAGTGTAACCTAGCCCCTAGAAAATCCACCTCGATCGACAATTTTATTTCTCTGTGTAGCCTTAAGCAAGTGAATACTATCACGAATTCTGGCGATAATATGCTAGATCTGGTTTTTAGTAATTTGAGAGCAGACGTTATTAAGGAACATTGCCCTGTTGTCCCTGAGGATCCCTATCATCCCGCCTTATTGGCATCTTTTACGATCCATGCCAGCCAAGGCACGTCTAATTTTACACAAAATAATCGGTTACATCCCAACAGCAAGTCATACAATTTCCGCCGTGCCGATCTTCCGGCGCTCTACCTGACCCTTAGTAACACTGACTTTACTGTATTTGAAGAGTCCAACAAATCATCAAGTGAACTTTCAGATACATTTTACTCCTGCCTTTATTCTATTCTAGATAAATTTGTTCCGCCTCGATCCTCTTCTCGATCGACCTATCCTACGTGGTTTTCACCCTCCATTATTGATACTTTGCGTAGGAAACGTGCTCTTCATCATGCTTATAAAAAATCTAAATCTTTACTTGACTACTCAAGGTTCAAGCACATCAGAACGTTGGTTAAGTTACAAATAAGGACCGCCTTCTCTAACTTCATATCGGAGTCAGCCAATAATATTTCCGCTGATCCCAAACGTTTCTGGACATTTATTAGATCCAAAAAGCGTCAAAGCCGTATACCGGGAGAAATGTTTTTGGAAAGTTGCACCTTTAACACTCCACAGTCTATTGTTGACGGTTTTGCCAGCTACTTTAAGGGAGTGTTTAGACCCTCCTCTCCTAATACTAGCTTTTCGGATGTCTCTGGTCTGAATCTTCCACTGATCAGCTTTACTAAGGTTACTGAAGATGAGGTGTTATCAACTCTCAAGCGAGCCAAATGTAACTTGACCAGCGGTGCTGATCTGATTCCAGCATTCCTACTTCGGGACTGTGCGCATATTTTTGCGCCTCCACTCACCAAACTTTTTAACAAGATCCTGCATGAAGGCACGTTTCCAGCTATTTGGAAATCTACAAAGATTTGTCCAATCCTCAAATCTGGCTTACAGTCTGATATTAAGAACTATCGTCCCGTCGCCATAATTTCCAATTTTTCCAAAATCTTTGAATCTATCCTTTTTAACTCCATCTTCCCTCGTATCAAACATCTTATCTCCACTAAACAACATGGATTCATGAAGGGTCGTTCAACGGTGACAAACTTGGTAGCCTTCACTCAGTATGTTACTCCAGTTATTGCTGCAAGGGGGCAGGTAGATTGCATCTATACAGACTTTGCTAAAGCATTCGACTGCATAGATCATTCAGTCGTTATTAATAAGCTGCATTCTTTTGGCTTTGACAATAATCTTGTTATATTATTATCTTCCTACCTAGCGGATAGAATGCAGTTCGTTTTTCACGGTGGATTTTCTTCTGCTGAATTCGTAGCCACCTCTGGTGTTCCTCAGGGATCCAACCTTGGGCCGATGTTATTTAATTTATTCATTAATGACTTGAGTGCTTCTCTATCCTCTCCTCATTTATTATTTGCCGATGATCTTAAGATATTTATGGCTATAAAGCACCCTGTTGACTGTTCCATTTTACAAGCCAACCTTAATATTTTGGAGAGATGGTGTGATGACAATAAGTTGGATCTAAACCTTGGCAAGTGCAAAATTGTTTCTTTCACTCGGCTTCAACAACCGCTTGAGTTCAGGTATACTCTGTTTAATGTTTGTCTTGATCGCTGCGAGTCAGTCAAGGATCTTGGTGTTATATTTGATTGGCATCTTTCGTTTGTGCAACACATCCTGTCAACAGTGACCAAGGCTGCAAGGGCTCTTGGATTCATAATACGCAATTCACGCAATTTTAATAATAACTTGGCGCTCAGGGTACTCTACCACAGTTTTGTTAGATCAATTTTAGAGTATGGCTCAATTATTTGGGACCCCCATTTTAAAAAATATGTTACTGCGTTGGAGATGATTCAGAGAAAATTTTTAAAATTCCTCTGGTTTAAATCGTCCGGAGGTCCTCCTCCTCTTCACGTCGACCACTCATTGTTGCTGGTTGAGTTTGGGTTTTTGTCACTAAAGACTCGACGATCACTAGCGGGTCTGGTCTTTTTGTTCAAGGCCGTTCATAGCGTCGTTGACTCTCCTGAGATCGTCAATAATTTGAATTTTCTGGTGCCCAGAGCTGCTAGTCGTCAGACAGACTCATTTTATAATGATTCATATGGGGGCCCTATGGCCTTGATACCACCCCTGTATAACATTTGCTCAACCTATAACTCAATCAGCTCCGATTGTGACATTTTTGGTTCGTTTAAAGATTTTAAATCGAGTGCTATCAAAAGCCTTACAAATTAGCACCCTCTTCCATTGCAAACTGCAATGTGTATGTGTTTTTTATAAAAAATTAAACTGTTCTTTCATATTTATTAATTTCATATTTTTTAATTTTTTAGTATACCATTGTTTTATATTTTGACATTGTACTTTTGATTTGCTTTTTATTCTGTGCTTATGTTTTTTGTCTTTGACTATTCTTTGTTATACTTTGACTATACTATATCAAGAAATTCCTGTATTACTGTTTTTATTTTATTAGTGCAAAATTGTTTGTATATATTTTGATTTACGTTTTCACATGTTTTACATCTCTTTAGATTTAAATGTAGCAATTTATGTAATGCTCTGTAATTGGTCTTGACACTGTTGAGCAATAAATCTATAAAAAAAAAAAAAAAAAAAAAAAAAAAAGACTAGACAGACAAGACTAGACAGACAAGACTAGACAGACAAGACTAGACAGACAAGACTAGACAGACAAGACTAGACAGACAAAACTAGACAGACAAGACTAGACAGACAAGACTAGACGGACAAGACTAGACAGACAAGACTAGACAGACAAGACTAGACAGACAAGACTAGACAGACAAGACTACACAGACAAGACTAGACAGACAAGACTAGACAGACAAGACTAGACAGACAAGACTAGACAGACAAGACTAGACAGACAAGACTAGACAGACAAGACTAGACAGACAAGACTAGACAGACAAGACTAGACAGACAAGACTAGACAGACAAGACTAGACAGACAAGACTAGACAGACAAGACTAGACAGACAAGACTAGACAGACAAGACTAGACAGACAAGACTAGACAGACAAGACTAGACAGACAAGACTAGACAGACAAGACTAGACAGACAAGACTAGACAGACAAGACTAGACAAGACAGACAGACAAGACTAGACAGACAAGACTAGACAGACAAGACTAGACAGACAAGACTAGACAGACAAGACTAGACAGACAAGGACTAGACAGACAAGACTAGACAGACAAGACTAGACAGACAAGACTAGACAGACAAGACTAGACAGACAAGACTAGACAGACAAGACTAGACAGACAAGACTAGACAGACAAGACTAGACAGACAAGACTAGACAGACAAGACTAGACAGACAAGACTAGACAGACAAGACTAGACAGACAAGACTAGACAGACAAGACTAGACAGACAAGACTAGACAGACAAGACTAGACAGACAAGACTAGACAGACAAGACTAGACAGACAAGACTAGACAGACAAGACTAGACAGACAAGACTAGACAGACAAGACTAGACAGACAAGACTAGACAGACAAGACTAGACAGACAAGACTAGACAGACAAGACTAGACAGACAAGACTAGACAGACAAGACTAGACAGACAAGACTAGACAGACAAGACTAGACAGACAAGACTAGACAGACAAGACTAGACAGACAAGACTAGACAGACAAGACTAGACAGACAAGACTAGACAGACAAGACTAGACAGACAAGACTAGACAGACAAGACTAGACAGACAAGACTAGACAGACAAGACTAGACAGACAAGACTAGACAGACAAGACTAGACAGACAAGACTAGACAGACAAGACTAGACAGACAAGACTAGACAGACAAGACTAGACAGACAAGACTAGACAGACAAGACTAGACAGACAAGACTAGACAGACAAGACTAGACAGACAAGACTAGACAGACAAGACTAGACAGACAAGACTAGACAGACAAGACTAGACAGACAAGACTAGACAGACAAGACTAGACAGACAAGACTAGACAGACAAGACTAGACAGACAAGACTAGACAGACAAGACTAGACAGACAAGACTAGACAGACAAGACTAGACAGACAAGACTAGACAGACAAGACTAGACAGACAAGACTAGACAGACAAGACTAGACAGACAAGACTAGACAGACAAGACTAAACAGACAAGACTAGACAGACAAGACTAGACAGACAAGACTAGACAGACAAGACTAGACAGACAAGACTAGACAGACAAGACTAGACAGACAAGACTAGACAGACAAGACTAGACAGACAAGACTAGACAGACAAGACTAGACAGACAAGACTAGACAGACAAGACTAGACAGACAAGACTAGACAGACAAGACTAGACAGACAAGACTAGACAGACAAGACTAGACAGACAAGACTAGACAGACAAGACTAGACAGACAAGACTAGACAGACAAGACTAGACAGACAAGACTAGACAGACAAGACTAGACAGACAAGACTAGACAGACAAGACTAGACAGACAAGACTAGACAGACAAGACTAGACAGACAAGACTAGACAGACAAGACTAGACAGACAAGACTAGACAGACAAGACTAGACAGACAAGACTAGACAGACAAGACTAGACAGACAAGACTAGACAGACAAGACTAGACAGACAAGACTAGACAGACAAGACTAGACAGACAAGACTAGACAGACAAGACTAGACAGACAAGACTAGACAGACAAGACTAGACAGACAAGACTAGACAGACAAGACTAGACAGACAAGACTAGACAGACAAGACTAGACAGACAAGACTAGACAGACAAGACTAGACAGACAAGACTAGACAGACAAGACTAGACAGACAAGACTAGACAGACAAGACTAGACAGACAAGACTAGACAGACAAGACTAGACAGACAAGACTAGACAAGACTAGACAGACAAGACTAGACAGACAAGACTAGACAGACAAGACTAGACAGACAAGACTAGACAGACAAGACTAGACAGACAAGACTAGACAGACAAGACTAGACAGACAAGACTAGACAGACAAGACTAGACAGACAAGACTAGACAGACAAGACTAGACAGACAAGACTAGACAGACAAGACTAGACAGACAAGACTAGACAGACAAGACTAGACAGACAAGACTAGACAGACAAGACTAGACAGACAAGACTAGACAGACAAGACTAGACAGACAAGACTAGACAGACAAGACTAGACAGACAAGACTAGACAGACAAGACTAGACAGACAAGACTAGACAGACAAGACTAGACAGACAAGACTAGACAGACAAGACTAGACAGACAAGACTAGACAGACAAGACTAGACAGACAAGACTAGACAGACAAGACTAGACAGACAAGACTAGACAGACAAGACTAGACAGACAAGACTAGACAGACAAGACTAGACAGACAAGACTAGACAGACAAGACTAGACAGACAAGACTAGACAGACAAGACTAGACAGACAAGACTAGACAGACAAGACTAGACAGACAAGACTAGACAGACAAGACTAGACAGACAAGACTAGACAGACAAGACTAGACAGACAAGACTAGACAGACAAGACTAGACAGACAAGACTAGACAGACAAGACTAGACAGACAAGACTAGACAGACAAGACTAGACAGACAAGACTAGACAGACAAGACTAGACAGACAAGACTAGACAGACAAGACTAGACAGACAAGACTAGACAGACAAGACTAGACAGACAAGACTAGACAGACAAGACTAGACAGACAAGACTAGACAGACAAGACTAGACAGACAAGACTAGACAGACAAGACTAGACAGACAAGACTAGACAGACAAGACTAGACAGACAAGACTAGACAGACAAGACTAGACAGACAAGACTAGACAGACAAGACTAGACAGACAAGACTAGACAGACAAGACTAGACAGACAAGACTAGACAGACAAGACTAGACAGACAAGACTAGACAGACAAGACTAGACAGACAAGACTAGACAGACAAGACTAGACAGACAAGACTAGACAGACAAGACTAGACAGACAAGACTAGACAGACAAGACTAGACAGACAAGACTAGACAGACAAGACTAGACAGACAAGACTAGACAGACAAGACTAGACAGACAAGACTAGACAGACAAGACTAGACAGACAAGACTAGACAGACAAGACTAGACAGACAAGACTAGACAGACAAGACTAGACAGACAAGACTAGACAGACAAGACTAGACAGACAAGACTAGACAGACAAGACTAGACAGACAAGACTAGACAGACAAGACTAGACAGACAAGACTAGACAGACAAGACTAGACAGACAAGACTAGACAGACAAGACTAGACAGACAAGACTAGACAGACAAGACTAGACAGACAAGACTAGACAGACAAGACTAGACAGACAAGACTAGACAGACAAGACTAGACAGACAAGACTAGACAGACAAGACTAGACAGACAAGACAAGACAGACAAGACAAGACAGACAAGACAAGACAGACAAGACTAGACAGACAAGACTAGACAGACAAGACCAGACAGACAAGACCAGACAGACAAGACCAGACAGACAAGACCAGACAGACAAGACCAGACAGACAAGACCAGACAGACAAGACTAGACAGACAAGACTAGACAGACAAGACTAGACAGACAAGACTAGACAGACAAGACTAGACAGACAAGACTAGACAGACAAGACTAGACAGACAAGACTAGACAGACAAGACTAGACAGACAAGACTAGACAGACAAGACTATTTTGATTCAAGATGGCAGACAACAAAGACGTTAGTGAAATGCTCTGTAACTATTGTGGCAAGAAAGTGCGAGAAGCAGTGTTTTGTTTGAAATGCAAGAAAAAATTCCACCCTGGATGCTTACCCCATGCAAACAATACAAAATGTTTGCATGAAATAGGTGAGGAATTAAACATAATTGAAAATAATATCTCAGAAGAACTGGAGGAGAGAGACATTAAAATTCTCCAAAAAGAAGTCTTATTATTAAGAAAATTAGTAATAGAAATGGAGGATAAAAATAGAATTATGTGTAATTACCTGTCGATTCTGGAAGAAAAAGTCGATGATTTGCAGAATAAACATACACCAAAACAAAGTAATGCTAGCAAAAACTCATTGACACATGGTAACAACGCCCCACATCGACAAAACGCAAAATCAATCACTGCAGGAAATATTTCAAATAAATCTATTTCTAAAAATTCTGCAACGGTTGAGGAGGCAACCAAAAATACACGTGTCGAAATGGACAAAAACAAACCATCAACATCAACTGAAAGAACAGCCGGCACACAAATAGCCAGAGGAAGAAGATCTCGCGCATCTTTTGGTAATGCAAAAGTTGACGATAATGGTAGCGTTAACAGTTTCGAAGGACGGGAAATGCAGCCGAAGAAATTATGGCTATATGTTTCGCGGGCGAGGGATCACGTTACCGAAGAGATTATCCTTAATTATCTGGAAAAGAAAACAGGACTGGAAAAAGAATTTTCAGTAGAAAAAATAATACCAAAAATAACATCCGTTGACAACAAGAGCTTTAAAGTCGGTGTGGATCCTAGCTTGATGGATGTAATATACGACAGAACTTTCTGGCCTGAAGGGATATTATTTGAAAGATTAAATTTTCGTCGCGTCGATCGATCCCGGAAAAATATTCAAAATTTTCAAATTGCAGAAGATTATGCACCGACAAATTAATTCAGAAACCAGGAAGTAATGAAATGTTTAAGTTAATAAATCAGAATGCTCAATCAATAGGTAACAGTATAGACAAAATTGAATACATGAAACATGAAAAAAATAGAAACAAATGAAGATTGTAAGTTGATGCTCATAACAGAACACTGGAAAAGCGCAGACCAATTACAAATCTTTCAAATAAATAATTTCAAGTTGGCCTCGTCGTTCTGCAGGCAAGCAGGAGCTCATGGGGGAGTAGCTATATTCTGTAAAAACGACATACCATGGACACCAAGATATGATATTAATAATTTAGCAGAAGAAGCATTATTTGAAATAACAGCTATACAAACTTCAATAAACAACAGAAAATTTAATATTGTAGCTCTTTATCGTCCACCCCAGGCTAGTTTTCTACTTTTTCTTAATAAACTACATCAACTCCTAATTGCTTTGAATGGTAAAAACATCGATTACGTCATTGCGGGCGATTTCAACGTTGACATCATAAAAAAAGGTAAAAAAACAAACCTACTTATTTCCTTGCTTAAGTAATTTGATGCAGTATTGACTTTTAAAGAACCAAGTCGTCTAACTGCATGCATAGATAATATTATAATAAAAACTGAGTTAGATTTTGCCACACAGACAGATGAATTCCATATATCTGACCATCGGACTCAAATAATAACCCTATTTGAGACTAAACATAGAACTAACGAATATAAGATTTTCAGAGAAAATTCGATAGAAAATTTATCAAAATTTAAACAGGCATTAAAAAAAGAATCGTGGATGGAAATCTATTCATTGAGATTAAGTGAAGTAAATACGCAATGGAATAGATTCATGGATTCGTTCCTTATGGTTTTTAATACTTGCTATCCAAAAATCATACGTAATAAAAAATCAAAAAATAAACATATCTTCAAAGATTTAAAAATAACATCAATGAGAAAACATATGGAAATTTTACAAATAATATCACGCTACCATAAAAATAGTAAAAAACAATATAACAAGATCCGTAGAAATTATGACTTACTACTCAAAAAGATAAAAAGAAACCATTTTGAAAAACAGATAAAGAAATCACAAAACAAAATGGCCACAACCTGGAATGTTGTTAAACAAATAATTAATTTAAAACAAAAACAAAAAGATACGACGTATCCTATCGAAAAGGGTAATATACAAGAAAAAGCAAATCATTTTAATGAGTTTTATGTAAAAAATCCAATTGAATTAACAAAAAAAATACCTAATATCAGTTATAGAGACAAAATAAACGTGAATCACAATTCTTTTTATGTGGAACCCGTATCTGCTGAAGAAATATTCAATGTGATAATGAATTTTAAAAACAAAAAAAAGTCATGGAGATGATGATATATCACTCAATCTGATAATGGAGGTTCACGCAGAAATTTCTGAACCGTTAATATTTATTATAAATAACTCACTAGAATTTGGAATATTCCCGGATAGTTTAAAGCATTCAGTTATTACGCCCATTTTTAAAAAAGGAGACAGAAAATTGCTAGAAAATTACCGACCAATAAGCATACTATCTTCATTCTCCAAGATCATTGAAAAAGTAATTGCGAATAGAACTCTGTCGTTCTTTAATAAACATAATTTATTTTGTGAAACCCAGCATGGCTACACAATTGGGAAAAGTGTAGAGACTGCTTGCTTTTGTTTCATAGAAAATGTTTTGAAAAGTCTGGATGCCCAAGAAATTCCGTGTGGTATATTTATTGACCTTTCAAAGGCGTACGATACAGTCGATCACAACATACTTCTTCAAAAGCTGGAGAAGTATGGTGTAAGAGGAGTTGCTCTAAAATTATTTAGATCCTATCTATCACATAGAACTCAGCAAACAAAACTATGTAGCACAGAATATGGCTCCGTGAAATCGAATTCATCTACCATAACAGTGGGTATACCGCAAGGTAGTATACTAGGTCCGATTTTATTTTCAATTTATTTAAATGACCTCCCGAATGCAATAGAACATACAACTCGGTTAGTAAATTTTGCAGATGACACTACATTGTTGGTGACTGGAAATAATATGGAAGAAGTTATTACGCGTGCAAATGCTGCTTTTAGACTAGTAAAGACTTGGTTCCACACGAATAGATTATCGATCAATGCGAAAAAAACAAATTTAGTAATCTTCAGAACAAAAAGGTCAACAAAAAATTATCCAAGCCAAGTCGCCATAGCCGAAAACATGATAGATGTTAGTGAAAACGCAAAACTCCTAGGCATAGATTTAGATATGTATTTATGCTGGGATACGCACATAAAAAACCTAGGTCTAAGATTGAATAGAACGACATATGCCCTGCGTATCCTGCAAAAGCATGTAAGCATAGATGTTCTAAAAATGGTTTATTATGCAAATTTTTACTCTCATCTACGGTTTGGCATTAATCTTTGGGGAAATGGAAGAGACAACACCGATATTTTTAGATTACAAAAGCAGGCAATTCGCATAATTTTTCAACTTAAATACAAGGAATCATGTAGAGGGACTTTTAAAAAACACAACATATTAACCCTAGCAGGAGCCTATATATATGAAGCACTCGTTTTTATAATGAAACATAAAGAATACTTTGACAGTTATGAAAACAGAAATACACTTACACGAAGAAAAAAAGTAGACTACATACTGCCAATGCATAGGCTATCACTAATAGAACAAGGATCGTACTATAATTGTATAAAATTATACAATCATCTGCCCCGACATCTTAAAACACTCAAGAACATCAAAGTATATAAGCATCAAATCTTTAAACATATAAATGATATTGAACCTTATACAATAGAAGAATTTTATACAACATAAATTTTGTTATAAGTTAAAATGTATTTGAGTTTTGTTTGACATATTTCTTTTAGCGTATATTTTATAACAATGTATATTTTATAGATGTATGGCTAAACTAGAGAAATAAATTTAATTTGAATTTGAATTTGAATTTGAATTTGACTAGACAGACAAGACTAGACAGACAAGACTAGACAGACAAGACTAGACAGACAAGACTAGACAGACAAGACTAGACAGACAAGACTAGACAGACAAGACTAGACAGACAAGACTAGGCAGACAAGACTAGACAGACAAGACTAGACAGACAAGACTAGACAGACAAGACTAGACAGACAAGACTAGACAGACAAGACTAGACAGACAAGACTAGACAGACAAGACTAGACAGACAAGACTAGACAGACAAGACTAGACAGACAAGACTAGACAGACAAGACTAGACAGACAAGACTAGACAGACAAGACTAGACAGACAAGACTAGACAGACAAGACTAGACAGACAAGACTAGACAGACAAGACTAGACAGACAAGACTAGACAGACAAGACTAGACAGACAAGACTAGACAGACAAGACTAGACAGACAAGACTAGACAGACAAGACTAGACAGACAAGACTAGACAGACAAGACTAGACAGACAAGACTAGACAGACAAGACTAGACAGACAAGACTAGACAGACAAGACTAGACAGACAAGACTAGACAGACAAGACTAGACAGACAAGACTAGACAGACAAGACTAGACAGACAAGACTAGACAGACAAGACTAGACAGACAAGACTAGACAGACAAGACTAGACAGACAAGACTAGACAGACAAGACTAGACAGACAAGACTAGACAGACAAGACTAGACAGACAAGACTAGACAGACAAGACTAGACAGACAAGACTAGACAGACAAGACTAGACAGACAAGACTAGACAGACAAGACTAGACAGACAAGACTAGACAGACAAGACTAGACAGACAAGACTAGACAGACAAGACTAGACAGACAAGACTAGACAGACAAGACTAGACAGACAAGACTAGACAGACAAGACTAGACAGACAAGACTAGACAGACAAGACTAGACAGACAAGACTAGACAGACAAGACTAGACAGACAAGACTAGACAGACAAGACTAGACAGACAAGACTAGACAGACAAGACTAGACAGACAAGACTAGACAGACAAGACTAGACAGACAAGACTAGACAGACAAGACTAGACAGACAAGACTAGACAGACAAGACTAGACAGACAAGACTAGACAGACAAGACTAGACAGACAAGACTAGACAGACAAGACTAGACAGACAAGACTAGACAGACAAGACTAGACAGACAAGACTAGACAGACAAGACTAGACAGACAAGACTAGACAGACAAGACTAGACAGACAAGACTAGACAGACAAGACTAGACAGACAAGACTAGACAGACAAGACTAGACAGACAAGACTAGACAGACAAGACTAGACAGACAAGACTAGACAGACAAGACTAGACAGACAAGACTAGACAGACAAGACTAGACAGACAAGACTAGACAGACAAGACTAGACAGACAAGACTAGACAGACAAGACTAGACAGACAAGACTAGACAGACAAGACTAGACAGACAAGACTAGACAGACAAGACTAGACAGACAAGACTAGACAGACAAGACTAGACAGACAAGACTAGACAGACAAGACTAGACAGACAAGACTAGACAGACAAGACTAGACAGACAAGACTAGACAGACAAGACTAAACAGACAAGACTAGACAGACAAGACTAGACAGACAAGACTAGACAGACAAGACTAGACAGACAAGACTATTAGACTTAGTAGACCATAGGATACTGTTAGAGAAATTACACAAATATGGCATAAGAGGCGTTGCTTCTGATTGGATCAAATCGTTTTTGAATAATAGGGAACAGATAACCAGGGTTCACTCCACAGTTGGATTTGTTTATTCCTCTCCAAGGATTGTGAACATGGGTATTCCACAAGGAAGCACGATTGGCCCATTGCTGTTCTCAATATTTATTAATGATCTACATCAAACTCCCACTACTGAGAAACACCTGATGATCAACTATGCAGATGATACATCCCTACTCATCATTAACAAAACTGTGGATGATATTAGTCCAAATGCTAATAGCACGATGTCATCATTGATATCATGGTTTGATACGAACAAACTAATAATAAATAAAGACAAGACTAATACTATAATTTTTAAAAACAAAAGAGATACGAACCTGTACCCTCCAAGATAACAAATTAATAATGAAGACCTCGAGGTACAATATTCCATCAGGCTCCTTGGACTATTTATAGATCAATCGCTTGATTGGACGACACATACTCTCCGTGTCACAAAACGTCTGAACAAGGCAGTTTTTGCATTGAGATGTCTTCATAGGTATATGGACACTGCAGCACTTAGGATGGTGTACATCGCGAATTTTTATTCCCACTTAAAATTTGGTATTATGTTTTGGGGAAATAGTATCCACATCAGAAGTAGAAGGAAGCCATTCGTATTCTGAACAGTCTAAATTACAGAGAATCCTGCAGAGGCCAGTTCAAACTTGCTAATATTTTAACAACAATAGCTACTTACATTTATGAGTCTATACTTTTTGTTCTGAAACATAGACATTTATTTGGGAACTTTAACAAGCCTAATCTAAGGAGTACCAGATTTTGTAACGAAGTCTTTCAGCTGCCCCAGCATAGGCTGACGCTAACTGAAAGAAATCCACCGTACAGCAATATGAAAATGTACAACGTACTACCAAGGAGGATTAAACAACTAGTGATTGCAAACCTTTTCAAGAAAGAATTGTATAAACTCCTAGTTTATATAGAACCGTACAATATCGAAGAATTCTACTTAAGAGTAAATTACCAAGAACATGTTAATTAAATATACTATTTTCTTTTTTTTTTATGACACATTTCATTTAGAACATTTTTTTTTGTATTCTTAGATAATGAAATAAACTTATTTTGATTTGATTTGATTTGACTAGACAAATAGGACTAGATAGAGAAAACAAGAAAGACAAGACTAAACGGACAAGATTGAATTAATCTTTTTTATGCGACAACCAATTTTAGGCGAGTTTTTTTCCGACAACCCCAACATTTATAAATAATAACCCCTTTGACTCAAGTTTCACCTAATCTTAAAGCTTATGAAAACAGAAACACATACCCACAAATCAAAACCAAATATCTAAATTCATTCAAGGATTATATAGGGTTGGAAAATTCGAATATAAAATCACTTTGTATAAATATATATATATATATATATATATATATATATATATATATATATATATATATATATATATATATATATATATGTATATATATATTTGTATATATATATGTGTATATATATATATATATATATATATATTTCCACGTACACGAAATCAAAGAAGAATTTCGTATAAACTCTGTAAATAGTTAGACGAAATACAATATGAAAGCCCTGAAGTTACTTTAGACTCACCCCTTGTGCATTTTAAATCCCATTTGATTCGAAAATATCGCCGGCCCGGGTTGTTGAACCCTACTAAGTTACACTGATCAATTTAATATTAGCAGACAAACCTAAACGAAAAAAAGAACGTGGTCGTAAACAATCTCTAAATTCCATCAACCAATGATAACAAACTAAATTTATTAGCAGTAAACTCTATTATAGTCTATAAATTACAAAGTCGGTAGGAGATGTTTGGCAATGTTCCACAATAATACACAAGGTTTTCATTTTCTCAGTGTAATCTGATCTTGTCTTGATCATGTAGTATTATGTATTTGTTTCTGTAGTCTTGTTTTCTAATCCGTCTCGTCCTGACTGCTTAGTCTTGTCCGTCGAATCTTCTCTCTCTAATCGCGCCTGTCTAGACTCGTCTGTAAAGTCTTGGCCGTCTTGTCTCATCTTTCTAGTCTTCTAAGTCTAGTCTTGCCTCTCTAGTATTGTCTATCAAGTCTTGTCTCTCTAGCCTTGTCTCTCTAGTCTTGTCTGTCTAGTCTTGTCCATCTAGTCTTGTCCGTCAAGACTTATCTGTCTAGACTTGTCTGTCTATTTTTGTCTGTCTAGTCTTGTCTTTCTAGACTTAGCTGTGTAGTCTCCTCTGTCTAGTTCAGTCTGCCTAGACTTCCTGTCTTGTCTATCTAGTCTTGTCTGCCTAGTCTTCCTGTCTTGTCAGTCTATTCTTGTCTGCCCAGTCTTCCTGTATAGGAAGGTCTGCCCAGTCTTCCAAATCAAATCTAATCAAAATCATATTTTATTATTATTTTTATTTCACTAATAAAGAAGATTAATCTTAAAGAAGAAAAGAAGATTACAAAAATTCTATGTGAAACGTGTCGGTGTGAAGGTTGCTAATAGGAGCAATAATATGTCATTACCACAGAGAATAATAACAAATCTGAGATGGGATCGAAAATTCGCAAGATAAACCATCTTCAAAATATCTGGATCCACGTATTTCCCAAGTATTGTAATAGAATATACTGCCTTCTTCAGTTTCGTTAACAGCTGTTGGATCTGCATTGACCATTTCAGATTATGATCGAAATAACGACCCAAAATCCTCACAGACGACTGAGTTTGAATATTTTCATAGCCATGTTGAATATTCAAAGGTTGGATTCCGTGGATCATTTCGTTCTGAAGATGATTATATTTGTCTTCTCTTAATTTATTAGCAACCTGTTTCCTGTAAACCGAGATATCATGGAGCTCATGTCAAAACTAGAACTGATGTCCTGTGACAATTTATTCGTTATCAAGATAGTAGTATCATCACCGTAATTTTTTAGCATGTTCTGTGCACCTGTGTACTTGAGGTAGATCATTAACAAACAGAGTAAATAACAAAGGACCAATAGTGCTTCCTTCCGGTATTTCTATGTTTTTGGTGATGATTTAAACACACTGCGCTGTGTTGCTAACTTTGTCAAATGCACTCTGTTTGCTAAAAAAATTGTAACCAATTTTAACGCGACATCTGTGATCCCATAGTTATCTAACTTCTGAAATAGTATGCCATGGTCCACCAGATAATACGTTTTGGAAAGATCCATTAGCATATCAACAGGAATATTACTCGCTTCAGGAATATTGCACTGGTCAACACATGTCTTGTTTCCTTTATTTTTTTTTCTGTTATTGGGTATTTCTATGGCCCTGGCTATGAAAAAAATACTGGGAGATTGCTAACAGCTTCACCTTTTGAAATATACAGTTTTATTATTTCGACAAAAAAATAATACATTTTGTTAATTGAACACATAGCAATTACATAACATAGCAAATGATCTTTTATAAGATTTCCTTGAATGAACGACTTTAGGTAGATCTCGTTGCAAACTCCAGCAGTAGTTTGCCATCATATGTGAGCCGCACCACCGCCCCTGATAACGCTCTTCTATTGTCCGAGGATCCTTATGAAATCTTTCACCCTGCTCCTCACTAAAATCACCCAGATTTTGTGGAAATCGGTCTAAATGCGAGTATAGGAAGTGGATTTTTATGCTCATGTACCTAGCTCTTGCAAGTTCGATGGCATGCACTCAACAATCTCGACATGGTCGTCAGATTTCTTTTTGCCTAGGAAATTACTCATAACCAAAACAAATGAATTCCAAGGTTTGGATTCGACTTCAGTTATTAATTTGACAAAATTAGGATCTTTCACGAGTTGCCTAATCTGTGGCCTGTCAAAAATACCAGCTTACAATCTTTCTGTACTTAATCCCGGAAACATGCTTGAAAGAAAATTAATACATTCGCCACTTTTGTCAAGCGCCTTCACAAACTGTCATTACGCCGAGTTTAATATGAAGTGGTGGAAGTATGATGCGGTCTCGGCTAACTAAAGGCACTTTTATAATATTCTTTGTACCAACTTTTAGCTCTTCGCGCACTGGCCAAACTTTTTGTGACCAATGGTGTTGTTTGACACGACTGTCCCAGCGACGCATGAAACAAGGGAACTGTGTGTACCCCCTTGTTTACCTAAAAGAAAGTTAACCATTTTCAGATCAACACAAATGACCCATTTGTGGTCTTCATACTTAATTTTTCCATAACCTTAGAAACACTTGCGTATTCTTCTTTTAAAGTCGTCGAATGTGCAATAGGTATAGATCCGTACTTGTCACCGCTATGAAGCAAAACACACTTTAAAAAAGACACCAATCACTAGGTTGGTACTGTTTTAAGCCCATTTGTGGTAAAATACCACCAACATCGTTACCAAAAACTAAATCCTTCTCTTGAAAAAAATACGGTAACAGATTTTTTTCTCCGGTACGATAAAATATAATGTTGGTTTCCGGAGTAAGCAAATTTTTTTCTTTTAAACGAGATGACCTTCTTTTGGTAAGTTCAGATATCTTACTAAGTCATTTTGTTCTTTCTGATTAAATGGTTGAGGTTCTGAAAGGCTACATTTGTAGTCTGAATCAGAGATTTCACTTGATGTATTTCGTTCAGGTTCACAGAGATTTGGATCATCAGAAGATTTAGACGTGCTGGGTTGTATCTCTTGTGATTTTAATTGAGGTCGTTGAGCAGAAGATAAGTTAGGATATGACCACTTACAACCACAACGCAGAAGTAGCAATCGTCATGATAGTTTCGAGGTTCTCGCCAAATCATTGGTGTTAAGAACATTATTGCATCTCTTTTTCCACTGGACCATAACCGTAGACATACCACACATTTCTAGCAAACAATATGAGGAACTCATGGCTTGTCCTGATTACACAATTTTAGTATTGATGATACCGAGTTTTCACAAAGTCCGATATAGGTTTTGGATATTTTGCAAATATAAATATTCACCACAAATGTAAAAAAACCAATCGGGATTAAGCACACTATATTATTTTAACAAAAAAAATAATACATTATCTTAATTGAACACTAGCAAATGAAATCTTCTTGACGAAGCCATATCGAAAAGTTCAACATAATATGTTTTAGTGTCTAATAAAAAACGAAAATCTAAGTAAAAATAGTAAATGAGTGTAGTTAGCTATAACTGAAAAACAAAAGCTGTTAGAGAAAAATTGTTGCCATATTTAAAATATACGCGTTAATTTGAGATCAAGAAACAAAAAAGAATCACAGGAAACAAAAAAAAATTATTTTTTTTGTTCACCAGTGTTGTTAATGACACTAATAAACTGGTAGCAGACTGTATCGATACTCTTTCCTTTAATAAAACCGTGCTGTTGTTGATTGATCACATGAAATTTGTTAGGAAAAGCTAGTATTCTGGAGCAGAACAGTTTTCAAAAGATCTTAGAGAACGTAGATAGTATGCTAATTGGTCTGAAATTACTTATATCATCTTAACGCCAGTTTTATAAATAGGGGATACAAGTGAGACTTTTAGCGGCTCAGGTATAGTTCCAAACAAAAAACATTGTAAATGAATTTTTGATAATATTAGATGCAATCATCATCACCTGCGCTTTAAGAATTCTTCAAGTTGGTTATGGTGTCAGAAAGTTCTTCCTTTGAAACAGGTTTTAGAAATATGGAGAAATTATATCCCAGCATTTTGTTCTCATATGGTACCTTAGCTAGGCTAGATTATAACTCAGCTAAGTTTCTGGCTTTATTGGAAAAATAATTATTGATTTTTGTGACATCTTCTTGTGAAACAGCATTTTTGTCACCATAAATAGATTGTTTGCTTTCATTTGTGTGATACCATTGACAATTTTCCATGCTGTTCTTGTACGTTGGATGTTACTTGCAATAGTTTATTGAAACTATGCTTTTCATCATTTCTAAACAACTTGTTATTATAAATCTTGATGTAATCACCAAGGCTTCAGTTCAGGCTGTGCAGTGTTTGAACAATCTGGACATTAATTTATGAAATCCTTTGTCTATATATTGTGGATTGTCATAGTGTATTTTTATAATTGATAGGAGTATTTTTTTTGTGTGTAATACCTTAAGCTAATAATATTAATAATCAGTGTGTTCGAATATTCAACTCAAATAGAAGTTGCTCGTTAATTATAATTGAATGGTTCGCGTTAAAAATTCAATGGAAAAAGGTGAATACATTCTTTTCAACACCAGCGACTAAACCACAAAGAGGAGTTAAAAGGAAGTGTTCCAACTGCAGCTCTATGATAGAAACTCAAAAGACGGAAATACCATATACCGAAATAGCGCCCGCTTCCGACAGCTTCACCATACCTTTTCACTCGTCAACCAAAAGGAATAGAAGCCGATATATCACATTACAAAGCAAGGGAGTTCAATTCGATTTGGATCAAGAAGCAGATAGTTAATTTAAATTAATTGATTGTCGTTTGGAGCGTTTGAAAACATTAAACTTTGCCGATTATTGCAACGAGTGTCTGCTGCATTTTATAAATTCACCAAAAGATTGTGACATCGCCTCAACGCTGGAAAACCTGCTACAAACATCTTCAGGCAGCCAGCACTTTGAAAGCGTAGAATATATGTATGAGATATTAGCGTACAACAAATTGAAATTAATTAAAGACGTGGAATCCACCCGGCAGTGTACTCACCAAAGATGCAGTAGAACAGCTAGAATAAATAAAAGCACGATTGGAACAAAACATTCAAAAAATACAACGATTAAAATTAACAATTAAAAGATATCAAGATGCTAAAAAGTGTTATCAACTTTTTTCTGAACTGCGTATCAATGGATAAGTGCTGTGCTTGCTGTAGTCACAATATATTACATTTTATGACGCACATAACACACAAGGAACTACTATCATTGTGTGATTCGCTTCCATCGCATTTTCAAGGATATGAAGGTATAGCCGCCTGTCTGCCATGATACAAGCATTACAATCTGTCAACTGATGTGGCTTGGGGACACACTTATTCCAAAAAAAAATTTTTTTTTTGTATATTTAAAGGTAAATAATATTTATATATTTGTTCTATTTCATAAACTGTAAATATTGTTTATATATTTTTTCTTGTAACTGTTAATAATGTATATATAATTTTATCTAATAAAATTGTAAAAAATGTTTTCGCTTGTAAAAAATGGTGGTCTTTGCAGATTATTATAAATTACCTTATATCGGTTATCACAATGTGCCATTATTTGCATTAGTTTGAGATCCTTCTGCATTATTCATAATTTCGGATCTAGTCTTGTCTGTCTAAACATGTCTGTCTAGTCTTTCTTGTCTAGTATTGTCTCGTCTGATGTTTTGATTCTCTAGTCTTTTGAGCTAGTTATATAGCATAGTAGTGTCACGAGTTCATTTAATTAAATGAGACAACATAAATGAATACAATCTACTAATTAATTTAAAGACGGAATAAACGAAATTTGAATTCAGACGTTTTTACGGTGGCAAATCATTGATTAAGTGTATTAATTAAATTAATGGTGAAGTAGAATAGGAATAGTTGCTTAGATCAGATGTGAGTTAAGTCCACACTTATCTATAACCTAGAACCTAGAAGAAGAATAACATGATAAATAGGAAAATATAAAATATTTCATTTTTTTTAACTTCGCGTTTGTGAAACTCTGTACTTGAAAACTAATTTCAAAATTATGGAATCTACAGCGATTATATAAATTGGGTTTAATTAACGTTATCGATTGTAGTCAGTCGGGAGTTAATTATCTTACTTACGTGATCAAACTTCCTGTTTGTTTCGTAAAGGTAAAAATAAATAAATATCAATTAAAACAATGCTTCAGAGACAAAGCTAGATATACAAAACTACACAGTTAATTCGATGAGATAATATATAGACAAATAATCTCATCTAAAAATATCTTCATGAATTATTCAGATAGAGATTGGCGACAAAGATCTTTTCTATTTGTTTCGCTCCAATTTCCCCTGTATTTACTTTCACTTGATTCAGTCGAATGAATATATGAACGTAATTAAATGTATTCATGCAAAATGTTCCGTAGATTCTTCTAAAAATTGACGACCTATAATTGATTTAAAAATATACAATTCACAATATATGTTGAAAATTTCTTTTCCTAATACAATTTCTTCTAACAATTGGGTAATACAAGGAATATGTCCTGTCTCTGTCTAGTTAGGCTTGATTAGTTTTTTTCTAGTCTTGTATATCTAGTATTGCCTCTCTAGTTTTGTTTGAATTGGTAAAACCATACAACATAATAGATAATCAGATAAACTTAATAAAGACGAAAGACGAATTTTTTGTTTGTTTTGCCTTGTCTGACTTTAGTTTGTCTGGTCTTGTCTGTCTGATCTTGTTTATCCATTCTTTTCTTTCTAGTCTTGTCTGTCTCATCTTATCTGTCTATTCTCGTCTATCTAGTAGACAAGTCTATCTATCTAGTAGATCTAACAAGTAATATAAACAGACGGGAAGAAATAGACAAAATGGGACCAGCAAAACTGGACAGATGAAACTATACAGACAAGACTACATAGAAATGAAACGTAAGACAAACAGGACAAGACGCACAAGGCAATACTAGGCGGACAAGACTAGGCACACAATACTACACGAACAAGACTAGACAAACAAGACATACACATACACACAAGACTAGGCAGGCAAGACCAAATGAACAAGAAATACAAAATAATTCCCGCGCAACAACATGGCTTCTGTAAGTAAAGATCAACCACAACCGCCTTTGAACAATGTTCATTCAACAATGAAAAATTTATTCTCCTGTTTGTAGAGCATATTTTGAAAGTAAAATTGCATAATTGTTACGTTGTCCAATTGTTGATGTATAGCTTAAACGGTTTACACTAATCGTAAAGGTTTTTAGCTATTAATGCATTTAAAGCTGATGTGTTCAATTGCTTCAATTTCATATTTTTTTCAAATAATCGATGGATTTTCTTCAATAATTTAATGTCTTCAGATAATTGACTATTCCTTTTTCCACCACGATTTCGACTAACCATCGGTTCCATCCTTCTTATTACGTCTAATTGTTAGATTTAGATTTGTTTTTATTAATACCTGCGATTTCTGCTGATTCTGCAATTGTTTTACTTTCTTCATTATATTTTCTTTTAAAATTCTTTTTTGTCTAAACTTGTTTTAGAATAATTACCTCTGCAGGGTTCAAGTACAAGTAATTTCTTATTTATTTTCTTCTCTATTTTCTTATTTCTTCTTCGGAAAATACGAGTTATATAATACGAGTTATTACGAGTACGAATTTAGTTGAGTACGAATTATTATTGTATGCTATTGAAAAAACTTAAACAAAGCTTAAAACAGATATTTAACTAAATTTTTGCATTAATAAATGTTTTTATTTCAGCGACGATCGTTAAAAATCTACATCTAAAATATGTCAATTCTGTTGTTGAAGTCAATCTTGATGTTTTTTAAAAAGGTTTTATTTTTGCGTTAGAGCAACTACACACTAAGAACTACAGATACCAATTTAACTAAAAATGGCGGAGTTGGGTATTTTATATGAAAAGGGATACGAATAATGATTAACAAGGAATGTGAATAACAATTGATAAGAGAATGAGAAAAACATTTGTGAGAATAACAGCACGTGTCCTTTCAGCTTACGAAGCACAGATATACACAATATACAGAGTGTTTCACTTAAATAGTGTTTAATAATTATACAGGGTGAACGGTAGGTAACTCCTCCTCCCCTAGATCTTGGCATCGCCAGGAAGACGATGGTTGGTAGCAAGGGTAGAGGTCCTAACTTCTGGATCTCCCTGTTGAGGCCGACGTCTGTTGATGATCAATTTCAGGATGAAATATCCAAAGGTGATGGAACCAGCAATATACAGGGTGATGGTCCATACACTTGGAACGTAGATGTTTGGGACACCATACAAAATAGGCACTTGTTGCATTGTTACATTTACTGTAACATCCTTTCCATTTTCTGCTTCGTACTTCACAAACAGATGACTTTGACAGTGATAGTATTTAATACCTTTAGCACACATCTGATTTAGAGGCCACACTTTATTTTCATTTATTGACTTTAACAAATATTTTACATTAGGTATCATAGTATTAAATTCAGATTCGTATTCTATAGGAATAGGGTTTAAGTAATAAAGTTCAAAGTCATGTTCTTAATTAATAGAAATAGATAGGACATAATTAATTCTAGTTAGTTCAATTTTACAATTTACTTTAATGACCAATTAAAAATCTAAAATAATTTCTTTCTTCAATTGAAAGGGTAATTGTTTATTATTATAATATATTGATATTTTTTCAAGTTCAATCAGTAAATCTTTCGATTGTATAATACTTGGTTAGTTTAAATGTGTTAAAATATCCTTGATTCTTTCGCCATCCTTGGCATCTAAATTTCCGCTAATAGTTTTAATACTAGCTCTAAGATCACCAATTAGTCCTCTTCTATTTCTTATTTTATTTATTGATTGGTATTTTAAATTAACAATTTTATTACGAACACTGTGCTTAGTGAAATTGTGGGAAATTATATTGAACATTCAATTTGCCAAATTCATTTACATAATGAAGACAGGTCACAATAGTGAACAAAAATATGATCTGATTTTTGTAATTTAGCTAATTCTAATTTTATTAGTAATGTTCTTAATTCCTATGCATCCGCTCAGTGTGATGAAGATGAGGGACCTGGAATAGTATGATAAGGCTTAATTATATCGTGATAGATTGAATAATAATATCTACATCTTTAAATATGTATTGTAACATCATTTTTACATTTTTATAACTTAATCGGTCCTTACCACATCCTAACATAGGTATTGCTAATTTATTAATTCTATTTTTAATACAGAATTAACTAAAGTTTTAAATAAACATTCGTATGTTGGTTTATCATAATATTTGAGTTTCGTAATAAGATAAATTACAAATCGATTGTCTATTTTTAAATGACAAGATGAATATAGTTTTGGGTTTTGTTCACGTAATAATTCCAATCTTCTAAATCTAGTTTTAAAGTCTAATGCGATTCCAGCGTTCATTGCTAGATCTGAACTTACGCAATGTGCTAATGAAAAATCGGTGCTTGAAGGTGCTTGAAATATATGATCTTCCTTTTCAATAATATTATTTTCTTCATTGTTAGCTGTATTTGTTAAATAATTTTCAAAATTTTGGAAGTTTAATATATTTGAGCTATATTTCTTGAAAGGTTTTTGTTTATATATAGTTTTATTCTTATTTTCTTGAATGCGTTAATTAATATCTAAATCTTCTAAGTGACAACTTGGTTCAACAATAAGTGATTTATTTCGTTCGTTGTCAATAAATTTATCATTAGAATTATTAATAGAAAATTCACTTAGAGCATTATATTCATCAGTTACATTTAATTTAATACGCGAAAATGCGTCTGCATTTTTGTTTAAACTTCCTTTCTTATAAACGATTGTATAATCATACTCTGATAATTTTAAGCGCCATATAACTAATTTCGAATTTAGTTCTTTAATTGACATAAGCCATTGTAATGGTTTATGATCGGACACAGTTTGAAATGTTCTACCGAAAAGGTAGGGTCTAAAATATTTAACTGCCGCGACTATTGCAAGAAGTTCCTTTTCTATCGTTGAGTAATTAGTTTCAGAATCATTTAAGGTTCTACTAGAATAAGCAATAGGTAAATCTGATCCTATATTTCCCTGTGACAATACTGCACCGATTGCAAAATTACTAGCATCTGTTGTTAGGACAAATGGTTTGTTAAAATATGGGTATTGTAACAAAGGTTCATTTATTAGGATATTTTAACATAAATCGAAACAATTTTTATAATCTGAGTCATTAGTATTAATAATAGCTTTATTTAATCGTTTAGTTAATGGTTTGGTTAAATCTGCAAATTTTTTTATAAACTTCCTGTAATAACCGAGGATAATAATACGAGGAAACCTTTAAGTTCCTTTGTAGTTTTAGGAATAGGATACTTTTGAATAGCTTGTATTTTCTCGGGATTAGGTTTAACTCCTAATGGTGTAACAATATGACCTAAATAAGCTACTTCTTTGCATAAAAAATCTGATTTGTCAAGCTGAACTTTAAAATTCGATTCTCTAAGTCGATTAAAAACTTCTCTTTCAAACTCTCCATATGCTCTTGCACACTTACGCTAAAAATAATTATATCATCCAAATAGACTAAACATTTTTTTTTCAAAATTCCTCGCAAAACATTATCCATTACTCTCTGGAATGTAGCGGGTGCGTTTTTTAAACCAAATGGCATTCTTCTAAATTCATAATGACCATTTTCTGTACTAAATGCTGTTTTTTGTATATCTTCTTTTTCAATTTCAATTTGATGAAAACCGGATGCAAGATCCATGGTTGTGAAATATTGACATCGCCATAATTTATCTAATAAATCATTAATATATCAGTTTTATCATTTAACTTGCGATTGTCTACTACTACTCGCCATTTGCGTTTTCCGGTCGCATCTAATTTCTTAGTCACTACCCAAATTGGTGAAGACCATGGGCTATACGAGGGTCTAATTATTATTTTTTGCTAACATTTCCTTAATTTGATTTTCAACTTCTGTTTTATGAATTTCTGGATATCGATCAGTTTTATTGTAAACGGGTATCTCATCAGAAGTTTTAATTCTATGTTTAATTTTATTTGTAAAACTTAATGGATTATTTTCCATATGGAATACATCAGAATATTCTGATACTAATTTATTTAAAACCGTTCTCTCTTCTACGTTCATATGATTTGATCAAATTTTAGAAAAGTCAAATTTTACCTTTTCATTATCGATCATATTTATTTCTGAACGGTTCCTATCAAAATTTAATTTTAACTGAGTATTTAGGGTAATTAATAAGTCTTCCCCTAGATTAATACTAGCTTTTAAAATCATCAGATTATCTACTCCTAGCAATAAATCAAAGCAAGAGTGAAAGTTAAATAAAAAGAACTTAGTATTTTTTCCTAAGTTTTAAACAAGCTATTTAAATGAACAACCGTACTTTTCTGACCATGTGTAGTTCCATGTGCGCTGGAAACAGTAAATGGATCATTTTTAATTGTTTTTTTTAAACAATTAAAATTGATTAAATTAAATACGCTATTTTCTTATATGACAAAAGAACGAGAACTACCTGTATCTATTAAAATTCTAAGATTATTTTTTGGTTCTACAGTAAAGGGTAGTAAGTATACTTTTATTAGTATTTGATAGGTTTAAGTATTCAATTCGTCGCTCGAGGCCTTTTCCTCTAAAAAATTATCGTCTGAACTCATAGTTTTAAACTCATAGTTTATTTAATTCTTCGCGTATATTATTTAAATTTCTATTAACAAAATTTCTATTTTGAGAAGGTGAAAGTTATCCTAGTTGACACGGGGGTTGGTTTATAATGTGCATTTTGATCTGTCCTATTATTATAATTTGTATTATTAAATCTTTCATTGGAATGGTTATAATTATTTCTACCAAAATTATTATTTTGTCTACTATTAAATGGACTTGGGACCTGGTCTCGGAAATGCCTGATAATTATTATTTGGTTTTCCTAGATAAGTAGAACGCTGAGTTTGAATTCTTGATTTTTCTTTACTTTCCGCAATTTCAAGCTGGAAATCGTTTGTGAGCATATTTAATGCCGTATTTAGATCTTGTGGATTTTTAGCTCTCATTTGTGAGCCCACAGGATCTCTTAATCCTTTCAATAAAACTCGTAATGCATTACTTAGAAAAAAGGTACTTAAACAATATATTTCTTGTCTACTAGAGCAGTGACTACTTAAATAAGAAATTTATAAATTCAGCAGTGTTTGCAATCTATTATAAAAATCAAAAGGGTACTCGCTGACGTCCTCTTTTAAGTTAGTGATTTCAATGTTCAAACTATACATATCACGTTTATCGCTATAAGAATTTAGTAATGCGGTTTTTAATTCTAAACAACTATTAATAACACTAGAGGAAATGTTTATAGCAGCTTTACCTTTAATTTTAGAAATTATACTGGCCATTAAGTATTCGTTTTGGAAATCAGTTACATCATTTGTATTATAAAATCTATTTACTAACTTTTCGCAGATTTCAATAAATCCCGAGAGTAGTTCTTGTTCTCCGCTAAATTCGGGAATCATTTGTAAATATTCTGACCGGAGGGCCATTTCTAAATTTTTATTATTTAAAATAGGTGAGCGTGAACGTAAAAGAATAAGGCGAATTGAAGTTGAATCTGAATTCTGGTACAATCGTAAACTCATTTAACACAAAACAATTTGACCTTTAAAAAACATGTGTACTTACAGTAACACTATCTTGTCAATCAAGTTGATGCTCTCAATTTTTGGACTGGATTGACTTCGAGAACTGGAACCTGGATTGCTCGATTTTTGGAGAGCCCTTGGTCCTCGTTCAATGCTGGATTCTTCCGTTACTCGTAGAGACGAAGGAGACAGTTGTATTTCGATGTTCGGTCGATAATCGCTCCCGGAATATCCTACCGACTGCGCCAATAATGTTGTTGAAGTCAAGCTTGATGTTTTTTAAAAAGGTTTTATTTTTGCGTTACAGCAACTACACACTAAGAACTACAGATACAAACTTAACTAAAAATGACGGAGTTGGGTATTTTATATGAAAAGGGATACGAATAATGATTAACAAGGAATGTGAATAACAATTGATAAGACAATGAGAAAATTTTTATATACAGAGTGTATATACATGTATATACATTTGTATATACACAATATACAGAGTGTTTCACTTAAAGAGTGTTTAATAATTATACAGGGTGAACGGTAAGTAACTTGTCTATGTCGATGGATCTTATAATCTCGAGTTATTGAGAAGACTTAAAAAAAAAGATTTAAAAACATCATTTTGGCCAATGTTATAGAAAATATAATATATTTATTTCTTCAATTCGATTTTGAAATGAGTCTGAATGCGTGAAGCCGGGTCATTAAACTAATCTAACATAAAAACCTTAATTGCAATAATGTGTAAACCTCGACGACTAAACTAACATTCCCATTGATTAATAACCGATTTAATTATCTTTTTCTTTGTTTCAGGTGAGTTTCAATCCCAATGCAAATCCCGAAAATTTTCACAGGAAAATAATTCGCATTGTTTTGTGAAAAGGTTTGTAAATTTTTTGAAATTTTGTTCGAAAATTTTAATTAAAACTTCAAATGAATATAATTAAAATAACTTACATGACAAAAATTTATATTAATTTGTGAATAAAAAATATTATGGGTTGTGGTTAATTTGAGTTTAAAAAGGTTAATTTGAAATCAAAAAAGATTAATTTGAAGTTAAAAACCTATATTATTATTATCGATAATTTCCCTTTAAGGGAAGCGCTAAAACACAATCAATTTCAATCATATATCATAATATATGTCATATGTCTATCAATTATATCATGTAATGTTTTCTGTTTTCTTCTCTCTTCCCAAGAAACCCCTCATATATTCACTGGATTTCTTCTTCATTTCTTCTGTCCACTTCTTTCATGTTTTCTTCTCTTTGGGAGTTTGTTCAAACTTCTGTTCTGATTTTTTCTCTGTATTTTTTGCTGTCTGTCATGTCTTCTGTGGAGATGTTGAGTTTCTTGAGGTCTTCCAAGGTTTCCTTTGCCCAGTTGGTTTTCACTGTGTTAGTCGTCACTATGTTAAAAATCACCTTGATTTTTGTTCGTCTCTTGATTACCGTTGTTTCTGAGGCATACAAGGCCTCTGGTAAACTACTATATTATAGTGTCTTAATTTGACTATGATAGAGATTCTCCTTTTGTTGTAGTGGTTCCATGTAAGTCTGTATGCTTGTTGTAGTTTTGTGATCCTTTCTTCGTTGGATTTTGGGTTCAGTCCTGTTTTCTGTGTAATCTCTCCCAGGTATTTGAAATTTTCTACTTGTGTTGTCTTTGCAAACTTAGTTATCAGTGGGTGTCTGTCTGTGGATTTTGTGTCCATAGACACTGTGTTTTTTTCGTAGGAGATTTGTAGCCCTGCTTTGGATTAGATTTCCTGTAGTGTCTCTATAGCTTCTTTGGCTTCTTATCTACTATTTGTTATAATGGCTATATAATCAGAGAATGCCAAACATTTTATGTTGACGGTTCTATCCTTGTATCTCCCCAGCTTTACCGCACTGACTCCTTTCTCCCATGTCCTGATTATTTTCTCTAAAACTGAATTAAATAGAATCGGTGAGAGGCCATCTCCCTGTCTCATTCCTGTCTTGATTTCAAATGGTTCCGAGACTTCTCCCATGAACTTCAATTTTGATGAGGTATTTGTTAATGTCTCCTGGATTATATTTCTGGTCTTGTTGTCCAGCTTAATTTCTTCCAATGTGTTGAAGAGTGTTTCTCTATCTATGGAGTCGTAGGCCTTCTTGAAGTCGACGAATGATACTGTGGTGTTCCTGGTCTTTCTCGTTGTTAGTATTGTTCTCAAGCATCAGATCTGTTCACTGCATGATCTTCCTGAACCCTCCTTAGTATTCTCCTATCTGTGGGTCTATCTGAGGTTCCAGCCCATTTAACAGGGATTTGGACAGAATTTTGTGTGTCACAGGTAGTAGTGAAATTCCTCTGTAGTTATTAGGGTCCGTTTTGTCTCTTTTCTTGTGGAGGAGGTGTATTAGGGCTAACTTCCATTCTTCTGGTATTTTTCCTGTTTGCTAGATATTTTCGATGATTTTGTGTATTTTAGGTGTAATGTTTTCGTGGTCTAACTTCCAGATTTCCAAAATCAGTTCATCCTTTCCAGGTGCTCTGTTATTCTTTAGAGATTTTATTATGTTCACAATTTCTTCGTGTGTTTGGGATTTGCAATCCAGGTTAGGTTCTGGCTTTTCGAACTGTAATTTCTGTGTTGGTTTTTCACAGTTGAGTAGTGTGTATTTTGCTAATATCCGCCTGTCGCTGAAGTAGCTCATTGTAAGGCCTACCAGGTATTCGGGCATCCTCCTGCGTTCCAACTCCTCGACAATAATCCTCCACGGTGCCGAGTTGAAAGCATTCTTCACGTCTATCGTTACTAGTGCTACAAGTTTCCTTGTTTTAAGAAAGAACAATATCTCTTAAAACAAGGAAGCTTGTAGCACTAGTAACGATAGACGTTAAGAATGCTTTCAACTCGGCACCGTGGAGGATTATTGTCGAGGAGTTTTAACGCAGTAGGATGCCCGAATACCTGGTAGGCCTGACAATGAGCTACTTCAGCGACAGGCGGCTGTTGGTGGAGGGGCAGGTCGAGATAGAAGTTACAGCCGGGGTCCTCCAAGGGTCCGTGCTGGGTCCGCTTTTGTGGAACCTTTTATATGACGGAGTACTGAATGTGGCCTTACCGGACGGAGCCGGAAGCCGTCACCTACGCGGACGACCTGGCCCTAGTGGTCAAAGCTAGACGAGAAGACGAGCTAGAAGATAAAACCAACGCCGCCCTAGACACGATACAAGACTGGATGAACGCAAAGCAGCTGGTTGGTTATAGCACCGGACAAAACCGAAGCAGTGCTGCTAATTGGTAGGAAGAGATGCGTCCCGGTGGAGTTTGTCCTGGGAGGAAGAACGATTCGCCCGCAGAAGTTCTTAAAATATCTGGGAATAGTCTTCGATGAGAAGCTAACCTTCGGGAGGCATGTAGAGTAGGCATGTGCTAAAGCACACTGCCGGGTGAACAACCTCCTGAGGATACTCCCGAGGATCGGAGGGGCGACTGAAAACAAGAGAAGAGTGCTGGCATCCGTTGCGAACAACATCGTGTTGTATGGGGCACCAAAGTCAAGAGGCTTAGGGAAGCCCTGAAAAGGGCTCAAAGGAAATTCGCTATATGGGTTGTCAGCGCGTACAGAACGGTCGGGACTGACGCGGTGCGGGTACTAGCAAGGCTGATTCCATTGGAGCGATTGGCAGAAGAAAGAGCCAGAATCGTGGAGCGCACGCTCGACAAGGAGGCGAATGATTCAAGGGCGGTGAAAGAAGAAGAAAGGCGGGAAACCATACAAAAGTGGCAAGAGTCGTGGGATAAGGATATGACCAATTGGACCCACAAGCTGATTCCGGCCGTTAAGCGCTGGCTGGATAGGAAGCATGGGCAGCTGAGCTACCACTTGACAATGGCGCTGACGGGTCATGGCTGTTTCCAGAGATATAGGAAAAGAATAGGCACGACGACCGCGGAGAACTGCCCGTACTGCAACACGGAGCCGGAGACGGCCGAGCATACGCTGTTAACCTGCGACAAGTGGGCAGGGCAGAGGGCGAAGCTGGAAGTGTTAAGGGGCGGGTCAATGTATCCCCGGGCGCCAACAGATTTGATTCTGGAAAGCGAGTACATGTGGAACTACGTCGGCGGTATCATCAAGGAGATCATACAGCAGAAGGAGAGAGACGAGAGGGAATGGCAAGAGGAAACAAACGGAGCAGACATGTAAACCAGGAGCCCACAACTTGGAAGTTATGCAGGATAGCAGTACCGAGTTGTTTTAGGGCGGGAAAATAGGGGGTAGGTGGTTTTTAGTGGGTAAACTATCTCTGGAAGAGAAGGAGTCCTACAGAAAAACGCTGTAGGACTCGAGAAATGACGCTGTAGGCAGCGTCTTACCGAGTAAGACGCTAGAAAAGGATTCCCCTTCTTCCCAAAAAATAAAAAGTAAGGTTAGGTTGCACACCGCGAAGCGGCGGATAAATCAAGATATCACATACGCGCGGAACTTCCGATCCAAAATGAGATCAATTTGGAAATTTACATTTTTCAATCAAATATAAATTCATACAATCAGCACAGTTACAATTCATTATAGTCTACCACATGCGGCAGCAGGTGGCGATGAAAGCGCCAATGGCGTGCACCTTTAAATTTGGTATCAGCAACCTTAGATTGCCATGAAACCATGTGGCTCTTTTAGCGTCACCAGTAGCGTGCACTTCTAAATTCTTCACATTATTCCATCCTCATCAACTATTTCACCCTCAACAACTATTCCACCCTACAATAACTATTCCACCCTCTAACAAATTTCCATGTTTACCATTATTCCTCCACAAAAAAAATGATAAATATGTACTAGTTCTTGTTCTATTTGCATTTCGAATGGATACCTTGCAAACACAGGAAAAACAGCAAGTTCCGCAACGTCGGTACTTTCATCAAGCTGTAAACTAAAAGAAATACACATTTTCAACCTTTTTATAAGCTCGTTCTCCATAGACTCTGAAATTGTGTAAATTCGCTGGTTTATAGTGCCATTTGACAGCTGCACAGTATCAATCTTCTTGGCCATGTCTGGACCTAATATGCAACTTACAACATCCTACACGCAAGGTTTAATCAGTGTCTCGGCAATAGTATAACAATTCTATTATTTTCCAGATTTTGTTATGTGTGAACTGACAAAAATGAAGCTACAGTTGCGTTTTCATTTTCAGTCTAAAAAAATATCTCCACCATGGATGACCCTGCCTGAAGAGATAAAGTACGGCGTTTGAAGATTTCTTCACCTTCTTGTACTAAATCAGATTGATTGCATTCCAGATGCGTTTTTAATTTGGATGGAACCAAGCGGCTGTTAGAAACAATTTTATGACAGATAACGCATTGCGCTTCCGCTGCTTATTCGTTTCCAATAGAAACAAAGCCAAACAATGTGAAGTAGCTAGGATCATATTTCCTTATTTTGCTAGTATAATATTTTGGTCGTGAGTTGCGTTTTAGCGAACTGAGGCAGACGAACTTGAATGATTTAGACTCCCAGGTGTCTGCTGGGATATTTCGTCTCCTCCGACGATGCTGGTTGTCATTGAATCAGTCGCTGCAGAAGCTTTAGTGTGTTTATCACCTTTCCGTTTTAAACACCCAGATTTTA
This sequence comes from Phosphuga atrata, assembly GCA_944588485.1. Taxonomy (NCBI): domain Eukaryota; kingdom Metazoa; phylum Arthropoda; class Insecta; order Coleoptera; family Silphidae; genus Phosphuga; species Phosphuga atrata. The sequence goes on along the minus strand of OX155901.1, from coordinate 30,853,779 downwards.
GCCAATTGTACATATTTCAGAAATAAAATTAGAAACTCAAATTCGTTTACCTCCTCATGTAATTTTAACATTTTTTTTACATTTCTTTATTATTGCTGCGTCACCCCAGGCATACGCTCGCGGCACCCCAGGGTGCTGCGGCACCCAGTTTGAGAACCACTGCTCTATACTATAGTCCAATTTAATCTCCACTTTCTGGTCTTTATTGTATTAGTTTGACCCTTATTAATACTAACTATTAATAGTATAAATATGAGCTATATATATATATATATATATATATATATATATATATATATATATATATATATAGTGAAACTATATAGTTCAATTCGCTAATCTTCGTAAAATAAATTTACTTGATATTATTTAATTGAAATTAATCTTAATTCTCTTGTCTATATAACTATTGGCTTGTTTCATGCGCGGCTCTATGAAATCCTTTTCTCGAATTTTACTTAAAAACATATCTTTGCTTGAAAATCATTATCCGTTTAATCCTACCTGTACAGTATTACTTTAAAGTTATTTTTGTGAATTAAGCCGGCATACGAGTCGCTTTAATTATTTCAAATTGATGAGATTATGTCTACGGGCTGGAATTGTTACCACAGACTTAAGGAAACAAACTTAATTATAATATAACGTATAGAGTAAATGGTTTAGGAGGAAATGGTCCCGCGTAAAAAGCTTTGGATGGTTACCGTAGAAGCCGCCGAAAGCTGCGGATAGTGCAATTACGTTTTGCACATAATTATTCTCTTCAACAATTCCTAACTTTATTCTGTGTACTCGAACTTAATTACGCGGTAACAGAGTGACATTTATGTTGTAAAATTATATTTCAAGCATTTCGCATTGAACATGCAGTTTATATATGAATGAATTGCTGCGCCAGCGTTATGAACAAGTAAATTAAAAAAAAGTATGGATAGTTAGGGATAATATAGTTTATGTATGTATACACAGTTTGCAATGAGTTTACAAAGAGTAATGCACGTTTTCAACCTCTAATGGCTGTTAGTGAGCTCATATAATTTTATAACTACTGTAATAGGAAACTGAACTTTATTTATTCCAATCTACTTTTAATATTATTATTCACGTGTAAGAGTGATAATTCAATGTTATTAAAATTTTATCTAAATGTAATCATTTATATAATCTAAATAGATTATCTAAAATTCTATTCTAAAATAATAAATTATCTAAATGTAATTATTTAATAATTTGTCAATTTTGTGTTGTTAATTAACATTTTGTACTAGATGAAATAGCAAAACTTACATAAAATAAAATAAACAAGTAATAAATACCAAATAAACAAAATTTTTTTTTCCAAAAAGAAGTTTTTAGTTTTTCGTTTTATAAAACTTTATTATTAATGCAATAAAAGAACAAGAAAAACTTAATAGATCGTCAAAGATGAACAATTTCAATATCTAAATTACCTTATATCCTGCTAATAAACAAGTCAATGTGCGCAAGTTTAATGTGTTAGGTTTCCTTTATGCGAATTTAGATTTATTTCTATTAAATTAAATAACATTTCATAGCTAATTGTACAAACTACTGCTTGAGAACAAGTCAATCCAGTGTACGCAGTTTTTCCGCAATTGTGCGGAACTTCCGTATGCCATTCATTAAAATTATTTATTATTATTATCCACTTGTCAAGAAAATTGCATATATTTATGTCAATTAGAATAGTTTGTGCAGACCTTTTTGTCGTACATTGCTTAGAGATGATGACAAGAATTGCTGTCTCATTTATATAACAAGCTTCAAAGGCTTCAACCGCATTAAGATGAATCTTGATCCAAACATTTCCTTTTAATTTATTTTCATTTTTGTGATCAGTCGGATGTGTTATTAATTGTTTCTTTAGTCTGAAAATACATTTAAGTTGTTCTGATTTGTTGATTGTTATAGCTTTGTAAGACATTCTTACTTTTTATCCATCATTTCATTCTTGTTGTTATATTGAGTTTGCTATGTCTAGTTTTAAAAATAGCTTTCTTAATATTACATAATTTCTTGAATTTGCAAAATTTGACAATAAATGTTTTATTTAAGAAACTTTATTAAATAAAATTTTATCAAACAAAAATTAAATGCGACAATTCGTCAATTTATATAATAAAAGATTGTTGATTTAATTAATAAATCGAATTGTTTCGATTCAAATTTAAAACAGGACAATGCGAAACAAATCATTTTAATATCGTCAGTATGATTTATTGTCCGCAATAGACATTAAAATATAATGAAATCAGCTTAAAATATTAGTTCCAATTAATGGCCTGCTATCCTACATCACACAGCACGGTTGCTTCAATTAAATGTAATAAATGGTTTTTTTTGAACGACAAATTATGTCGAAACAATTTTCAGCTTCATTCTTTTTCAAACGCGATTTTTATACATTAATCTAGATTAAAATCGTCGGAAAACACATTATTACAGGGTTTTGAATTTGAATAAACAAATATACCTAAGGTCCATTGTTCACAGCAGAAAAATAGATTTAAAATGCTGAAATGGTTACACAACTAGACTATACAGAAAAAACTAGACTGAGAGGGCTAGAGCCATAAGATTAGACAGACAAGGGTAGACAAGATTAAACAGACAAGATTAAACAGACAAGATTATACAGACCAGACTATACAGACAAGAGTATATAAACAAGACTAGACAGACAAGAGTAGACAACCAAGACTAGACAGATAAGATTTGACAGACAAGAATAGACAGACAAGACTAATGCCCTAATAAGCAGACTAATGCCCTTCATTAAGTAGCACGACATCATACCAGAGGAACAACATGCTGGAATATCCACATCCATAACATTGCCGCCAAGGTAAATCAGAAAGCCTACATGCTAAAGATATCCGAAATAACATAGATCTGCCGCTCTTGCTACGAATCTGCCATGCGGAGGTTCAGTCCATTATCACATACGCGATCATTATATGGGGGACATCACCACAACTAGATGTCGTCTAAGGGCGTAAAAGAAGATCATGCGGGCTATTAAGGGTTTCTCGAGGACAACATCATGTCGGCCACATTTCAAAACCCTAAACATTTGACGGTTCCATCCATATACATCTGGGAAATATCATGTTATATTTTCAAAAATAAACCCAGCTCATCAAAAAACAGAGATACAACAACAAGATCACACAATACCAGATGCAGGAATGTAATACGAGCACCATTTGCCAAATTAACGCTATGCAGAAAAGCACCCACGATCTTCTCACATAGGAACCTATATTTTCAATAAGCTACCTACTCAACTACAAGAGGAAACTTCAATGAGATTATTTCGACAAAAACTTAAAATATACCGGATCGATAGATACTTGTACAACATGTATCAATGTATGTACAATATATCTACAATGATCTATGACTTAGCTTACATCTATTACATCTTATACATCTATTTACATCTTAAAGCAAATAAATGGATTTGATTTGATTTGACTGGACAGACATGACTAGCCAGACAAGACTATACAGACCAGACTAAAGAGGTAACAGCAATTAAAAAGTACAGAGATCGTCGAAGTTCGTACGGGGATTACAAACGCGTGACGTAATTTACTCTGATTGGTGTTAAACTTATCATGGCGGACTGCTGTATTTTGTAGTTTTGCTTTATTAAGAATATTATCAATCTCGTACTAAATATGAAAATAAATACATTTTCCTCAATCTATTATTCACATCTCATTAGACAAACACAATAATTTTGTGATTCTTGGTTACTGTCATCATGCCCATTCTGGCGCTAGATATGTCTCTAGCTCTGAGAAAACCATGTTGTTGTTTAGGTATTAGGTGGTGTTTGTCAATAAATGAATTTAATCGAATTAATATACAATATTCTAATAATTTTGATAAGAGCGACAGTAAGGCAATTACGATCGCTATTTAATATAGTTGTCGCCTGTTTTATGGACAAGACAGACAAAACTAGGCAGATAAGACTAGACCGACATGACTAGACAGACAACACTAGACAGACAAGACTTTTTGTAATGTTTAATGATTTTCTGTAATGTTTTGTCATTATATGTAATTCTATTGCTGCCATTTGTCGCTTTCAATGGCTATTTTCCAGACAGATTTCATTTAGTATTTATGGCTGTTTTATGTAAATCTTTAATAATAAAATAAAATAATTCTGATTCTTGTTGCCTCCCTGACCGGGAATCGATACCGGGTCTTCCGTTTGTCAGGCGGATATCTTGCCAACTACACTACCGAGGAGGACAGATAGACAAGACTAGATTGACGAGACTAAAAACCAGACAACGCAGTACATGCGAATGCAAGGTACGAGACAAACGGAGGCGGTCTTCATAAAAGGCAACAATAAGACCTACTCAGAACTGGTTAAAGCAGGGATAAACATCGAAGATATAGGAGCAGACATTGAAGGCATAAGAAAAACAAAATCGGGAGAAGTATTACTGGAAGTAGAGGCAGGTAAAGCAAAGCTACTAAGAGATGAAATAGCCAAACGAATAACAGAGACGTGACATTGAGTATAAGAGACCTGGATGCCACCGCTACAGTGGAAGAAATTAAACGTGCCATTGAAAACCAAATGCAGATAGAAGATACAAACAAAGTTGTAATCAAAATCTAAGACCGGCATACGGGGAAAATCAAATCGCGACAATAGTGCTACCAAAAATGGAGCCCCAAAAATTCCTAGCATTAGGAAAAATAAAGATGGCTGGATAAAATGCAGGGTCAAAGAGAAGATTAACCTAAATAGGTGCCACAGATGCTGGTTCGCAGGACACAAGGCTGTAAATTGTCATGGACCGAACAGGCAAGAGCTCTGCCTGAAGTGTGGAGGAGAAGGTCACAAAGCATTCCAATGTCAAAATGATCCATTCTGCCCGATCTGTAACGAAAAAGGTCACCGAGCAGACACTCGACATTGCCCGGAATATAAAAAGGCACTGTCGGAGGCCAGTAAGAAAAGAAACAACTAAAATTGACCAAGATACTCCAAACAAACATGAACAGGTGCCGCGTAGCCCACGATCTGCTAAATGCCGCGACATTAGAATTAAAAGTAGATTTCCTGGTCCTAAGTGAACAAAATAAAAACATCGTGAGCAATCCGGAATGGTTCACCGATGAGAAAAAGGACGCAGCTATAAAAATCACCAATAAAACAATGATAGTGATAGACTCGGGTAGTGGATCGGGCTTTATATGGGTGGAAATGCAGCAATTTAAGCTTTACAGTTGCTACTTTTCACCAAATAACACACCCTAGCAACTAACATCGTGCCTTGCCGCCCAGTAGCGAAATAAGAAACTCTCCCAAAGAAAAAATCGTTACGGGTGACTTCAATGCCAAATCCCCGTACTGAGGATCACACAAAACAGATCATAGAGGAAATATAGTAACCCGATTGGACTGCCGAGACTGACATGTACGTTCAAAACATTGGCTAAAAAAACACTTTTGCAAGAGGAAAAACGGGCTCTATAATAGATCTCACCTTCTCTACGCATAACATATCGAGCGGAGAACAACAGAAAAACTGACACAGCAGAAGCGCTCATTGAAAATTTGAAGAGGGCTTGCAACGTTTCAATGCCAAGGAAAAAACCGCACAAAAATCGCAAACAATTGTATTGGTGGAATAATGATATCGCAAATAGCAGAGCAAAGTGTATTGCAGCTAGGAAAAAATATCAACGGCAAAGGAAGACACCTGGCGAAGAAAAATTCTCAATATAACCGAAGCTTGAACCGCCAAAAGAGAACTCAAAAAGAAAATCTTCAATTCAAAAAAGGAACATTGGGAAAAACTATGCAAAGAGATTGACGAGGATGTGTGGGGAAATGCGTACAGGATTTCCATCAGAAAACTAAAAATCCACCAACCAAACCTCCAACTTCAGGCAGACAAAGCACAGGCGATTACAAACGCGCTCTTCCCGATACATGACCAAGTGAGGTGGAAACAACCGACTGCAACAGATGTAAAACAATACTGAGAATCGGAAATGAGAAATGCTTGCAACAATCTCCGCATCGATAGAGCACCAGGACCTGACGGATTACCCGCTGAGATAATAAAAAGGACAATCCAACTACATCCGCAATACATCCTAAAATTATGAACAGTTGCCTCATGACTGGAGCCTTCCTCAAATTGTGAAAGAAAGCAATGTTAGTGCTACTAAAAAAAGGGGACAAGCAAACACAAGAGCTGGGATCTTACAGGCCAATATGCCTTCTAGATACAATGGGAAAACTATTAGAGCATATGATACTGGGCCGAATACAGAAGCATTTAAATACAGCCCGCAAGGAACTTTCTGAACGGCAGTTCGGGTTCAGAGATGGTAGATGAACTTGTGACGCCGTACAGGCAGTTATGGATATAGCAGCACAGGCAAGAAACGGCACACGGCGAACTCGGCGAATGTGTGTTCTTTTAACACTGGACGTTCGAAACGCATTCAATTCTGCATCTTGGCAACACATTATGGATGAAATGACAAAAAAAGACATGCCATCCTTTCTCTCACGGATTATAAGGAGTTATCCCAGTGACCGAAAAATCATCTATGTTGCAAATGGGGAGCCTAGAGAGCATAGTGTTAACAGTTGTGTCCCACAAGGATTTGTACTAGGACCCACACTCGGGAACATCGTCTACGACGGGGTGCTTAGACTGGCTCAAGCGGAAGGTGTAACAACTATAGGTTTTGCGGACGATCTGGCGATTGTCGTTACAGCGAAATCTGAACAGGCTTTAATGGAAAAAGCCAACGCAGCCATAAACCGCATAATTAACTGGATGACCAGCAAGGACCTGCAACTGGCACCGGAAAAATCAGAAGCCGTTCTCTTGACTGGAAGAAGAAAGGTGCTACTACCAATGTGCTTCAAAATACAAAATATAGTAATTAAACCCAAGGAATGGGTAAAGCATCTAGGCATAATAATCGATAAGCAAACAAACTTTATTAAAAGGACTAAAAACAGTAGCCGCACTGGAAAAAATAATGCCTAACGTCGGAGGACCAAAGAGCAGCAAAAGAAAATTGCTCAGCTCGGTAGCCCACTCGGCCATGCTAAACGGAGCTCCTGTGTGGACAAACGCACTGCTCCAGACAAAAAACAAACAAGTTCTTTCAAGCGTCCAAAGGAAAGCGGCTATAAGAATATGCAGTGCATATAGGACTGTATCAAGGGAAGCGGCCTTGGTAATTGCTGCAATCCCCCCAATAGAATACACAGCTAGTGAAAGGAAAATATGCTATAAAGCGCCGTAAAGAGAACACCGACAAATTGCAAGACAAACAACTGTAGAGGACTGGCAAAGAAATTGGCAGAATACGGAAAAAGGACAATGGACGAGATTGCTAATTCCGAATATACCTAAATGGATAATCAGAAAACATGGCGAATTAAACTACCACTTGACGCAAGTTTATCTACATAATCTACATAACATTCTATTAGAATAATAATCTACATAATATTAGAAGAGCATCAGACGGACAGTGCGACTACTGAGGACAGGACGACAGTGTTGTGCACACTATACTAGAATGTGAAAGATAAGAAAAGGAAAGAACTACAGCTCTGAGAGACGGTACTATGGAACCCCGAAAACTAATAAATTTCATGCTAGAAAACGAAAATAACTGGGACACTCTAAGAAAAATGTTTTCTGATATTCTGACGCAAAAAGAAGAAGACGGGAGAATACTACAGAGTGGAAAAAACTCCGAGAGGCGCAGCTACAATCATGAGCAAATATTTCATTTCACCAAGACCAAAATACAAGGAGAAAACAGAAAAACTAGGGCGGAAAAAATCCGCCCGGGCTGCCCACCCTGAAGGAATGCGCAAGCGATACCGGGTTGGCGTACTTTTAAGCCAAGTGAAAGAAGGGGTTTAGTGAGTGAGAGCCTCACACACAGGCTGGTAGAGCTTCCCCAAACCACATATAAAAAAAAGATTGACGAGACTAGACAGACAAGATTAGACAGACAAAGCGAGACAGACACAATTAGACGGACAAGACTAGACAGACAGGACTACACAGACAAGGCGACATAGACAGGATTAGACGGACAAGACTAGACAGACAAGACTAGACCGACAAGACTAGACAGACAAGACGAGACCGACAAGACTATACAGATAACACTAGACAGACAATACTAGCCAGACAAAAGTATACAGACAAGACTAGACAGGCAAGATTAGACCAACAAGAGTAGACAGACAAGACTAGATAGTCAAGACTAAACCAATAAGATTACACAGACAATACTAGACAGATAAGAATAGATATACAAGACTAGACAGACAATACTAGACCGACCAGACTAATCAGACAAGATTACACAGACAAGATTGGATTGACAAGACTAGACTTAAAAGATTATACTGACAAGATTAGATAGACAAGATTAGATAGACAAGACTAGACATATAGGACTGCACAGACAAGACTACACAGAAAAGACTGGACAGGCATGACGTGACAGACAAGACTAGATAGATAAGACTAGACAGACAAGACTGTACACATAAGACTAGACATGCAAGACTAGAAGACAAAAGTAGACAAAAGACAAACAAGTCTAGACGCGCAAGACTAGAAGGACAAAAATAGACAGAATAGAATAGACAGAGAAAAGTAGATTGACAAGACTAGACAAACACGGCCAGCGAAACAAGATGCGATAGACGAATCGAAAGTAGACATATTGCACTAGGTATACAAGACTACAGAGACAAGGCCAGACAGACAGGGCCAGACTTACAAGATGAGACACACAAGAGTAGACAGATAAGACTAGATAGTTGAGACTAGCCAGACTAGATAGAGATACATGACTAGACAGACACGACTAGACAAACAAACAATACTAGAGATACAAGACTAGAAAAACAAGACTAGACAGGTAAGACTAGGTAGACAAGACTCGACTGGCTAGGTTTAGCAGACAAGACTAGACAGGATAAGCAGACTGCAATGGACAGAGAGAATTAGACAGGCAAGGCAAGTCGTGTGTGAATCAAACGTGTGAGTCAAACACAAGAGAGACAGGGTGGGATGAATAGGTATGCTTAATGTGGAAATTGGAATTAGTATAAGACTTTTGTTGGCAATTTACTCGTCGCCATTTAACGATTTTCCAACGGTGATGAGATTAAATTCCTCGTTTCACAAACGAAATTATGGAAGTTTCGAGCATATCTAGATAGGGTAGGGGACATGACGTTTAATTTCAGATATTAACTCGATTCTGACTAACTAACGAAGATTTTTGACAGACGATGAAGATTTATTGGACCCAGTGTTCATTCCACACGCATTGATGAGTTGTGCACACTCTGATGATTTCCACACTTTTAAATGAACACAATGTCACATATCAAACTCGGTGAACTAATTGGTAACGGTCAATTGGTTAGTAAAAAAATTGTTGCTTTGCCCTTAATTAGATAAGCTGAATTGTATTAAGGAGCTTTGAGCGAATCCCATATTAAATATTTTTTATAAGTATAAGCTTTGAAACTTTTTATACATGCAGATCAATACTTTATTTATGTCGTCTCAAAATTAGAAAGTGAGCCACCATTTAGTTTATCTGAAAAAAATTCAAAAATGATGTTTTTTCAATTCTTATACACAGGCTCTTATGGCTGACAAGCTTCCGTCACGTTTTTATTTATTTTTTCGATATTCGATATTATACTTCGAAACTTTAAGGAATAAAATACTATATACAATAAACTTAGATAATTGTAAAACACGATAACATTAAAGCAATGTGACGTTACCGATGTATTTATTTAAATAATTAAACTTTAAACTATTAAACGTTAAACTTTTTATATTGAATCTTGTTTAGCGACAATAATTCACATGACGAGAACAGCTGATAGAAAAGAAAAAGACGGAAGTTAGAGAGAGAAAACATTCACCCGACCCTTGTCAATTACTATTCTTTTCTCTCTCTGTACTATAAACTTTCAAAACACAATAAAGCGCTGTTGCCAGATCTTTTTATTATACCGTATAATAAAAAAATAACGAAGTCATTTAATAACTCTAATTATTAAATAAATAATAATTACCAATTTTTAAATTTGTTATGTTATGTTTTTATTTTTATGTTTTAAATTTGTTATGTTTAATAACTATTAGGATAATTTAAAATATAGGAAAATTCAAATACTATTTTGACTCATTAGCTATGCTCGAAATTCCTTGCTATATACGTATATACGATTAGAACTAATATAAATCACCACGAGTATACGAAACAAGTTTCCCAAGACTATTCTACTAGTTAGTATCTGCATACTATAATCTATTGGCCAAAACAAATATTTGCGAAAACTCTTTCGTTCTGTCTGTTTGTCTGTTTATAAATTGCAAACTAATTTATATAGTCTGGAACAGTCAGAGTAATCTTGTCAATTACTTTTAATTTCGACAATTTAAACAGGGATTTTTAAAGATTGTTCGTCTGTCTGTAGATTGCGGAGTAAGTTATATAGACATAGAACGTTCTAAATTCCATGACTTCTAAATTCGTCTAGTTAGAATTGGACAATTATCCTGTCTGTAAATTTCTAATTCCGGTTGTCTGAAACAATCATAGCACGTTGTTGAAAAAGTTGGTAAGTTGGCTTGAATAGGCACAAGCCTATTAAGGTTGAAATATAGGAAATACCCAAATTAAATATATAAACTTGGTCAGTTCAAATTGAAACAAGTTTGAATTTAAAATAAATAAATGAGTTACAAGATAATTTGTTTGAATTGTTAATCTATTATATTTCTAATGTTTTGTTCTGGAATTGCCAAGTTTAAATGGGTTGGAGAGATTATGTTTGATTGTCATAAAGCAATCTGGGCGGTTTTGAATAGATGTGTCTGTTCAGATTGTTTAAGGAAAGCTAGTGAGAGTAGAGAAGTCAAATAGTCACGTATGTAATAGAACTAAATATTCAAGTTTGAATAAACACGTACTAGACAGACTATCGCTTAAGATTTGGCTAAAATGACGCGGATCGACTCGGTTGTCGCCTGCAATGAATTTCAAGAATTATTCATGAAATTGAAATTGATGCTAATATATTTTTGTAAAGTATAAATGCATATTTAGATAGGATATATAAACGGATATAAATTTCAGTTTGGTCTAGGAGTTATGGAATATTTTTAAAGTTTATGCGTTAGAAAACGCCGCCATTGGCATTTATGGACGTTTATACCAATACAGGTTTTTCTTTTATCGATGGAAATGTTTGAGAGGGAATTTGTTGTTTATTTTGAAGAGTACTTTGCATTACTTAGAATGGAAATCTATTTCATAAAATTTATGTACGTTGAAAGTTGTCGATTTTACGTATTCCACCAAGCAAATTCTAGTCAATTATCGGATCGCTAATCGGATCATGAAAAATTGATCGCATAAATTCATCGTGGAAGAAATTAATGAAGAAATTTATAAAAAACCACAAATTGCAACTTTTTAACTTTTAAACAATTATTAAAAAATTATTATCTCTAATTTTTTGCGATCAATTTTCCGGACCGAGGCTATTCACGCTCATGCAATGGGCCAATTACGCTTCTTATAATTCAATCGGATTACTTTATCCAATAAAGTCGTCTTGACTAAGGCGCATTGCGCGGCATCTTTCAAACGACACTTTATTATCGCAATTACACAATATTTATCATAATTTATTCACAAACAGACGAGTAATTTAGTTATTAACCAAGGTGAGATAAATGCAGTATTTAAATCAAAATAAACTAGGTTTAACTTGCCAGCGGCGAATTTAACTACAACGTCAAACATATTCTAATAAACCTATTAAGTCTTAATAGTAGTATCGCTTTAAGAGTTTCCTTTCAGAACTTTTTATTTTCTTATTAGACCAGGTAATTGCACGTTACAACTCTTTTCCAAGAATTTTTCTCTTGCTGAGCAGAAACAAATATGTATGAAAGAAATTGAAGTAGTGTTAATCAAGTAGATATAACCAAACAAGTCATAATAAAACTATTCTAAACAAACAAGGTATTAAGTATTATGACTTGTCTATCACCATTGACTATTAACACTAGCCTAAATAATTCTGACAATCAAGTCTTGACTGTAGAAACATGTGCTATATTATCCATCATTTTAATACAGTGGAAACGTGGTATACGTCCTTAATCCGTTCCAGATCATTAGAGTTGTACCTAACGTATTTTTCCCATAGGAAATAAAGGGAAAATGATTAATCCGTTCCCACGAAATTTTTTAATGACATATTATACATTGACTTGGTTGTATAATAGTATATTAAAGAACGAGTGCATTAGCGCGATTTTTCAGCACGCGTCTATGTTTAGAAAACGACAACCGTAGCGAGGAGTTTTCTAATGGACAAGTGCAAAAAACGCCTTACGATCGAATTTTTTATACTATTTTTTCTATTTTGCGCCATTTTGTGCCATTTCTAAATATGTGCCATTTCTAAAAAAATCGCCGATACATATTGAGAAAATTGTATCGCACTCGGCGAGCCATTAACGAACCCATATAAGTGCTTTAATGACTTATAGACGCGAAATAGAAAAAATAATTTAAACACTGGTTAGTACTAAAATAGATAAATGATGAATTTGAATTAAAACAATGATAAATTTAAACAAAAAGTTTAACTAAATCTATAATACATAATTGAATACTAATAACTAAATATAGATAACCTGAAGTTTTTATCGTTTCACTGTCATACGCGGTCTGGCGATAGATATGGCCTTGTACAGTGGAATGTCAGACAGGGCTATCAGAGCTACATAAATAAAAAAGTACTTAGGTGAAATAAATTAACATTTAACCTCACTTTTTGGTAAGAAGAATCACGTGCTTATGATTCAGAGAAGGAGATGTTATTGTTTGGAAGGAGATTCGGCTTGAAATAAAGTTTCAGGAATTTGACATTTTGTTGATTTTTCTATTCCCTAGATGACTCTTGTTGAAGCTCACCAGGTTTGACTTTTACTAAAAATCTGTCGAACAAAAAACGAACTTTGTTTTTGCCTCCTCCTCAGGACGTTCCGAGAATGTAACATTGTCTGGTATTCCCAGACAATGCTATTAAGACTTGTTTGGGCTTTGTTGTGCTGGTACTTTTCTGCAAAGTTTTTGACATCCATCCATTTAGCAAGGATTTCCATAATTAATGAAGTATAAGCTTCCTCTATCTCCTCTTCAGTAGGGCTTCAGACGAGAACGAGACGAGACCGCATGTGGTCTTAGTCTCACGAGAGCGAGAACGTACGTGGTCTCGCTCACGCGAGAGCGCATGTGGTCTCGTTCTCGCGAGACTCGAGAGTCTCGTTTCTGATCCCGTTCATACTTCTTCTTCAATCTTTGATTCTAATACGGGCAGCCGTAATATTTTCTTGCATAAATTTGAACTGCGGGCTCGGGCAGTTATATTTCATGATATAACAATTAAAAGAGTAGATTTCGTAATATGAAATAGATGTAGACAATTTCAAATTATGTTAGTTTTTATTATTAATTATAAAACGTCAACAAAATAGAAGGTTTATATAAACAGACATTTATGCTGTGTTATCGCTACATTTTCATGTGGATGGAACCAAGCGAAATTAGAAGATATTAATAGTAACCAAATAGGAAATTTATGTATAGAGACTGTGATTAGTTTACAATAAAATGAATGATTTCTTCGTTTTGGACTATCTTAACAATAAGTTCTAGCGAGAACAATATTTGGCGAGATTAAACGAGACGAGACAATAGGTAACGAGAACGAGACGAGACAAACGGTTACGAGAGCGAGAGCGAGACGAGACTAACGGTTACGAGAGCAAAAGCGAGGCGAGACTAAAGGTTACGAGAGCGAGAGCGAGACGAGACTAACGGTTCCTAGAGCGAGAGCGAGACTGAGACGAGAGTATTTTTTTACACAACAAACGAGAGCGAGACCACTTTTTTGAAACTCTCTTCATATCTCGTCTCTTGTGAAGCCCTACTCTTCAGAGCCTGAAGAGAGTGCATCCATCCTAGTTTTGTGGTTATTTTTCTCAAGTTCCTGCAGCTCCTCAGTGGCCAACTTTTCCCTGTGCCCCTCCACTAACTCCTCCACATCAAAATCATTCACATCAAGCCCCATAGACCTGCCCAGAAAGACAATATCTTCTACTATAGGCACATCCTCAAAGTCCCTTTCAGTCACTGCTTCTGGCCACAAATTCCTCCAAGCAGAGTTCATTGTTCTATTGCAGGGGTTCCCAACCAGTGGTACGCGTACCACTGGTGGTACGCGGGAACGTTGCAGGTAGTACGCGCGAGTGATGTGAGCAACATGCTATTAATAGCTTCTGAACACTTGAGCAGTGAGCACGCAAACATGACTCAGCTGCTCGCCTCTGCAGAAGTGGAGGAGAGACGGCGCCGGGGGCGGGGCGACGAGAGCTGGCTTACCCTTCTTCCCCCACGGCCCACGCTATTAATAACTTCCCCTGCGCCTACATTCTTACGCCTCACAATATTGCCAGTGATTGTGCAAGTTGGTTGTTCGTTGTTCGCAGTTCGTTGTGGGTGTTGTGATTTCGTATAAGAAAACTGAACTATGAAACGATTTCTGACGTCCTCTTCTACTTCAAAGGATTGTGCTAAAAAACCTAAATCACCGGCCAATCGTAAATACGATGAAAGCTACTTACAGTACAGTTTAATGGTGAAGCCAGGGACTGAAACCAGTGACAATCCTATTCCTCAATGTGTTGTATGTCTCGAAACACATTCTGACCAAAGCATGAAGCCTTCTTTATTGATGCGACACCAAAATACTATGCACCCTGATTTGATTGGTGAGCATATTTAATTTTTTAAAAGAAAATCTATTTTTTTCAAGAAAGAAACCCAATGATTGACGAAGTTTGTCACTACCGATATTACCTTGATAAAGGCGCCATACCATGCTAGTTTAAGAATTGCAAAAGATGGAAAGCCTCACACAATCGGTGAGACGCTTTTACTGCCGGCCGCTGTGGATATGGTCCAAGCCGTGTTAGGAGAAAAGGCAGCCAAAGAAATTAAAAAAATACCATTATCAAATAACACAGTAAAAAGTCGAATTGTCGATATGTCTAATAATATTGAAGAACAACTGGCTTTAAAACTCCAAGAATGCACTTATTTTGCACTTCAAGTTGACGAAAGCATCGATGTTACAAACATGGCGCAGCTACTTGTTTTCGTGCGATTTGATTATAATGAAGAGGTGATAGAAGAGTTTTTGTTCTGCATACCACTTGAATCAAATACCACAGCGGAACTCATTTTTAAGGTAATTGATGAATATGTGCTCAAAGTAGGCATTCCCTGGTCCAAGTGTATTGGATTGTGTAATGATGGGACAAAAGTTATGTCAGGAAGATTGACAGGCCTAGCAGCAAAAATAAAGGAAGTTGCTCCTGTTTGCAAAAGTACTCATTGTATCATCCATCGAGAAGCATTAGCTGCTAAAGGTATGCCGGAAAATCGTAACTCCGTTCTATCAGATGATGTAAAAGTTATTAACTTAATAAAGGCTAGGGCTCTAAAGACAAGATTATTCTCCTTGATGTGTGAAGAAATGAGGTGGTTATCTCGGGGGAAATTTTTGAACCGCCTCTTTGAACTGAGCTCAGAAGTTTTTATGTTTTTGACTGAAAAACATCATGACATGAAAAAATTGTTTGCTGATGAAGAATGGTTGTCGAGATTGGCTTATCTGGCCGATATTTTTGACAAACTCAACACACTGAACTTGAGACTTCAGGAACCAAACATAACAGCCTTCACAGCCAGTGACAAAATAAACTCCTTCAAGAGAAGTTGGTCCTGTTTTATTCACAAATACAGGAGAAGAATTTATCTGCATTTCCCACTCTATCATCATTTTTTGAAGAAAATGAAATATCTCCAATGCCAGATGTGGTTGCAGATATCATTGTTCACTTGGAAGGCCTTCAAAAAAGCTTTGAGAAGTATTTCTCTGAAGATTATTCAAAAGAGGACTGGATCAGAATTCCTTTTTCGGGAACCTCACCAATTGAATAGGAACTAAAAGAAAGATTTATCGATCTTACAGAAGATAGTTCCATGAAAAATTATTTCAAAGAGAAATCTTTAATTAATTTCTGGATCGGATGTAAAACCGAGTACCCTTAAACCATCAAGTTTAAAGTACCTTTAAAAATAAACATAGAGGCAGAATAAGTGTTGAGGATGACTTAAGAGTGAAGATAAGTTCCATTACGCCTAATGTTGATATTTGAATCACAGGCAAACAACAACAAGTTTCGCACTAAAGACTGTAAAAGTTTAATTTTCATGGTAATTAATTTTTTGCTGAGTTTGTACTAATTTTTTATTTGTATGTTTTTAGGCCCAAATAGGTGAATTACCATTTTAAACTTTTTATTTCTCCTTTATTATATGCATGTTATTATAAATAAACAAATATCTAACAATTAAATATGAAATTTTTTCAGGAATTTAATTCAAAAAGCCTTTGAAGACTTTTAGAAAAGTAAATATTACACGTTTATTAAAATATTTAGGTCTATTGGTACCCCAAAATTTCTCAAAAAGTCAAGGGCTACGCAGGTGCAAAAAGGTTGGAAACCCCTGTTTTATTGGAAGCTTTCTGCCAGGCTATGCCAATGAGAGTTATGGAATGGAAGCTCCTCGGAATCGAAGCACCTCTGGAACAGTGCTTTAGTGTAGAGTTTCTCGAAACTACTAATGACCTGTTGGTTCATGGGTTGAAGGAGAGGAGTCGTATTAGGGGGTAGGCATTTTACAGTGAGAAAGTCTAACTCTGATAGCATATGGTCCTTATGAGGAGAGACTTTAGACGCAGGCTTTTCTCCTCTAAATAACTTTTTAGACTTGGCCCAAACGCAACATTAAACCAGTCGGTGAAATATTCTCTAGCTACCTAGGTCTTGGTCTTTGACAGTTTTCTGCGCATATTGTTTCTTAAAGGCCATCAGCTTTTCAGAGTGATATATCAACAGAGGCTTCAGTTTCACTACTTGCATTGACACAGAATAAGAGAGTTAGTAGCCTGTCCTTCATTGGCTTGTGCCCTGGTAATGCCTTCTCCTCTTGTGTAATGTAGGTCCTGGGATTTTGCCAAAACAGGCCTGTTTCATCGAAGTTGCAAACTTTTAGGGGAAGAAAACTCTCACTTTTCACAAATTCCCCAAACAAAGACGTTATACCTCTTAAACAATCATTGGCGGCATCTTTATCAGCATTGGCTCCCTCTCCATGCCCCACAACACTATGAATACGAGTCCTCTTCATAAAATCATCAAACCAACCATGGCTGGCTTTAAACACTTTCCTGGCTCGTTCCTGCCTCTTTTTTTTAAAGATCGGCATGTATCATTTGGCACATATCGCCAGCTCACTGTTTTTCTGAGATCCAAAGCAAAATCAATTTTTCAACATGCTCTAATGTTCCTGATCTTTGTATGGTAATCGATTTCACCCCCTTCGCTACATTAGCCGATTTAATAACGTTTTTCACAATCGTAGAAATCGTCGTTCTCGGCATATGGTATACTGCAGCCAAGTCCCGGATACGTATGCTACTTTCATGCTTATCAAAAATCTGTTTTTTTTACCTCTATAGTGATCCTAACAATTTTTCTTGTTTCTTGGCTCCTATTCTTAATTTTTTAGGACTCATGGTTAAAGCATTTATTAAAAATTTACTAGAAAAATTACAAACCCACGTAAAATTCACAGTTTTTGCGCGAGTCGTTCACTGTAGGGTAGCAACTGCGATACTGGCACACATGACAGGTAAACAAGAGTATCGCGCGGCGTTGTGACTCATTTTAGCTAACAAGTTCTTGCACACACACAAGTCGTATTCCAAACGAAGGTCGTATACCAAACAAAATGTTTCGCGTCCAAACAGGACGTATACCAAGATGTACTTATTCCTTCTTCGTTCTTAAAGCAGACGTATCTCTGCTATGGCTCTACATCCCAAGGTTGGGCCTTGGCCTCCCTCAATTTATTCTTCCTGGCGCTTCTGTGTATGGCTGCCGTCTTCCAGCCTCTAATCCTCAGCAACCCTCTGGCATCTTCTTCTACCGCGTCCTCCAATGGTTTCCGTGGTTCCTGCCCCTCGGTCTCTTCCCTACCATTTTGCAATGGAGGGCCCATTTTGGCAGTCCTTCCACATCCATTTCTTGTGAAATGGCCTGCCCATCGTAACCAAAACAAAACCTAGGTTATGTATCGAAACTAAAGTGTATAAGCTTAAATTTTGGATTTTGGTGAAACCATACCAATTACAGATTCAATCATAAATTATTAAAGAAATATAGTTTGAATTTATCAATATTTTCAACCTGTTTGCAGCTCTATAATATTAAGTCTTATTAAGACTATGAACGAATATCATGTTGAAAGAAAAGCATGTATTTGTTTCAACATGAGATTCTTTCAACATGAGGCTAATATCAAACAGAATATTGAAAAGTGCTAGTACTAGTACCTAGTATTTTCATGTCACTGACGGCACTAGACAAATAACATTGTTTTTAAGATCATTTTTTTCTATTTAGATTAAGTGAATAGCCATCTGCAGACGCGTTTCTAGATTTATCTCTCATCAGTCCAGCTTTGCTTTTTGAATTATAAATTGGAATACACTTACATTATCTTGAACACCTCGTGCATGGTTGGCGAGGTTAGGTTTTGATTTCACATTTGTGTAGAAAGGATAGGTTAGAAAGTGTAGAAAGAATAGATAGCTCTTTAAAATCCTGGGTGAACCTTATAAATATCATGTCTAAGAAGCTTTCGTCTGCCATATATACGATATGTCGAATTAAATCCATAGCAAATGAAGAAGCAGTGATGCGACCTATTATTCGCATTTCTACATTATAGCTATGTATGGAAGTATACTGTAGAGTTCAGCTCCTGAAGTAAACATAATCTCCCTACAACAAAAAATGGCAATACGAGCAATGCTAACAGCAATGCATAACGAGCAGATGTAGGACAGCTACAAAGCAGCAAAATTTTTCAAACGGTTTAGGCTACTAACTATTCCCTCGTATTTTCCTGTCTATACTATATCCAGGGAAACAAGGAAAATGTAAAATGCACTCGAAAGTGCATAATTATCAGACTCGCGAAAAGGAACACTTTATCCTGAAAAATACCGACTATCAAAGACGCGGAGATGTTACAACTTTATTGGCGTAAAAGCCTTCAACGTGCTATCGACCGAAATCAAGGTAGACAACTCGAAATTATTCAAAAGAAGATTAAAAGCACTCCTGTTACATGTGTATTACAGTATACAGGACTTCCACAAATTATTTTAATTGTTTTGTTCATATGTGTTATACCTTGATTCTGCCATGTAACGATTTGATGACAAATAAACGTATTATCAAATCTTGTCGACCAAGTCTTAATTAGTTTGACTACTCTATCAAAACTTAACGACAAAGTCTTGACTATTGAAACTGGTCTATCAAATCTTGACCTACAAGTCTAATATCAGGATTAGTCTAACAAACATTGACGACAAAGCCCTGACCATCAAGACTTGCGGATCAAATCTTGACCACGGATTCTTAATTTTCAGGAATAGTCTATCAAATCTTAACCACAAAGTATTGATAATCACGACCTGTTTATCTAAATCTTGACTTAGTACTTTTATTTTTTTTTTTGAAAGAAAATTATAATTAGTTTTTATAATTAGTAATTATATAAGTTTATTTTTTAATTATTTTTTATTACTATAATTAAAAATACGGATTTTGATAAATGAGTTAATTCAAAACTATTGTTAATTATACGTGTCGGCTGTGACACGCATTCTATGGGTTCGCCACCCCTGGTTTAAACGTATGCTCTGACGTTGACGTATAATATGAACGTTCTTATAATATGAACTTTCTTATAATATGAACGTTCTTATAATACGAACGACGCTCTTGACTTTTACATTCATACTATTGCGTGCGCGTATAATCGCTGCCTAGGTCATGTATAAAAGTTTCAACTTCTAATTTTTTCTATGGGAGAAAACATTGCAATAAACGAGATTTCGTGGCATAAATGTAACAAACATATTACGTTCTTGCGTGCACGAATGAGCAATGTTTCTTCCATGTCATCATCACAAAATTGTGATTTATACAACATTTTTACTCGTATAATGTTAAAATGTAAATTTTTGCGTCGACAAACCACCGCGTCCTTGACTACCTCAGTGTAGAAAGCACCAACAATTGTGTGTGACACGCAAGCGTCGATACAGAACATGTTATTGTAAAAAATGATAATAATTCGCTAAATAAAGCGCTAATTATTGCTTGTATGACCAGCCGAGTGATAAAAAAGAAAAACTTTTCTGACGTTTGAAAACAATATATTTTAAAACCATTTAAAGTAGTAAAAGTATATATGTCATTTTAATGTAACATGATAGTAGACGATAAAAGCAATTTAAATTAAACAATGTATTTTGTAAAATATGATCGGTTATAAAATTGGAAATATTCACCGTGATTAATGAATTTTATATTATTTGCAATTATTACCAAATTATTGAATACGAAGAAATTTAATTTTAATAATCCGCGTGTTTGTTAATAACGGTTTAATGAGCAATTTCGACTAATTGGAAATGACTTTTATTTAAATATATTATTATTATCGTTAATTAATAATATTTTTCTGTGTGGTCGGATGTAGGTACTGTATTTAGAAAATAATTATAATAATAATTACATTAATAATGTTACAACTAATTTTGGGAAATCAGTAATATTTAATTACGTTTTCAATTTTCAATAAATTGCCAAATTATAATTATTATAAAATTATTTATTAGATTTAATAATGTTATATTTTGTTATTAGGAGTAAAAGTGGCTCTTGGTATGGCAAGGCCGAAGTAAACAAAGTATATATAATATACTAGGTGGGCCATTGAAAACGGAACAGAGGGATTTTCGGATAGTTAAAGATTAATTAAAAAAAAAACGCTCGGACACGTTAACTTTGTTTGTGAGGGTGGGGGCACCTTTTACAAGAAAATTTGTAGCCAAATCAGCCTTCGCGCTGGATCGGCAACCCCTAAAATCTTAAATGGCACAGTGGGGTAAGTGATACCTCATTTGAAAGCCCTTTTTACTCTGAATACTAAACAGTTAACATTTTGCAAATTTATCGATATGTTGTCGGGTTTATTTAATTTCAAGTTATGAACGCGTTTTTCGTTTATATCGTTGAAAGGAACTCAATTCAAAGCCAGAAAATATTTTTATTCGTTAAAAAAATGCTCAAATTGTGCGCCACCAAGATCCATACAAAAATACAAATTCCGTTAGGAACGTTCTCTTACATTTTGGAGGATCTGTGCCGTATTTGACGACATTCTTCAATAATGCGTCGACGTAACTTTTCCAGAGACTCTGGTTCTTTTGCATAAATTGTACTCTTTAGATGACCCGACAAGAAAAAGTCCAGAGGACTTAAATCAGGTTATATGGCCATATTCTATGACCATTCCATAGCACCTCTTCGTCCATTCTACTGTCCCGTGAAACCTCTGTCCAGAAAGTCCCGAACAACCTGCGTATAATGTGGTGGCGCTCCACACGGAAAAAAGTACAATCTAAAAATTTAAGTTTAAATAGTAGTATCGGCCTTACGATTTTGAAACTCCAAAAACTAACAATTGCTTCTTTTTAATTTCAGTTTCCGGTATTATTAGTATATAAGTTTTAAAAAATACAGTACGCGACTGCAATCTTTACAAATTTGTATTTGTAAGGCCGCTGGTACTATTTAAACTGTAATTTTTAGAGTGTAGTTTTTTCCGTGCATCTTGTTGAAAATTCAAACGGTCTTCTAATTAACGATTACCATTTTCTTTCAACGGCATAAACTAAAAACGCGTTCATAACTTTTATTAACCTCTTAGGTGGTTCATTTCGTCAATCAAAATGCGCTCCTCAGTGGCGAGTTTTGTTATCCGCTAGCGTATATATAATATATACGTCTTGGGCATAGTATTACAACAAATAAAATAGTATATATTTGGATCATATTTATTAAGATACTATGTTAACAAAAGTAATATTTATGATATATTTTTAACATATTTTGTCAATTTAGGTCAATTTCTTTCGTCTCTCGTATGATAAATTTTGAAGTATGGTGCCGGGCAAAGTCCAGAATGACAATCAGCACACCAATACCTGCTCTCTTTACTTTTCCCATTTTCGGAATATACTGCACAACGTTTTGTGGGCTTTTTTGTAGTTGGGAGTATTAGATCTGGGAAATGTCGTTCAAGTAATCGCGATGATCTCGGTATTTTCGGTCTTCTTCCACATACCTCTCCCAATTTGTTCTCCCAAATCTAAGAGAAAGTTGAGGCGGGTTTTTCGTCCTCCTAGCTTTTTGTATAAAATAAATGAATTAAAAGAAGTCACATCCAAAAAAAGCCTAAATATTTTCATATAATATTTTTTTAGGCGACATCTTGCCGATGTGTAAAAATGAAGCATATTATTAACACTACAGTCGGTTTTTCCACCATGAGCCCGCCTTTTCCTTTTACTATTTTTTTACTATCGTCATGAATCGTGATTGTCATTACTATATCTTTTTTATCTTTCCATTTCATTATCATTTGTTTTCTCCTGTACATTTCTATATGATTTCCTTTTTGTAATTTTTTAGATTTTATTTCAGTTGGAATAATTATCAAGGTATAAACAATAACCCTTGTCCAGAAGCGAATCTGATAACTCCAATACGACTCTACTAGATACAGATTCATCAAGGTAAATGGAATTCCCATTCTGGGTACTGGAGACAGTATAAATAAAAGAATTGTATACATAACCAGTTTCACTTTCGCACAATACGAATATTTTCATTCCAAATCTCTTTCTATTTGAGGGAATATATTGTTTCCAGGCGAGCCGGCCTTTCCACCCAATCAATGATTCGTCAATGGAAATTTTTTGATTAAGAACATAAATACTCATAAACTTTTCCTTCAAGTAATCCAAAATCGGCTGAATTTTGAAAAATCTTCGGTTTGGTGAATTTGCATCAAACTCCTTGTTTTTTACAAAATGCAAAAATTTGAGCAGCAGATGAAAACGTTTTTCTGATGTAATGCGAGAAAAAAATGATGTTTCGATGCTCTCTCGTTTCGTAAAATATAATGTATACTCTGATTTTATGCAGATTCCCTGAATAATAAGAAGAGCCAACAAAGTTCTTATTTCATTTGCATTAGTTGCTGTCCATTTTTTTACTCGAGATTGATTTTTTATATTTTCATCATCTGTACGATAATAAAGAAAATATGCTCTGCGTAACGATTTGTTTCAACAACGATTTTAATTATAAGCTCGTCAGTAAAAAAACATTCAAACAGTTGGGTAGGGTTATCTTTGTTCAAATTGTCAAGCGTTATACCAGAATCGCCTTGAAAAGGAAACGCTGGACGAGGGATTCCAGAAAAACTCCATGGTACGTCGATTGGGTCTGGTATTTGAACAGGTCCAATTTCGTCTTCATCACTGGAACTACTAATGTCACTAAAGTTATCTTCTTCCTCTGTACTCTTCTCAATACTGTCCTCTTCTTCTGAACTCCAAAATCCTTCTTAATCACTTTCGTCGATTGTATTGGTGTTTGTCTTTCTTTTGGCCATTATCTAAATATAAAATAATAACAATAAAATAACAAGTTTGGAAACAAAGCCATAATTTTTACCGTCGTTTTGAGACTAATAGTATATCAAATAAAGTTATAAACCCAAACATAAAACAGGTCAAAATACGCACGCACAAGCACTGATCCGATAAATGTAAGTATTTATGACCACTCCCTTCCCCCACTCTTCCCATTCAAACGCAACGAATGATACGCGGACGCAAGCGAACATATTCGTTTTATTTATTGTGGTATACACAATTTAATTTTATGCGAATATATTCGTCTTAGGCGTTTTGTAATGCATATGTTGATGACGTATATATCCGTCATAGCGACTTAAGAGGTTAAATCAAAAATAAATATTCTCGAAAACAAATCGATAGACTTAGAAAATGTTAGCCGTTTAGCATTCAGGGCTAAACGGGCTTTCAAATTAGGTATAACTTACTTCCACCGAGGCATTTAAAATTTTAGTGGATGTGGTCGCATTGCGAACGAGTTAAGTGATTTGGCTACAAATTTTCTTGTAAAAGGTGTCCCCCTCACAAACAAAATTGGCGTGTCCGAGTGTTTTTTGAGAAACCATCTTTAACTATCCGAAAATTCCTCTGTTTCGTTTTCAATGGCCCGCCTTGTATGTATTTATACTAATTAATAAACAAGAGCGGTATGGAATTCGAGGTGATACATTAAAATTATTAAAAGATTATTTAAAGAATAGGACTCAAACTGTCATAATCGATAATTGCACAAGTTCGGAGAGTATTATATGAATAGAAGTTACACAAGGAACAATATTAGAACCACTTATATATTATATATATATATATATATATATATATATATATATATATATATATATATATACATATTAACGATTTGCTAAATAGGCTGCCTGAAAGTCGTATCGTATGCGGATGACTTTGCTATTTTAATTTATGGAAATAATTAGACATATGTTCAGCAAGCAATGAATTCTTATCTAACTCAGCGATTGACTTGCATTAAACTAATTATCTCTCAACAGAGATAAGACAATATGTATGCATTTTGGGTTATACTGTGATAGCACTCCTAAAAATGTAAATATAGCTTTAAATGGGGCACAAATAAAACAAGTGCAATGTACAAAATACTTGAGTATAAATATTCACTGTCAAGCTAAATGGGAAAAGCATTAATAAAAGGATGTACTTGCTTTATATAAACTGAGGCGTACTGTGCCATCAAGTATTTTAATATTTGTATTTTTAATACTAAAAAAATCAGTTAGCTATAAACATTCTGATTATATAGCAGTGAGACTATTAAACAATTTCCCAAATGATTTTGGAACCTTAAATGGTGGTCGTGTTTATACAAAGAAAAACTATTGCATTGGTTTTTCTATTTGAATAAGTTTGGGTATATTAAACTTTATATATTTTATACCATATGGTCTATCTTATTGGGTGCGCGGAAACAAAATATATTGTTAGAATAAAAGTATAATGGAAATATAACTCTAACCTAGTCTGTAAGTAAATATAAGGGTGAAATTAAACTAATTTTAGATACAATCAAACCAACTTATTAATGCGGAACATTCGTCCTAAATTTTTTTTAGGACTACAAAACAAATCTCGTGTTGAAACACCAGATATTTGTCAGTTATTTATTAGCACTTAGTTCACTTTCGTGACACTAAACAAGAACCAGATAAATAACATTGTTTTTAAGAGCAGATCTTTCTGTTTAATCCAAGTGAATAGTGATCTGCAAACGCGTTTCGAGATCTATCTCTCATCAGTGCAGCTTTGCTCTTTTGAATTATAAAATGAAATATACTTACATTAATTTGAAAACCATGTGCTTGTTATGATATGACATGTGTGTGGAAAGACCTGAACTTAGTTACAGTTATTGACTTATATTATAATTGAATGTAGGGGTAAAACTAATTATAGCTAAAATCATATCAACTTAACTTCATAACAACCGAAAGATCTGATCTTAAAAACAACGTTATTTATCTGGTTCTTGTAAAGTAAAGTGCTACTAAATAACAGACAAATATCTGTTGTGTTTCAACATGAGATTTGTTTCGTACTCCTAAAAAGACCTATAATTATACTACACGTCTCGTTCTCGATGATAATTTGTAGTAATGCTCGTCATTGCTTACATTTTAAACTTTTTAGAGTTTAAAATTTGGCGCCTAGGCTGGTGTGGCCGGCGCACGGCCGGCCCTGTACAGTTATATTTGTTCGTTGTGTTTGACGTTTCACACGTACTGAGTACTCTAAGTTTAAAAAAAAACGGCCAAGTGCGAGTTGTGACTCGCGCACCGAGAGTTCCGTACAAACTTGTAAGGAAGGTATCTTTTTTTTGTGGAGGACGTAGCAAGCACATTAAGTTAACTTGACAAGTGGCCCTCCTGAAATCACGACCATCTTAGTACCGCTGCAAGCATAACCTCAAGATGTTGCTGTCGTAGTATTAACCGAGGAGGACCTAACTGTATGAAACCCATATGGTTCTGGTGCCTGACAATACCACGCAACACATTAGTGTATTTTCATAAGTTTCTAATAGTAAATTCGCATTTTTCTTGTAATTAAACTACATATTTACGGTTTTCATTTTTCCCTTTACATGTGCTGTAAGGCACCGCTTCTTGCCAAATTTCATGATTCTAGGTCAATGGGAAGTACCTTATAAGTTTTGGTTCCCTTGTGAAATCGCAAAATATGCGGCATAAACGGTCATATCTTTTGATCGCGTTGACTTACAAGTTTGATTTTTTCACAGCTGAAAGAGACCACAGACCCGAGTATTTGATACAAATTTCAACTTGTTACCTCTACGCGTTCCTGTGAAAAATGGTCTTGACAGACAGACTGACAGACGGACAGACAGACCGACAGACAGACGGACAACAAAGTGATCCTATAAAAATTACCAAATTTAAATAAGAATAAAAGGTTTATAATGTCAGGAGATAAGAAGAAGAGAAAATCATGTTCACGATCACCAAAAGAGATAGGAAGAAACAAAAAACCGATGGAAGACTAGAAAAAATTAAAAACAGTTCGATGACCTCAAAAACATCGTTTGTAAACTGGCAGAATAAAATAACACCACTGATAAAAATCAGAATGGAAATGCAGGTATCACATACAAGTATTTAGTCTCCCTACGTGACAATTAAAAAATGATTAAGTGTGGACTCATACACACTTAAATATGTTTTTTTTTAATTTTAATTTTTTTTCTTTGTAGAAAAGCTGTCTATATTACAAACTGTCCATACGACAAACTGTCTATATGACAAACTGTTTACACGACAAACTGTCCAAACGACAAACTGTATAAAAAAAAAGATATATGAGTTTCCGTACGAAACATTATCACATAAAAAGTAGTTATCCTTCATACGAGAGACTTACTTAAAAAATGCTTAGGTGTTTTTTTTCAATCACACTTAAGTATGTTATTGCATAAAAACAACATGTATAAAAACTGTCTATTATGACAAATTGTCCAGACGACAAACTGTCTATACGACAAACTGTCTGCATAACAAAGATATATTAGTTTCCACACGAAACCAGTATAACATAAAAAGTATTTAGTCTCCATACGAGACACTTTCTTAACAAATGTTTAAGTGTGTTGATTCATTCACACTTAAGTATGTTTTTACACAAAAACAACATGTACAAAAACTGTCTATACGACAAATTATCCAGACGACAAACTGTTTATACAAGAAACTGTCTGTATAACAATGATATATAAGTTTCCACACGAAACCAGTATCACATAAAAAAGTATTTAGTTTCCATACGAGACATTTACTTAAAAAAAAGTATGGTGGATTCATTCACACTTAAGTCTGTTTTTGTACAAAAAACTGTCTATGTCAGCTATTCTCAACCGCTGGTCCGGCAGACCACCAGTGGTCCGCGGAGAAGTTTTACTGGTCCGCGGACAATTTTTTGTGTCCGCTGAAAAAAATTAACTTAATAACCTAACCTAAATTTGAATTTATAAAATTACGAAATACAAATATCTTAAACTGATTTTAATTCTATGTAATTTAAGATTAGTACGACAATGAAGAAAAAAAATAAATAATTACATATCTTTACATTTAAATATTGTTGTAAGTAAGTGATAATAAAAATGTTACAATTAACTTATGTAGTAGCTCTTTAATACCTTAATACCTAGTAAAATTTTGTTGTTAAAAAAATATTGTTTATTAAAAATATTTTGTTGTTAAAAACTGGTCCGCAATTTTTTTTTAATTTTACTGGTCCGTGGGCCAAAAAAGGTTGAGAAACGCTGGTCTATGACAAACTGCCTATACGAAAAACTGTCCATACGACAAACTGTCTGTAGAACAAAAAATATATATGAGTTTCCATATGAAACTAGTATCACATAAAGAGTATTTAGCCTCTATACAGGACACTTACTTAAAAAATGTGATTCATTCACACTTAAGTATGTTTTTTTGTACAAAAATAACATGTACAAAAACTGCTCATGTACAGGTAACTATTTTACCTCTATACGTATAATGTAAATTACTGTATAAACTTATTCTGGTTAATAAATAAATATTATTAGAAATTAAAACTACCTTTTGTGTAGTTGAACCAGACAGGAAAATTGCTTTTACTCCAAATAAATAGTTTTAACAACTAAGTAATAAAAAGTTATATTTATAGCGTTGAATAATATTTATAGCGTATTTATAGCGTAAATTTAATATTTATAGCGTATATTTAACAATTGTAGCAATTCACTAATAGTTTTAGTTAGAGAAAATATGTATTTTGTATATTATATCATTTAAAATTAGGCAAAACAATCTATAGTTGTGAATAATCATTTACGATTTTAATTGAGTTAAGTATTACTTAGTGAACCTAATTATTTCAGTTTACGACTTATTGAGAGATAAGCGTATTTGTGAAATGAATAAATGCATTTGAAATTCATAGTCGTCGTTATAAATAAGTCAAATTAGTTTATAATGAGCGGTTATTACTTATGTTCGTAATAACTATGTTCATATAATAAGTTCGGTTATGACTTATATATGCTATATTCGTAATAGCTATGTTCATATAATTCCCCTATATATAAGAAAAATTTAATGTGAATACAATATATTAAATAAATACATTGAATTGATACATTCACTATGTTTTGACCATACCTAATATGTTATTTTTTATATTACTTGTTATATAAATTTAGACACTTATCATGACTCGAGTTTCGACTGTTGAAGGTCTTTTTCAAGTGAATCACAAATTGATGATTGAATGCATTTATACTAAGGATTTTTTAGCGGTGGGAGGACCTATCTGCAATTAGGAATGACCTGGAGGCGATTGAGCAAAATTAAAAAGAAGCGAAAAGATTAAGTCGGTTTGCTCGTTAAGGAGATTACGGATTGGTTACACCTCTCTTTGAAACTTTCTAATGACTTTAGAAGATTAAGTTTCGGGCGTTTGTTGCAATTATGCTAGATTTTAAAATTTTCTATTTCCGGAAATTTATGATTACATTCCAGACAATGGTTTGAAAAAGAACTAGTGTCCTTTTTAAGACGAGAAGCGCCAGAATGTTTTGAAAACCGTGTTGAAAAACGTCGTCCTGTCTGACCTACGTACACGCTATTGCATTCGGAACAATGAATTTCTTATACGTCGGATTTTTTGAGGGGGTCGATTGTGTCTTTAGCATTAAGGAATATATGGGACAACTTTGAGGAGAGTATAGATGCTATTTCAAGATTTTTATTTCGAATAATTTTTGCGATTTGGTTGCTTGTTTTGCCAAAATATGTCAGGGAGATGAAAGTTTTATCTAAATTTGAGGTTTTAGGATATATAGGGTCTTCCATTAGGGACATCCGAACTTTCATAGCGGCCATAATGTTGAAGTTACACCTGTCGAATTGGCTGTCATTTATTCAGTCCGTTTTGCCAAATCACTATGGTCGCATATAGTGTTCAGCAATACATGCCAATGATAAAATTGTTTTGACAAAATGTGTGTTCTGTTCGGGCAACGTTACGCGCGCTGACACCATTTTACACGCGCCATAATCGTCCTACCAAGAGGACTATTCGCAGTGTGGTGGATAAATCTGAGTCCCTGTTTCAGCAAACAATAAATCAATACAAGTACGAGGACAAAACGCAAGATTTGTCGAAATAGAATCCAAGCCAGTCGATTTGGCGTCGCGCACAAGAACTCGGCCTTTCGTAGACCACAACTTGGCGAAATTTGCGTCGTAACTTGGACCGGCACCCGTACGAAATTCAACTGACCCAGGAGCTGAAGGTAAACTACCATAGACAACGACGTGGGTTCACTCAAGGTGCATTCATCTTCATCGATGATGCTCATTTTTTGATGAATGGGTACGTGAATAAACAAAAGTTGTCGAATTTGGGACAATACCAAACCACATGAGATCCAAGAGTGTCCAATGCATCGCGAGTTTGGAGTGGATTTTGCGCTGGCGGCGTCATGGGTCCAAATTTCTTTGAGAACGACATTGGCCAGGCCATTAACGTCAACGGCGAGTGCTATAGGTCGATGATTACCAACTTATTTTGGCCTGAATTCGATAATATCGACATCAATGACATCTGGTTTCAACAGGGCGACGCACGTGCCACACAGCTCTTGCCACATTAGACAGTCTGTACAAGCGATTTGAGGTCATGATCATCTCACGTGGAGGTGATGTAGCCAACCAGATCGCGCGATTTCACCCCGTTAGATTTTTTCTTGTGGGATTCTCTTGTCAATGTCACATGTCTATGCGAATAAGCCAGAAACCACAGCGGCCCTCAAAGCCAACAAAACTCATGCCATCGGTAAAATTTAGCCTGATTTATGCACCAGTCATGGCTAATTGGACATTTCGGATGCGCGCCAAGTAGGGTAGCGGCGTTCATTTGCAGGAAGTTATAACATAATGGCATCGATAGGCCTTTCAAACAAATAAAATATTTCGATTATATCTCACACATACTTTGTTTTATTTAAATTTGAAGATAGGAAGTGCTTAATGAAAGATCTTATATTTGGGCTATTGTTATTTGAGGTCAATCATCAATTTAAAATTCACTTGAAAACAACCTTCAACAGTTGAAACTCGAGTCGTGATAAGTGTCTAAATTTATATATCTGTGAATAACAAGTCATAATATTTTTACATATTATAAGTGTGGTTAAAATATAGCGAATTTGTCAATTCAGTGTAAGTATGGATTACCACGTAGTAATGGTAAATATGTACAATAAATTTCATAAGAGAAACTTTCAAAATGTTTCATATTAACTCTTTCTTTTCTAATCTTTACTTTCTTTCTAATTAACATGTTATTTATTATTTACTAGTAGATAATGTGACTACAAGCTTTATATGTTTTGTTATTTATTAAAATATTATCAAAGGAAAGACGATTGCGGCAAATCACATATTAATATTAGGGAATTTTCATTATATCGCCCGTTCGTTTATATGATTTTATTATTCAAAACGACAGGAAGTAAATTTGGCCCGGTATTGATTTTTTGATTACATTTTCCCATTTCGATATTTAATTATTACATATGGGAAACATTTCTGTCTACCGATAAACCATATTCATTTTTACCAAAAACTCAGTATAATAACACGACCAAAAATGGTTTTGCATAACCCTATGAGCAGAGAGAGGTTATTTAGAGCAGGTTATCGTTGTCAGCTCTTTTAATAAAAACATGTACGCATGTAATAGTATATTTTAAATCGAGAGGTGAAAGCCGTTTTTTTTTGGTGAGGTGAGAATTTGCTCACGAACGCCAGCGAGCAATCACACCGAACCAAAAAAAAACACTTTCATCTCGAGTAGTAAATGCAATTTTTTCTACTGATATTCGGTTGCAGAATCCATAATTCGCCTATAATAAAACCAATTCGACGCGAGCTATCGGAACTGTCAATACAAATTTAATCGTTGGTTTGTTCGTTTCCAGGTTATTTTGTTGCATTCTCATCGAAGGTGATACTTGTCAAGTCAAATGTCCTAATTTTATTTCGGTTTTTTAAATAGTTTTAGGCTCATTTTACGTTTGTACATAAAATATTCCATTGAAATTGATGTAATTAATAAGAAAGTCCATGCAAATTTAGTTAATTTAGTTAATTTAGTTAGTTTAGTTATTATTTTAATCGAGAAAATCCTAAATTTAAAATGCTCATTTTCGTCTCTAGATGTGAAAATACTTCCATCTCTAGAATGAAAAAATGTCACTTTCATGTAGGGTAAGCCGTGAAAAAAATGCCATTTTCACATATATCAGTAGAAAAATATTTTTTTTCCACGGCTTACCCTACATGAAAGTTACATTTTTTCATTCTAGTGTTGGAAATATTTTCACATCTAGAGACGAAAATGAGCATTTAAAATTTATGATTTTCTCTATTAAAACACTAAACCAACCAAATTTGCATGGACTTTCTTATTAATTACATCAATTTCAATGAAATATTTTGTGTACAAACGTAAAACGAGCTTGAACCTATTTAAAAAACCCAAATATAATTAGGACATTTGACTTGAAAAGTATCACCTTCTATGAGAATGCAATATGTAACCATAGAAACGACCAAACCAACAATTAAATTTGTATTGACAGTTCTGACAGTTCGCTTCGAATTGGATTTATTAAAGTCGAATTATGGATTCTACAGCCGAAATCAGTAGAAAAAATTGCATTTACTACTCGAGATGGAATTGTTTTTTTTTGTTCGGATGATTGCTAACTCGCTGGCGCCCGTGAGCAAACTCCCACCTCACCAATACAACGCCACTTTCATCTCTTGCTGTAAAATATACTATTATTTCAAATACAAATTTAATTTTCAAATTTAACGAGACATTTGCCACTCTTTGGTCTTACCGATTTTTGTAATATTTAGTTTTATTATTTGATAATAAAACTAAGACTCTTCTTCTTCTTTTGCTTTACATTGAATTTACATTTACTTGAATAATTGTTAATGTTTTGTTTATTGCTGCTTGGCACATGTCACCATTTTTTATTTCGGTCCAGTTTCTGATGTTCCGAAGCCATGATAGCTGTTTACGTTCGACGCCCCTTCTGCCTTCTACCTTTCCTTCGAGTATGATCTGGGGAATTCGATATTTTGGCCCCCTTAGAATGTGAACCAGATAGCCGATCTTGCGCGCTGCTTTAAGGTATTGAATAGTGATCTGTCCACTCCTGCCCTTCCACCCATGGGATTCCGAGCATTTTTCTGAGTGTGCACATCGCGAATGCCTCGATCTTGTTAATGGATACTACTTTTATAGTCCAGGTTTCTGCTCCATACAGTAGGACTTGCCAAACGTAGCATTTGGCCATTCTTTAGCGCCATTTTGGCCATTTAGCGGATTTCTAAATTTAGGTTTTGATCGCATAGCAAGGGATGTAGTTTGTTGAATGCTTGTCTTGCCTGTCATGTTTGTTGAATGCCTTCTTCTGGCTTGTTCTACCCTACTCTTAATCTCTTGTAGTGGGTCCCATCTGTCGTTTACTAATAGGCCTAGGTATTTCGTGCTTGTAATTCTTTCGATTATTTCGCATTGCCGTGATGGGTGCTCCTGTCTGATTATTACGGCTTATATACATGAATTTTCTTCACTAAACTTTTACTTTAAACTTCACTAAATTTTGAATCTGTTCTTTCTTAGTCCGACCTCTGACCCCTTTCTGTTTATATTCTTCATTAGTAGCTGTAGGTTTTGCTGATTGCTTGCTATGATAACTGTTTCATCTGCGTATCTTATATTGTGGTACCGTTCACTTTTATTCCAAATTCTAGATCATCGAAGGCATCGAGGAATATTTGTTCGACGTAGAGATTAAATAGCATTGGTGAAATTATGCATCCTTGACGTACCCCTCTTTTTATGTCGATTTCTTCTGTCGTAAATTGTCTTTTGATTCTGACGTTGGCCGACTGTTTTATTGACCAGTTCACTTCTTCTTTAAGTGCCCTGTTTTCTTCGAACGTTGGCAATCATTAGCGCTATCTGCGCTTTGTCGATCGCTAAAGAGACTTGTCGTGGACTTACCATACCCCATTGTCGCAAATTCTTTAGCCACAATATTCTTCGACGCCAGGGTGCTCTTCTGCCTTCGATCCTTCCTTCTATTACTAATTTGAGAAGTCTGTATTTTTAGTTTCTGAGAATGTGCCCAAAGTATTCCAGCTTTCGTCTTTTAAGTGTGCGCATTACTTCGAGATCTTTTGACATTATTGTAAGCACATCCACATTGGGCACTGTCCATTCAGAATATTGTCTACATCCGTCGATACGTTCACATTTCGAAAGCTTCCAGCTTTTTACACATGGCGTCTGTTAGAGTTCACGCCTTAATTCCATAGAAGAGAATACTGAAGACGTAACAACGTAATACTCGAGTGCGAAAGGAGAGTGACAGATTTTCTTACGTCTTTTTCATCTACACCAGCTCTTTTTAGATATTCGATGAGACGTTCGTGGTTGATAATCTATCGAACCCCTTATCATAGTCAATGAAGCACAGGAAGATGTCATTTCTTTGGTCATAGCAGTTTTGTACCAATGTGTTTAGGCAATATGTTGATTTCCGTGTACCGGTGCCGCTATTAAATACGAAATACG
This sequence comes from Phosphuga atrata, assembly GCA_944588485.1. Lineage (NCBI taxonomy): Eukaryota > Metazoa > Arthropoda > Insecta > Coleoptera > Silphidae > Phosphuga > Phosphuga atrata. The sequence continues at coordinate 30,819,215 of OX155901.1, read as the reverse complement.
AGTATCTGCGCTTAACCCTTCAAGTTTTTTTTAATAGCGTGGTGTGTATGATTCGTAGGAATATTTTTAATTTATATTTGTTATTCCTTTAAATCGTAAATAGTCGTATAATTGTTGATCTGTAGAATGAAATCGAATTTTGGATTTTTCATAATTTTCGAAAAAGTTTCTTCGCAAATGTAGGTATGTATTGCAAAAACATGATACTATTATTCTAATTTCTTTTAATTCGTGTGAAATCACTCTGTGATAATAAGGAATAAAAATCAACTAACTTTTCATTTTTAAGTAATGATTTTAATTTAACATTAGCTTGATCTATCAGTTCAAGTTGTAAATCTTCACTAATATCTGTGACATGACAAAAAGTACATCAAATGCATTATGACACTTTGCTAATTGACACATTATAGTAGTTTGGGCATTGTTTGGAATTTCATTTAAAATTTGGTTACGTCTTCCACCTAATAGGAAATTTAATAATAGGAGAAGTGCTGATTTATATTATCATAAAGATTATTATTTATATTATTAAGAACATTTTCTTTTTGGAGGAAGGAAAAGAGAATATTGAAATCTATCAGTATTTTACAAAAAAAATAATGAATGAAGATGGATGAGATAAAATGAGAGATACAGCGAGATAAAATGGATGGAAGAGGAAGAATAAAGTATGGAAGAGGAGGGAATAGTCGTATAATTGTTGATCTGTTGAATGAAATCGAATTTTGGATTTTTCATAATTGAAAGGGAATAGTCGGAGAGGGAAAAGAAGGAGCAGGATAGGAGAAGCTTGTTTGAGTAAATTACTTTATTAAGATATATATAGAAGAGATTTTATGGAGTTTTATTTTTATGCTATTTTTTGTCACATTATGTTTATTTAAATAGGGAAAGGAATATACGGACAGGAACCAGAAACCCCATAGAAATAAAGATTATACTACTATTATTTATATTCATACTGTTCGGGGGCCGGATGAACTGGTATTGGGGGCAGGATCCAGCCCACAGGCCATAGTTTGGTCACCCCTGGTTCTGAGTTATAAGGTTAAACACCCAATGAACGTGACTCATCTCTTATAATAAAGTCACTTAGAACGACATCTCTTATAAGAAAGTCTCTTTTAATAAAGTCACTTAGAACGATATCTCTTATAAAAAAAGTATCTTATAACAAGCTCCCTTATTTTAGTTAGAGTTTTTGAAACGGAGTCCCTTATAATAGCTAGTCTCTTAACAAAGTCCCTTATAATAGTTAGTCTCTTAACAAAGTCTATTATAGCAAAGTCCCTTAGAGCAGTTAGTCTCAACACAAAGTCCTTCCTAACAATCCCTTAGTCCTTTTAACAAACTCTGTTATAACAAAGCTCGTTACAATAGTTACTTCCTTATAACTAAGCGTTTGATGCAGGTACAAGACTAATAAATACCAAACTAGATTCACAATATTAGACAGACAGGAATAGACAATTAGGAGTAGGCAGACAAAACTGGACAAAGATGCAACATGCATTCGTATAATACATTATCTATATGTATTATACATCAAGGTTAAATCCAGGTTTGGTGGTGTAGAACTAGGTCAAAACTACAACTGGAATTGAAGCATATGGCATTGGTGGTCTGGTTGAAATTAACGATTGGAGCAATCGTGGATTGGAATTATTATGGCCGGTCGTTTTAATTAAATCATGTTTTGAAAATTCGTTTATTTTACATTGTTTGTGAACCCCAATAACAATTTAAAATCGGTCGCCGGAAGTTCGAGCAACTACTTTGTCCCGGCGAAAAATTTTGTTTGTTTTAATTAAAGTGAAATTATATTACTAAATTTAATCAAAAGGATATATGTATTCTTAAAGTACTATACACTACAGATCAGTCAAAACGAATTCTATTTTGGACTAATGATGGGAATAGGCTGACAAGACTAGAAAAATTAAGATGATGCAAATGAAATTTACTCTGAATTTACTATAGGTAACACCATGCTATATTATAGATAATCATATAAATTTCATAGAGTCACATAGAGTTCATAGAGTTTCATAGACTTTTGCGGAGCTCTATAATATTATTGAGTCTTTTTAGGACTATCGTAACCTTTCTCATTTGAAATTTTCCAGTCGTTTACTGGGTATCAGTCCACCCCCGTGGCACTAAACGAGAAACAGAAAAATATTTTTTTAATATCATATCCTTCTATTAACTTAAGTGAATAGCCATATGCAGACGCGTTTCGAGATTTATCTCTCATCACTGCACCTTTGCTGTTATGAATTAATTTCAAATTATATAAGTAATTGTATAATTGTATAAGTTAATATAAGTTATTTTTCTGATAAGTGGCACGGGACTGGACGGAAACCCAGTAAATGACTGACATATTTCACTTGAGATTTGTTTTGGTAGTCCTAGATGCAATAATATTGTAGAGCTCCGGAAAGGTTGAATATATTTATATATTCAGGCTGTGTTCCGACTTGAAATTTACTCTGTTTATGCTAAATTTTCTCAAACTGTAGTACGCGTACCACCAATAGTACGTGAGGCCTCCAAAGATGCTACGGGAGCAAACAATAGACGTTACGTACCGGCCAATTTATTTTCAAATAAAATAAACTTTGGCTGAAACTTTTTTCATATTTAATTCATTTTAAATTGTGCATAGCAGTATTTCTTACTACGCTACAAGTTTGATGGATATGTACATAGAGCACAGCTTTTTTTGAATTCGGTGGAACGAATTTGATTCACGTTGCACCTGAATGGCACGTGAAAAAAGGAGTTTGAGAACCGCTGGTTTAGGCTATACCCACAACACTTAGGAAACAAAACTTGACTAGATAGGCAAAACTAGATAAAAGTAGCTTCATGTAGCAAGACTATTTAAAAAACACGTGGGTGTACTGCCAAGTGTACTGCCAAAAAGTGTCCAAGTAAAAAGTTCTCAAATTTGACTAACCAATGAAAAATGCAAAAATGACACTTTTAACTGTAGAGATATTAATCTAAAAGACTTCAAAAGGCGGACAAAAATGATCCATGTTCGAAGGTTATGATTAGCAACGTATATTGGCTTGGACTATTATTCCAACAAGCGTTAAAACGACTTTGATCTCATTTTTGCAAATTTTTGACTTCATCATTTTTGGCAGTACACTCACGGATGTGAGTATACATACAACAGATAATTAGTTGTACAATAATAGATAAAATGTTATGAACTTATAGATAAATAAGGTTAAAATGATATTTTATTGTATTAAATATTCTTAATTAAAATATTAATCTTTCTTCAATAAACGATTAAAAGAAAATTTATTTGTTAAAAGGTTATAACTAGGTATAAAGGAAACTCTCTGAATACTTAATTAGCAGTTATGAATAATAAATTATGTGCACTAAATAAATCATGTTTTAATTATATGTTTCGTAAGAGCAATAATGTGTTATTTCAAGGATTATTTTAAACAGTAGCTGGAATTAATTCAGTTTCGTGTTTGGCTTGATTTAATTGAATTACGTTGGCATAATTTAGGGAAAATATGAATTAATAAATTTTAAAAACTTAATGTGGTTTAACATACGTTTACTTATATAATCTAGTCTTGTCTGTCTAGTGCCGGCTGTTTAGTCTGGTCTGTTTAGTCTAGTATGTCTAATATTGCCTGTCTAATCTTCCCTTGAGGAACTTCGGTGCCAATACTGAATAAGTTATCCAGGGCAAGTTTAGCAACGAGTTACGTTGCGACCCCCTGGAGACAGGTAAAAGTGGTGTTTATACAAAAACCTGGACGTCTAGATCACAACCAGGCTGAATGGTATATACCAGGGGTGGCGAACCTTTTTATCACCGCGTGACATTTTTATTAAGTTTCCATATTATGAAATGCTGACGTGCCCAATAACTTTGCCTGGCGTTACATATACTGGCGTACATATACATATACTACATAACCATTGAGTTACATTACTAGCCTGAATACCGTATCGGCTTGAATACGACATTTGAAAGTATCAAATTCCATCTCAATTGACAAAAATTAAGGCTCACAGCGGGATCCTTTTAACTACAGACCAATCTGTATTCAAAGCCAATTTTCAAAAATTTTAGCATTTCTAATTCCTCGATTATCAAGTTTCTTAGTAATAGCATGCCGGCAAACAGTCAAAACGGCTTCTGGAAAAGTAGCTCAACTGATCCTACTTTGTAGGATAGTGTTAATTTTATGATTACTTCTCTAAATTGTAATCAGGAGGTTCTTGCTTTATTTTACGACCTAAATAAAGCATTTGACTCTTTTGATCACAAGCTCCTTCCACAAACAATAGGAGTCGCCATGAACTGGGTAAAATCTTCTTTGCATCAAATAGGCCGAACCGTGATCGTAAACGGTTCCAAATCGGAAAGAAAATGAATGAAGCGGGTGATACCCCAAGTCTCTCTAATGGGACAAACTCTATTCTTGATATTTGTTGTGATCACATGCTCCTTAAAAAAATGAAGTAATTAGAGTTAGAGGCGTCGCCAAGAACTGGGTAAAATCTTCCTTGCAAGAAAGAGGACGAACAGTGATCGTAAACGGTTCAAAATCGGAAAGAAAACTAAAGGAGAGGTTGGTACCCCAAGGCCCTCTAATGGGACAAACTCTGTCTTTGATATTTGTTATGATCTCAAGCTCCTCCCACAAAAAAAATGAAGTTATTGGAGTTACGAGGCGTCGCCAAGAACTGGGTAAAATCTTCCTTGCATCAAAGAGGACGAACAGTGATCGTAAACGGTTCAAAACTGGAATGAATGTTAAAGAATTGTCAATACCCCAAGTCTCTCTAATGGGACAAACTCTATTTTTGATATTTGTTATGATCACAAGCTCCTTCCAGAAAAAAATGAAGTTATTGGAGTTGGTGGCGTCGCCAAGAACTGGGCAAAATCTTGCTTGCATCAAAGAGGACGAACAGTGATCGTAAACGGTTCAAAATCGGAAAGGAAATTGAAGTACCTCAAGGGTGCTACCTCAAGGCTCTCTAATGGGACAAACTCTATTCTTGATATTTGTTATGATCACAAGCTCCTTCCACAAAAAAATGAAGTTATTGGAGTTAGAGGCGTCGCAAAGAACTTGTTAAAATCTTCCTTGATTCAAAAAGGACGTACAGTGATCGTAAACGGTTCAATATCGGAAGGAAAATTAAAGAAGCGGGTCGCACCCCAAGGCTCTCTAATGGAACAAACTCTATTCTTGATATTTGTTATGGTCACAAGCTCCTTCCACAAAAAAATGAAGTTATTGGTGTTAGAGGCGTCGCCAAGAACTGGATAAAATCTTCCTTGCGTCAAAGAGGACGAACAGTGATCGTAAACGGTTCAAAATCGGAAAGAGATTTAAAGAAGCGGGCAGTACCACAACGCTCTCCAATGGGACCAACAATATTCTTGATATTTGTTAATGATCTGGCACAAACAAATAATGTTGCAGTTATATTTTGTACGCTGACGATAGCAACATTTCAATATCTAACCCACACATACACGATTTAATTAAAAGTAGCAATTTAAAATCAAAAACGTTAGGGGATGATGTATAAATCTTTAATGGACTTTAAATATACGCGAAACTTACTTTATGATTACAGTGTACTTCTAAAATTTTTAAAATTTGTATCAATAAAATTTATGGGGATTGATGACACTTGATCAAAAGCTAAAATGGGTCTATAATATTGAACTAACATGGTGTATGCCTATTCGAAACAAGAACAAGAAGAACATGTTCGACATTAAGTACTCTGTGTTATCTGATTCTAAACCTAAGAGAATGTGAAAATGTTGATTTTGCAAATATTTTACGCCATCGTTCAATTTAGCTTATCATATGGTCTGATATTTTGGGGTCAGCAGCAAATATTAATGCGGTATTCAAAAATATATTACGAGCGATGTTCAATATTCATCCTCTTTGTGCTTCATCAAGCACAACATTTTAACGCTACCATCCTTCTCCCGCGTGCCAATAAAAATTTCCAGCGTGTCAGCTGTGGCATGCGTGCCATAGGTTCGCCACCGCTGGTATAGACCTATCAGTCTAACATCTTTTTTATTGAAAACGTTAGAAAAATTTGCATCTGAGATAAACCTCTCTGATAAAGAGAAGCTATCCAAATCAGCATGCCTATCAACCACGCAAATTGTGTGAATCAGCTTTCCACCAGCTAATGGTGATGATAGAAAACACACTAGAAAACAAGGAAATGGCAGACTTCCTTGATATCGAAGGCGCGTTTGATAATACGTCATTCGAGAGCATAGTTAGTGTGCCATGTGAGCCATAATATCGATATGAGATGAACCAAATGTATAAAATCCATGCTGCAAAGCAGGAAAGTACAAACTGTAGTTGCTGGTGACACAATGCAGGTTTCCGTCATCAAAGGATGTAAGGGAGTAAGAAGATCTTCGGGTTAGCCCCCACAAATCAAACATTGTTCCTTTTACAATATTGAGGAAATTGGAGGGCCTAACCCAATACAACGAGCAACGAAAGGCAAGCGACGTGGTCAAATATCTAGGCATAGTTCTGAATGCAAAACTGACCTGGAACCAATGTAGACCTTTTCAGAGTTGAATTTTTTTTGTGCGCATACGTCAATTTCCGCCAAGTTTTTCGGGCATTTTTTGATGTATAACCAGTGAAACTGGCAAAATGTGCCCGACACTTTCATATTCCCGCTTTTTAAACATGCCGGAGGTACATGCGCTTAACTAACCTTAAAAAGGTCTATTTTCCAAGAGCGACTAACAAATGCAAAGTGCCATTGATTATGACCAGGAAAACACATAGCAAATCGTGTGGCTTAAAAGGTTGAACAAGGTGGTACTAAGACTCATCTTGATATATAGGTCCACAATATGGTTCCAAACTAAAACAGAAGCAGGCTATAAACGAACTCTCCAGCGTACAGTGAATTTCCTGCTTACTTCTTATAGGATAGATGAGAACCGCACCTTCAGCTGCTTTGGAAGCGATGTTTAGTCTGCCTCCACTGGATATTTGCAACACATATGAGGCAAGGATGGGACCTTTCAGATGCAAGTGCAACAATGCATTGTAAACCCTGCAAAGTAAGGGCATTCCACAATAACGAATATAATAAAAGAGCCAATTCAAGGGAGGAGACTCAATGTCTCAATGGCTTTCATTCGAAATCCCATCCAAATACAATTACCGTGGTCAGCAGGAAAGTACTACAAGAAAAGTCAAGGAGATCTGTTATACATGGTAAACACACGGCTTAAAGAAGGACAGTAGATCTCGCTCTGGAATACACATTTTCGCATTGTCGCTTAGGTGCAGCATAACTGTGCCACTAGAGAAGCACATGATGGTCTTTCGAGAGGAAATTCTTGCAATGGAGACATGTGTCTGATAAAATTTAAGAATGTACTATAAAAGTAGCAACATCTATATTTTCACGAACAGTCTGGCTAAACCTCCTAGCATGTAATAGAATAAAATCTCGAACAGTTTGAGAGGACTTTCTGAACTTAAAACGTCTGGTACAACACAACAGTGTTACGCTTGCATGGGTGCCTAGTTACAATGATCTGGAGGTAAATGAAGAGGCGGAAATATTTGCAAAAGAGGGTGCTGCTGCAGTGCTCCCGATAGCAAGGGTGAACTCCACAAGTGTCCAACAAACAGCAAACGAATGTCAGGTCCCATATATAACACCCTATTGCCGTCTGCGCCGACACGGATGCAGAGGCAACAGACATTTTATAAGACATATCCCGCATCGCCCAGTTATACGAATTAAAGATCAATGCGGATAAAACTAAAGTGCTCACAACGGACGGATCGGAAGCGAGGGTTTACCTCGATGAAACCCTAATCGTACAGGTACCATACGTATTTGGGATCGCTTGTGAGAGAGAAGGAATTGGCGGCCGATGTTCATAACGGGATCGATCAAGCAACAGCAACATTCTCCTCGCTCAAGTGGTGCACATGGAAGCGGACGAATATCACCATCAAAACTAATATACGCCTATACCGAACGTTAATCCTGCCTATTCTTCTTTATGGATCGGAAACGTGGACACTGCTCAAACCGGACCTAAACAAACTCGAGGTCTTCCAAATGCAATGCTTGAGATAAATACTCCGAGTATCTATCCGCGACCGATTCCGAAACGAGACGATTAGAGAAAACTGTGATCAACAGACACCGATCGAAGAAGAAATACAAAACCAAGACTACGTTGGTTTGGCCCCGTCTGCCGGATGAATAAAACCCTGCTTCCATGGACGCTCCTTTGGCGGGAACGACCGCCAGACGGGCGAATACAAAGAAACGCGCCAAAGAAGACATGGTTGAAACAAGTGGACGAGGATTTATGAAACCAAAGACTGGATACACATCAAGGACATCGCAATCGAACGGAACGAGTGGAAACGTATCGTGAATGGAGCAAAAAATCCCTCCTCAATCTCCGGCTACGTTGAAATCTTGCAACTATCTAGCAAACGGATTGCAACTGTAGTCTCGTTACGTGGCACTACGCACCAAGAGGGCACTTGCAAAAGCTGGGCATCTGGACAGTAGAACCATTACGCGAAGCAATCGCGCGAAGGATAATAAAACTCAACATCACAGCTGTGGGACTTCCGCCTAATCACAAGACACGTAGACTTCTGGACCTAATTGCTTGAATCTATTTGCTTGAATGGAACAATGTGGGGGAATACAATAGGCCTATAAGGCCGCAGTGTTTTAAGTGATGCAAATCCTTGAACCCACATTGGAATGAGAGAAAAATGTTGCCTAGTGTTTTCTGTCTAGTCTAGTCTGTCTCGTCTAGTCTGTCTCGTCTAGTCTGTCTCGTCTAGTCTGTCTCGTCTAGTCTGTCTCGTCTAGTCTGTCTCATCTAGTCTGTCTCGTCTAGTCTGTCTCGTCTAGTCTGCCTTGTTTTGTCTAGACTAGTAAGACTAGACAAACTATTTTAATAATTAAACTATTTATTAAACTATATAATTGTGTGTCTAGTCTTACCTCTCTACTCTTATATGTCTAGTCTAATCTGTATAGTCTTGTTTGTCTAGTTTGTCTGGTCTTGTTTGTCTAATCTTGTTTTTCTTGTCTTTTCTATTTTACCTTGCCTGTTACGTATCCAGTCTTCTTTATCCGTTTATCATCTTGTAGTGCGTGTGGCCGCACTATAGATTCAGTGCGGACATTTAGAACATGATTGACGGAGTATTAATATCTGTCTTTATATTTAAAATTACATCACGTCCTTCTTTATTGATTTATTCTGTGGTATCGGATGCTTTAATGGCTTATTAAATTTTTTATGGGTTCCAGTTACACCATTAGTTATAATTTGAACAAATATTCACGTTTCTGTATTTCTTTTTGTTCACAACAAAGTCACATCAAGATTTTACATTTGATTAAATTAGCATATATTATTTTATTCCATGTAAATTAGCATTTATTAATGTGATGCTTTTATAATGAAACAAATCAGGATTAGAAAAAACTGGAATGATTGATAAAACTAGATAAATAATCGTTGCATAAATTTTGAGTAGTTTAAACTTGAAATAAACTTAATTAGAGCGTTTAGCAAGATTGATTATGTTTGTTGTAGTATAAGTTAAATCAATAATTAATAAAGCAGACTAGGTTGATTTTCATGTCATGTAATTATAAATAATTCATTGAAGATATTACGTGAATGAAATAATTAATGTAGTTAATATGTATGCAGGGTTCTCGGTTTAAGTATAAATATTTATAAGGTTGTGCAATTAACGTTTGGATATTGTCGGGTTATAACGAATATGTCACATCTGAAATGTATATTCGCGGTTCATTAATTCGAACGTAATTAAATCGCTTAATAGATATTGACATGGAATAAATAATTACCGCGTTGTCGCGGTGACTCACGTTCCTGCAACTTCAGGGTTTTCAAATGTTTCAAATTAAAAAATAATAATATTGACAGATAATTATAGTTTTTTATGTAGTCAGTACTAAAATTTATATTGTTTATTATCAGTTAATTTTTTTGATGGTTGTTTATTGTTACACAAGTCAACATGAATTTTATTACAGGTTAGGGATAACAATGTTATACGTATTTCATAAAAAGTTTCGTTTTGTAGCTACTCTTCGTTTTGACTTCGTTCAAGGTTAACTACTGCCAACTTGACATATAGCAATAGGAAATCTTATTTGCTCGCTGGATAATAAGATTTCTTATAGAAAATTTTATATATTTTTAAAATTTCGCTCAATTTCTGAGTTATTATCAATTTTTTAAGACAATTTATTAAAGTCGAAATCAGTAGAAAAAATTGCATTTACTACTCGAGATGAAAGTGTTCGGTGTGATTGCTAACTCGCTGGCGTTCGTGAGCAAACTCCCACCTTACCATTAAACCTTAACCTTAACCTTAACCTTACCGTTAAAATATACTATTTGTTTGAAATATTCTTTACGACGTGTAATTTTTTCCTCCTTCTCAGCTGTGATTGTTCGATGTTTAGAAATTTTTCAATTAACTATTGCAAAAGTTTTTTTCTTATTCTTCTCTATATCGCTGACTATTAATTTTATTTTGGCGTTTCCTTCCTTTGGAGAGCGCACGAGTACATTTGGTTGCTTAAAACTTTGATGGATCTGATTCGTGATTTACCATTAATTCTTCGATACAATACAGTAATCTGAACATTCCAATAGTCCGGCCCTAGTATATCTACTAGTACATCCGTCAAAAGTACTTATTTTGTACTGCTCACTGATTATAAGGGTTGATATTTCCTTAGAAACTCTACGTTCTGTCAACACGGCCAAAAACTTTGACTATTAAGTTTGACGTTCAGAGCCAACTTTAAACATATGCGTTTGTGTTCTTTTGAACACATCATTGAGTAATAGAAATTTTTATTCTATAGAACGCAGCTATTGATGACGATGACGCAAATCTATGAGTTTACCCCCTACCCAAATGTCATTCAGCGCCGCTATAGAAGTTTTCACTTCAGAAAAGAATAGTCTTTCGACATTGTTCATGGTTGATTATAAACAATTTGAGAGCTAAAACATGACTAAATACTAGTTAAGTAAGTTATTTTGTAGACAAATTAATATTCGTTGAGTTTTATTTAAAATATTTTTCAAAATTTTACTAAGTTTTCGAGTTATTAACGAATGTTTGAGACTATAAAGCAAAAATATAAACCAAAAACAGAATGTGTGTTTACTAAAAGGGAGCTTTACCGAAAATTATTCATAAAAATTCAATACAAATAACACAATTTTCAACAAATATCACCCAAAAAATATAATTAGTGAGACTTTAATAAATTTTAAAATAATCTTCAATACGGAATATGCATCAATTTTTTTGTATTTGCTTAATTCACTTTTTACTTCGTTTTAACATGGTAAAAAATATAAATACTGTTGAAAGTGTTTCAATTAATTTAAAAAAATATATATAAAATACCGATTAAATTTGACCTGATTGGACGGTCCCAGTTATCGCACGCTTTGGACGACGTCGCATAACACATGGCATTCGGTGTTGCATAGCATATTTGCATAGACAGTTAAGGATTTTCAGTTTGAATTTGCTATCGATTATGGTAAAAGCTAAAAAAAGATATTATAGATATTGTATTCTACCGGAATGCAAAAACACTCTTATAAGTACACCAGATAAAGTGTTTGATACAGTCCCTATCGAGGTGTATAATCCACCCTACCTACATCTGTGAATATCGAGGCCGATAAATGTCAACGTGCACGTCATATAACTATGACCAATGGTGATGCGTTTCGCAAATTTGAATTTCGCTCGCATATTTTGGACTTTTTGATTCATGTTTTATGGCATTAAATAAAAACTAAATGAGAAAATAATGGTGTAGGTGTAATGTCAAGATCATAAAGTAACCGGGATAAAAAAAGCAAGTAAATTTTACTTTCTTACATATTCCCTATTAACAAGATAAGTTACTATTTTAATAGCAAGGACTTTCAATTTGATTTTAAAACTGTAAGAAAAATGGCAACAACCAACTATTCTGTGTTCTACCCAGCCCATTTAAGATAATCATCTATCTCATATTTTCAATTTTGCAGCGTGATCTATAGTTTTCAGTTGACCAAGCAAATTGTGCATTCGATTATTGTAATTACATCCTTTCCTGCTTGTTGAGTCCTTGCAAAAGAATATTTTTTTAAATTATTTGTTTAAATGTGTAATTAATAATTATACGGAAATCATGGCATGGGTAATAAATCACGGACTTTCACAATTAATGCAATTACAAGATTAATTTCCGACGGTTTTATCTCGCGAATGGTAATTTATTGTTAAAATTAATTGACTATTGAGAGAATATTTTAATTGTGAATGGAATCTTTGACGATATCTAATTTCCTATTAAAAAAAATATTATAAATGATTATTTATAATGTTTTTTAAAACAATCGATTCTAAACGATTGTTGTATCAAATTATTAGAGATAAAAAATGTTCAAATTGTTTTTATTAATTTAGGAATATTAAGGGTATACCATTTAACGTGACCACCAAAATAAGAAGAGGTTTGTTTGGAAATGGTATTGTACAGTTAAGCTGAAAAAGGTAAATGATTCTTATATATGGTGAGACGGGCAGAAACTCCGTGCAATTGCAGGAACTTTATGCACAACGTTTTCTTGGCAGATATTATCATTCGTCTACGTTTTCATCGAATTATTCATTTATTCCGTAATACGTGTATCCACTCAAAAGGAAACTCAATTTTTGGCATAAAAAATGCCGATGCCGCTTTTGGAAGTAGGGTATTCAATTCTGTGAATGGGAAAATTCGGGAAAATAGTAAGTTTAAATTCTGTGCCAAATTTTGTGTAAATCCGTTAGCCAGTTTGTCAGTAATTGCAAGATAAAGATCTTTTACATTTTCAATGTAAATAATTAATGACAACCTTATTGTGCAATCTACAAATTTTAAATTTGGCACAAATATAAAGCTTATAAATATTTATAAAATTCTGAAATTTTATCAAAATTTGTGGGTTCATAGGTCTGTTATAAACAAATGAAAAATGTTTAAAATTCAAGTTTCTAAAATTTAGTCTTATTTTGAAATGGTTGCTGATGCTGCAATTTTTGAGAGAGTCAATTGAAATTTACACAAATTTGGGAGAATTAAAAACTTAAATTCTGTGTAAATCCGTTTCTACTTTAGTTTGTAATTGCTCATCATCATTTGTGTTCTGCTATGTGCAGGTTCTATTATGCCTCCTCCACTCAACTCTATTCATAGTCTTTCTCTTCATATCCACGTATCCTTTGCCTTTTTTCAGATCGTCAACCATTTTCACTCTTTTTCTACCTCTATTCCCTACACCTTCCACAGTTCCTTCGATTAATTGTCTAAACAAACCACTCCGTCTCAACACCTGCCCAAGCCACAATCTCTTTCTCTTCAAAATTGTCTCGTATAAATCTGCTCGTATAAATCTGCTCATTTCTTGTCTGTCCTTGATCTTGTCTGTCCACTTTATTCCTAGAGTAATTGCTAGAAGCGCTAAAAAAAATTTAATTTTAAAAAATTTGCCACGGCCTTATTGATCAAGCAACAAATTATATATTTGGCACAAGATGACATCCGCAGGTCTGGGACAAACAAATGAAAAGTGTTAAAAAAAGTGTTCAAACTTTAATTTTGCAAAATTGAATTAAATTTTGAAATTGCTGGAATTTTTAAGAGAATCAGTTTAAGAGTATCTGTGCCAATTTTGTGTAAATCCGTTTGTCTGTTCGTCTGTAATTTGAAGAAGCGCACAAAAATTTTCAATTTTCCAATGTGGGTCAAGGGCTGTAAGGCCTAAAAGCACTGCGGCCTTGTGGTCTATTGTATTTCCCCACAATGTTCCATTCATGCAAATAGATCCAGTCCTTGTATTAGCTCTAGGAGTCTATGCACCATGTTCTTCACGGGGATCACATTTGCTATAATGCTAAGCTCGTGTCTTCTACGTGCAATTGCTTCACAATGGAAGATTATATGAAAGGCAGTTTCATCATTTTCATAGCATAGTCTGCTCAGTGGTTCATCTCTCCAGATCCCCATTTCGTGCAGATATTCTCGTTGTGCAGAGGGCTGTGACCTGTAAGTAGGCCGTTCACAATTGTGATCTGCTTCCTTTTCAGTTGCAGAAGTTCAGCAGTTAAAGGGAGTGCTGATTGTTTTAGCATTCGTTTGCTATGTTTCTGACCATTTGTTTTATCTCACCATAGCCGGTGCTTAGTAGCTAACCATTTACAGTTTTTATTTCGGGCTATGGTAGGGGTAATGTAGGAGTTCCTGCTAGCACTGATGTTTGCTCTGTTAGCACCATCCTTTGCTAACTTGTCCGCCATTTCGTTTCCTACCAATCCCCTATAGCTCGGTACCTAAGCAAGTATGACGTAGTTGTGTCTTTCCAGATCCTTGAGGTTCTGGAGGCAGTTCCAAGTTGTTTTAAATTTAATCTAATTGCATGTTAAGGCATTTATGCATTATAAGCAGCCTGACTGTCCGTGAAAATCCGGATTCATATACTTTTGTAGTACATTATTCGATTTTCACGGGCTCAGATTGCAATGGCGTGTATTTTCACTTGGAATGCCGTGCTATGTGATCCAAGGTGCACAGATAAGCTTTATCTCAGGGACGGTCCGTAGATTCTTGCGCCGTTCTACTGTCCTTTTTGGAGCCGTCTGTATACACGTCCAGCCCACCTTTACATGTGATTATAGCCCACCTTGACAAGGGTAGATCGAATGATAGCCTTTTCGGAATTGAGTCGGAAAGGCTATCATTCGATCTGCCACGATTTTATTTGACACGCAACAAATTTAAAACTTGACACAAATATAAAGTTCATGAATATTTATATTTTATATTTCTGAAATTTCATCAAAGTTTGTAGAGTCGTGTAGGTCTGTTAGAAGCACATGAAACATTTTCAAATTATTTCCACTCGTGCAGTTTTTGCGATAATTAGTTGAAATTTACAGAAGTTTTGGGAAATAGAAAGCTTAACTCTTTCGCTGCTATGGACTGCTATAGCTGTTGAATTGATTTGACGCCCAGGTGCTATGGACTGTTATTGTAGTCCAATTCATTGAGCGGTCAGATGCTATGGACTGCTATAGCAGTCTACACACTTCATGAGTTAATTGTGGTTTTTTTAAACATAACAAAGAGATTAATAAACACATATACTCTAATTGGAGCGTTGCGTTTCCCTGGGTGAAAGATTCGGGACTCAACCATGCACCTAAGGTCTTATCGCTGGAAAGATGGAAAGAATATTTCACAAAATCCCAAAAAATAATTTTAAACTATGCGGATAGCCATATATTTGTTTTTATAATTTTTTAATTTTTAGTCTTGTCTAGTCTTGTCTAATCTTGTCTGGTCATGTCTAGTCCCGTCTAATCTTTTCTAGTCTTGTCCAATCTTGTCTAGTCTTGTCCAGTCTTGTCTAGTTTTCTCTCCTTTTAGTCTTTATCTAGTCTTGTCTCTTTCTTGTCTTAGTTATGTAGTCTGCTAGATTAAAATATACTTAATTTAATGACTTCTCTACAATGCTAACTAAATTGGACTAGATGTATTAGATTGTGCTTTCCATGGTCCACTTAATTATTATAATTTATTAGTCTAGTTCAAGTTCAATATGAAGTTGTTGCAACTTGAACTTGTCGCAATGCGAAGCCGCAACTTGAAGTTGTCGCAAAATGAAGTGGTTTCAACATGAAGTTGTCGCAACATGAAGTTGTTTCAACGTGAATTTGAAATGAAATGAAAATGAAATGTGGATTCGTGGTGAAAAAATCTCTTCACGTAGTTGAAACTAGATAGATTGTTTCGATCCAGTCGGTTCAGCATGAAGTTGTCGCAATTCGAAGTTTCAACTTGCATTTGTTTCAGACAAGACAAAAGTGGTTCAGGGGAAGCTCTCACTAAACCCCCTATTCCACCTTGGCTTTTAGTATGCGTCACCCCGGTATCGCATATTTTGCATTCATTCAGGGTGTGCACCCCGGACGATTAGTGAAAACCGCCCTAGTTGTTGTCTCCCCAACCAGGATTCGAATCCGGGTCTCCGGCATTGAAATGCGGGTATGTTGTCAACTACACCACCGAGGAGGACAGACAAGACGAGACTAGATAAACAAATTTAGACGGACAAGACTAGATGGACAAGACTAGACAGACCAGACTGGATAGACAAGACTAGACGGACAAGACTGTACAGACAAGGCTAGACTTGCAAATTATTTTGTCGTTTTCGTGACATAAAACGAAAGAATTTTGCAAAGTGTGTCCACTTTAATCAACGAAAAAACAGATTTTGCTTAGAATAGAGATTTTGGTTTTTGAAAATTTGTCAATTTTGGAAAATTATTTTGACGTTTTCGTCTAATTTTGACACAAAACAAAAGAATTTCGCAAACCCCATGGACAAACCCCATTCAATATAACAAAAAAAAAAACAAATTTTGTTTTGTATAAAGATTTTGTTTTTGTTTTAATTTGGAAATATTTGTTAATTATTTTGACACTTTCGTCTAATCTTGACATAAAACAAAAGAATTTGGAAAAGTTTCTCCACTCAAAACAACAAAAAAAAACAAAAAAAAATTTGCTTCGAATAGATAGATTGTGGGTTTTGAAAACTTGGCAATTTTTGCTAATTATTTTGTCGTTCTCGTTCAATTTTGACATAAAACAAAAGAATTTTGCAGTGTGTCTACTCAAATCAACAAAAAGAAAAAACAGAATGTGCTTCGAATAGAGATTTTGGTTTTAGAAAATTTGTCAATATTTGCCAATTATTTTGACAAAATAATTTGCAAAAATTTCCAGATTTTCAAAAACCAAAATCTCTATTCGAAGAAAATTTTGTTTGTTTCATCCTATTTTGACACGAGACAAATGAGTTTTGCAAGGTTTTCTTCAAATTAACAAAAAGAAATTTTTGTTAATGTTTCGTACAAAGATTTTTTTTTTAAATAGTTTGTCCACTCAAATAAACAAAACAACAAAATTAGCTTCGAATAGAAATTTTGGTTTTTGAAAATTTTTCAATTTTTGCAAAATATTTTGTCGTTCAATTTTGACATAAAACAAGGAATTTTGCAAAGTGTGTCCACTCAAATCAACAAAAAAAAAAAACAGAATTTGCTTCGAATAGAGATTTTGGTTTTCGAAAATATGGATTGCTATATCTGTAATTAAACTTTTACCGAAATTATTTATTACCGAATATTTATTGTAACAAATGTTCGAAGTGATAGCCATTAACATCGACACATTTATGAAGACATTCAGCGCTTCTTACAATTACAGACGAACGGACAAACGGATTTTAACAAAATTTGCTACAGACTTTAACCATTTCGCTGCGAATTACTTTTTTGAACTGATGTGATTGTGTGCTCAATATTCTGACTATTACATTATAGCTCTTGTGGAATACTTTTGTAACTTTGTATTATTTGAAATAATTTGCAAATATTGCCAAATTTTCCAAAAACCAATATTATATTCGATGCAAATTTTGTGTTTTTGTTAATTTGAGTGGACAAACTTGCAAAATTCATTTGTTTTGTGTCTAAATTTGACGAAAACGTCAAAATAATTTACAAAAATTGCCAGATTTTCAAAAACCAAAATCTCTATTAGAAACAAATTTGTTTTTTTGTGAATTTGAGTGGAGAAACTTGCAAAACTTTTGTTTTGTGTCAAAATTGCAAGTTTTTCCACTCAAATTCACAAAAAACCTAATTTGCTTCTAATAGAGATTTTGGTTTTTGCAAATCTGGCAATTTTTGCAAATTATTTTGACTTTTTGTCAAATTTAGACATAAAACAAATGAATTTTGCAAGTTTGTCCACTCAAATCAACAAAAACACAAAATTTGCACCGAATATTAATTTATTAATATTCATATATATATATATATATATATATATATATATATATATATATATATATATATATATATATATATATATATATAAATATATAAATATATATCTATATATATATATATATATATATATATATATATATATATATATATATATATATATATATAATATACTCAATATTCTGACCATTACATTATATTAATATATATTAATATATATATATATTAATAAAATATATTAATTTATTAATATTCATATATATATATATATATATATATATATATATATATATATATATATATATATATATATAAATATATAAATATATATCTATATATATATATATATATATATATATATATATATATATATATATATATATATATAATATACTCAATATTCTGACCATTACATTATAGCCCGTGTGGAATACTTTTGTAACTTTGTATTATTTGCAATAATTTGCAAATATTGCCAAATTTTTAAAAACCAATATATATATATATATATATATATATATATATTGGTTTTTAAAAATTTGGCAATATTTGCAAATTATTGCAAATAATACAAAGTTACAAAAGTATTCCACACGGGCTATAATGTAATGGTCAGAATATTGAGTACACTATCACATCAGTTCAAAAAAGTAATTCGCAGCGAAATGGTTAAAGTCTGTAGCAAATTTTGTTAAAATCCGTTTGTCCGTTCGTCTGTAATTGTAAGAAGCGCTGAATGTCTTCATAAATGTGTCGATGTTAATGGCTATCACTTCGAACATTTGTTACAATAAATATTCGGTACAAAAAGTTTAATTACATTATTCGGATATTCTTATTATCAAAACCACACTACTTTTCACTTTTTGTGTCTAATAGGTCGTTGGATTCGTCTGAATATCCGCCTTTTTATTAACCTATTGTCTAAATTAAAAGAACATGATTTGAAAATACTATTGATGACCTAGAGAACGCAAAATGTATGATCTTGAAAAAAAAAATCCCCGCTGTATTAGCCCTTCGAAATCAATTAAATTACCTCATTTTTCTCGTCACTCGAAAGGCCACGGAGATATTTGGTGTAGCCACGTTAAATGGTCTACACTATATAATATCTAATATGATTGTCACATTTCACAAATTGTAATTAAAATTTGCCTTTTCAAATTCGTGTCCTCTGTTTTTTATTTCTACTGCTCCACGGTAGCTATTCTGTTGTACAATACATATTCTATCTGAGTTAAATGATTGATATACATTTCATTTATTTCAATGCGAATTTACTTAGATGGTGTCAAGAAACTGTTTATCTTACATCATATTAAAATAATTTTTCCGTCGTAAACGTGAAAACGACTTATTTATTTTCCGCAACGCGAAGCGTTAAAAAAGCTTAACTACCTTCCGCAGTTCCTTTTTCCTGCTCAACTTTTTTTTGCTTTTTTCTCCTCTTTTCTTTTCGCTTCCCAATCCCAGTTTATTAACGCAATTTTATCTCGCCATCCTGTTTCTCTTATCGGTTTCGCTATTCGATTTTCACTCCTGTACTCACTGTTCACGCCGAGAAAGAAGACACACCAAGACGCATTTACATTGGACGAGAGAGACTAATTTCCAGCCGCTTGTTATTTACCAACGCTCGATTGCTTGCCTGACTTATCTCCGGGACTTTTAATGAAATCTTTTTATACGGCTAAACATTTCTGTGCGCCAACAAGGGAAAAGGAAGGAATTAAATGTTTCCTCTTGTTAGGTGATGTTGCCAATTTATTTAGATTCAATCGGAAGCACGAAGAGGCAATGCATAAATCAGTCGACAGTGAAAACTCTTTTTACAAACAAGAAAAACAAGTGAAATCGAATTGGCAAAAGCATCCACTTCGAAATTTAATGAGAAAGAAAAGTTTTTCCTCCATAAACAATAAGGATTAGTTTCTGTTTAACTTCCCTGTCTACCTTTCTTTCTCTGGTTTTGATTCTACCATAATAATATATACAATATACAACTTTTACACCTTTACGTAGATAGACGAACCAGCTTCTACTATCTAGACTTCTATATAAATTGCAATTGCGATAAAATTGCGTAGTGGTCCCACTAGTCTTATCTTTCCAGTTTTTTCTGTCCAGTTTTTCTAGTCTTGTATATCTAGTCGTGTCTGTTCAGCCTTATCTGTCCAGTCTTGTCGTTTTCTGAGAAGTCTTGTTTATCTTATCTTGTCCGCCTAGTCTTATCTGTCTAGTCTTGTCTGTCAAGTCTTGTTTGTCAAGTCTTATCTGTCAAGTCTTGTCTGTTCAGTTTTGTCTGTCTAGTCTGGCTTGTCTACTCTTGTCTGTCCAGTTTTTCTAGTGTTGTTTATCCAGTCGTGTCTGTTCAGTTTTGTCTGTCTAGTATTGTTGGTCCAATATTGTCTGTGCAGTATTGACTCTTCAGACTTGTCTGTCAAATCTTGTCTGCCCAGTTTTGTCTGGCCAGTCTTGTCTGTTAAGTTTTGATAATCCAGTTGTGTTGGTCCAGTCTTGTTGGTGCTGTATTGTCTTTCTAGTCTTGGTACTCCAGTCTTGTATGTCCAGCCTTGGCTGTTCAGTCTTGTCTGTTCAGTCGTGTCTGTTCAGTCGTGTCTATCATGTCTTGTCTATATAGTCGTCTCTGTTTAGTCATAGTCTTGTCTGTCCAGTCTTGTCTCTCCAGTCTTCTTCGTCCAGTATGGTCTTTTCAGTCTTATCTGTCCGATATTATCCGTCAAGACTTGTCAGTCCAGTTATCCAGGAAGTATAACGGAATAAACTTCTACGAAACGGTACTGCTAAACAAATTGACATAGAGATACTGAAAACGCAAAATATAAAGTACGAAGAGGAAGTAACGAGAAGAACAGAAAAAGTAATAAAGCTGGGAATAGCAAATAAAAATACAACTGACATAACTAGAGCCCTTATTAATATTATCAAAGGAGCTACAAAAGCAATAATGCCAACAAACCTAAAGAAACCAGAAAAGCTAACAGCAAACACAAAAGACCTAATGGCTTGAAGAAGAGAGATGAGGAAATGCGGAAAGGGTGAAACCGCTGAATATGCTGAGCTGAATAAAGAAATCCGAAGGGAAATCCGACGAGATATCTATAACTGCAAAGAGACATTAACAAAGAAAGTAATAGAAGAAAATAGCAGCATGAGGATTCTAAAAACAAAACTCTCAGTCGGAAAGAAACACATACTTAAGCTTCGTAAGCCAGATGGAAGCGAAACGGCAGGAAAGAAGGAATTAATCAAAGTTGCAGAAAACTTCTATCGTAAACTGTATGAATCACGTCAAGAACACCGGAGAAATTTAACAAGACCAAAAATAATGAACGTAGGTTCTGAAGAAACACCCGAAATCACAATAGTTGAAATAAGATCGGCTCTCAAACAAAGTAAAAATCGTAGGGCACCTGGTGAAGATGGAATAATAAGCGAACAACTAAAAAAAGAGGTGAATCAATACTTAAAATCCTCCAAATACTCTTCAACAAGTGCCTGGAGATGGGAAATATCCCGGAGGACTGGAACAATGCGGTAGTAATTCTGCTTTATAAGAAGGGCGATAAAAGTGAACTTAAAAACTATCGACAAATAAGCCTACTCTCCCAGCTTTACAAAACATGTATAATGGTAATATCTAACAGGCAGCAAATTAGATGCATATCAGCCCATCGAGCAAGCCGGTTTCCGAAAAGGATATGGAACCAACGAACATCTACAATGCCTTACATTAGTTGATTATGAGAAGGCTTTCGATACCATCGAGATGTTGCCTATTTTGGAGGTTTTGGATGACTATCGCATTGATTCGAGATATTCTGGTCTAATTATAACCATCTACGACTTTGCCACTATGACGCTGAAACTACAAGATTTAAATATACCCATACAAAATACCCATCAGACGTGGAGTCCGCCAGGGAGATACTTTGTCCCCCAAATTATTTACACTAGGTCTAGAGAATATCTTTAAAAACTTAGACTGGGCGGACAAAGGAGTAAATGTTGATGGCAAGAGGCTGACGCACTTGCGCTTTGCGGATGATATTGTTTTAGTGGCCACTGAAGAGTCTGATATTGAAACAATGCTGAATCAGCTAAACAACATCTCCAAATCAACTGGTCTGCACATGAATATGAGCAAGACAAAAATCATAACAGCTGATGTCCCACACCGGCCTGATATAGTCATCGATGGTGTCACGGTGGAAAGAGTAGAGAGCTACATCTACTTGGGACATAAACTAAAAATAGGCAAAGAAAACCAAGATGCGGAGACCAGAAGAAGAATAGGACTAGGTTGGGCAGCATTTGGGAAGCTGGATTTTATTCTAACCCACAAGACGTCCCCAAGAAAGTTGAAAGCGAGAATATTTGATTCAAGTGTTGCACCGGTTCTCACATAAGGCGCAGAAACCACAACATTTGCCCAACAGAACATCAAGAAGCTGGCCGTTACGCAAAGATCAATGGAACGAAAAATGCTAGGCATAACGTTACGCTATAAGAAAAGGAACGAATGGGTGTGGAAGAAGACAGGTGTTGCGGATGTGGTGGAAAGAGTGGCGCAACAGAAATGGAGTTGGGCAGGGCATATCCTACGAACAACTGATGACAGATGGTCTCACAGAATCCTGGTATGGAGACCAAGATACGGAAGGAGAAACATAGGCCGCCCCCCTAAAAGATGGAGTGACGATATCCGGGAAGTAGCAGGAAGGAAATGATTAAGTCTGGCGAGGAATAGATAAAAATGGAAAGTTAAAAGGGAGGACTATGTCCAATATTGGAAGAATAAAGTCTGAAAAAGAAGAAGAAGAAGATGTGGAAGTAGACTATGATTGAATAGTACATACCGCAAAGTTGAATTATTTTGAGTATTGTCTATTTTGATTCAGATTAATTGGTACGAGTGTATGCTGAATGTGTCTATGTTGGAGTACGTTGAATGAGCCTAGGGTGAATTACTCTATGATTAATGAGTCTATGCTGAATAAGTCAATGCTAAATTAAATCGCTAAATATATGGACTATTTTGAATGTCTCCGTTTGGATGTCTACGTTAAATTAATGTTAAATGAGGTAGCCCTTGTCTAGTAGATAATATTTGTAGCAATTGGTATTGAATATATCAGACAAAATGTGATAATTTGACACTATTAGTAGACAATATTAGATGTATTTGATAGTTGTAACAATTTTATTGTGTCTTAGAGAATATGAGTTGTAGATTTGTTGATTTCGGTGGTGGCTTGTACTTCGACCTTCATAGATCTATTGTACCCCACCTTCTTAATCGTTCGTGTACTTACCCATATAGAGCGCCTCCTCTAGTCCTGATTCTTTTAAGAATTTCAAGATCTGGATGGGATTCAAGGACTGCAACTCCTCTGTGTTCAAGCAGTGGGCCCCAATGTACATCTGTCTCTTGCGTAGCAGTGCTCTACAGTCTTTAAGAAGATGTACGGAGGATTCCTCTGCTGAGCCGCAGCATCCGCATCTGTCATCCTCCTCTAGGCGGCTTTGAAGTGTTTTATGCAAGTCTGCAGTGTCCCGTCAGGACTCCTGTAAGAAGTTTTTTCCTGTTTAGATTATGTTAGGTTAAGTTAAGCTTATTCCTGTTTAGGTTCACGCGAGCTTTTGTTCTTTTCTGGTTAAAATATTGCAGCATTGCTTTGGATTGTCTTAGCCCTCGAAGTTCTATCCAGGTTTTTATCCATTGTTCTCTTACTTCGTCATCTAAACTTTTGTGGGTGATGTTCATACTTATACCCCTAAAGCTTTCTGGACCTACAAAGGGACTACTGGATACCTTGTTTGCTAGGTGATCGACTTTTTCGTTTCATCTATACCAGTGTGTCCTGGTACCAAGGAAAGCGTTACTTGAGCGTTACTCTGATGGTGTATAAGTTATGATAACGGTTTATGCACATCTCTCGATTGCATGTACTCTGCTTGGAAGATACTTGGGTAGATTCCCATGGATTCAAAGTATTTGGTACGAGGTCCAAACACTCCTGCACCAGCACCTTCATTTGTATTCGAACCATCCGTATGCCACTTGATAGTACTTTGCTCTATTTGGTATGCTGATGATTCATCGGTCTAATTGTCCTCACTATTACACAGTGCTCTGTAGTTTTTTTCGAAATAGTATCTGTATAGCATTTTGTCTTTCGGTACTTCCAGCCTGGGGATCTTGGCCGCAAGGCTCGGTATCTGCTCCCGATTACTTCGCCTCTGCCCATTTCTTCCTTGCTCAACCTTACTATCGTCGACGGTGCAACGGAGTCAGATCCAGTAGCAGTTCCATTTCTGCTGTCGGGCATGACTCCATCGCACCGTGATGCAGACACACGCCAATCGTTGAATCTTCTCTAGCTGTTTCTTCATAGAGACCAGATTGGTTCTACTTCCCCACACAACTGCTCCTTAAGTGATGACAGGTCTCACTATCATGGTGTATATCCATCGCAGGATTGTGGGGTGACAAACCCTCGTTTTCCCCGTCAACCTTCTACACATCATTAGAGCGCGTTTGGCTTTTGGCAGAAAAATCTTCTTTAGAGTTCATGTACCATAGGTGTTTACTATCTAGTGTTATACCCAGATACTTTATCTCCTGTTTTATTCCACTGCCCTCCCATCTAACAGTATGGGCTGTTGTCAGTTTAACCTTCTTTAAGAATATTAATTAGAGGACATATTAATTCATATATGTAATAATTATCCGACTATATTTACTATTTCGATTGTTAGTTGCTAGTGTCAATTGACGTCATTAGTGTAGAAGGCATTAAGATATGGTTTCGCATGCGGTTTAAAAGGTCACAAATAAATTTGCTTAAATAATGAACTCATCGTAAAGAGTATTACATTAACTTAAACTATAAAAACCTTTCAAGGGCAATTATCGAGTTTTTTTATCTGGCTAGTCTTGTCCGTCTAGCCTTGTCTATCTAGCCATTTCTGAATAGTATTGTCGGTCTAGTCTTATCTCCCTTGTCTTGTCTGTTTAGTCTTACCTGTCTACACTTATCTGACTAGTCTTATCTGTTTGGCCTGCTCTGTATAGTATTGTCTGCCTAGTATTGTTTGTCTAGTCTTGTCTGTCTAGCATTATCTCTCTAGTCTAATCTGTCTAGCCTGTTTACTCTTCTCCGCTGAGTCTTGCCTATTTTTAACTAGAAATAATGCCCTTCTCAATTAATTCGACTGAACTAAACCATAGTGTTATTTTACAATATATTGATCTTTTTGTATTATAGGGTGATCTTCAAGAATAAATTATAACATTCAATTTTAGGATAGGTCAAGTCTATTATTTGTGTTTATTGGGATCACGATTGCGACATTTCAGGGTTTTATGAAAAGTTCAGTTTGTATCGATAGCCGTCACGGCGGAGAAACGTGCCGTTATAGTTCAGGACTTATCTTTGGGTGGATTTTAAATTACCTTTTCACGACAGCAATGGGATTTTATCGCGCACAACTCCTCTTCAATTTCATTACAACTGTTCTAATAAATTAAGGCAAACGTTTTATTGTTCGATCCGTTTTCGTAACTCCTAAGGTGTATTTCATTACATCATAAATAAATCTTTGTAATGTAATAAACTATAAATACGAGTTTTTAAGCGAAACTTTTAATTATCGTTCTGCATTTAGTATTAGCGGATAAATTAGCAGATAGAGAAAAATTGAAACCTTTAAGCGGGTATTTGTTGCATTGATTCCATTACTTTGTAATTCGACGAAGTTTTTGTGGTTTTGATTCTTGCATTAACAAGCATGGATTCCAATCAAGGCATTAACATCTGAGCTATCACCGAAATCTAACAGTAAGTGCGAATAGTGCCGCTAATTTTAAGTTGCTGGTTACATACTCGCTATTAAGTCTGCTAGCCCAACATAGTCCAATGCTCACTTTACGCAAATATTTGTACGTAATAAAAACTTAATAAACCTCTAACAACTTAATATATACTACATTTTCAACATTTTGTACAAATATTTTCCCCTGTTTTTGAAAATTTAAGAGCAAGCATTTTATTTAATTAAATCTTCTTTCTGTGCACAGAAAAAAACATTCCAAACATTTTTCCAATTAGAACTAAAGTGTTTGACGCCCTCGAAGTGCGGCGGAACGAGTTCTTATATCTAAGGGCCTACAGAGATTCCCATTCGTCTTTCTCTCATTTCTCGGGGATTACATTCTCTTTTTCCTTCTGGGGTGTAATACAGTTGTCGCCGCGTTCTTTTACGCCTCCATAAGTTTTCTTTGATGTGGCAGGCGTTACGAGCCTCGGTGGTCAATCGGCCTACCGTATTGCCAAACCTCTCATTCATTTTCACCAAATTCCTTGATCGATAAAAATATTTCACAAAAAGTCTCCAGCTATAATATTATACAATATCTATAATATCTTGTATCAACATTACTAGAAAACTAACTAGTGAGACAGATTAGACAGACAAAAATCATAAAAATAAAATTGGTGGGATAGGACAGACAAGACAAGACAGACAAGGCCAGTCATAAAAATCCAGACAGAGAACACTAAAGGGACAAAACTAGACAGATATGACTAGAAATGCAAGACTACACAGGCAAGACTACACTTACAAGATTAGACAGATATTGTTAGACAGACAAAATTAGACAAATAACACCTGACCGACTTGAATAGACGTACAAGTCTAGAAAGAGAAGATTCAAGACTAGACATAGAATATTTCACATGCAAGATTAGACAAACAAGTCTTTTTAAAAATGGTTAGGGGGTAGCTCTCACTAAACCCCCTATTCCACCTTGGCTTTAAGTATGCGCCACCCTGGTATCGCATATTTTGCATTCATTCAGGGTGGGCAGCCCGGACGGTTAATCAAAACTGCCCTAGTTGTTGTCTCCCCGACCAGGATTCGAACGAAGGTCTCCCGCATTGAAAGGCGGGTATGTTGTCAACTACATCACAGAGGAGGACAGACAGACAAGTCTAGATAGACAAGACTAGACGGTCAAGACTAGACAGATAGGACTATACAGATGCGAATAGATAGAAAAGGCTAGACAGGCAAAACTAGACAGACAAGGCTTTACAGAGAAGACTAAGCATACATGACTAGACAAACAAGACTAGGCAGACAAGACTAGATAGACAAGACTGGACAGAAAGGACTAGACAGACAAGACTAGACAGACAAGAGTAGACATACAAGACTAGGCAAACAAGACTAAAGAGACAACACTAACCAGACAAGACTGGATAGGCAAGACTCGACAGGCACGAATGTACAGACAAGACTAGACTGGCAAGACTAGACATTCAAGACTCGAAAAGAATAGACTGATAAGACTAGAAAGTCATGGCTATACATGCAACACTGAAGCGAAACCACTATTCGAACAAGACAAACAAGAGTTTATGTTTACAATAAGAAAAACAAAAAACTAACTATTTGTCAAAGGGAGCTGAAAAGCAAAAACTAAAGAATGTTCGTTTAATTTGGAGACACATTCAATTTTCTTCAACATTTTTAACGGTGGCGACCGGGAGGATTTTCGGACGGCGAGTGGAGAAAGACTCGACCGGGTAAATGGGGGTCGGTGGCATGTGAAATATGACCCACCATCTACTTTATGCAACCTGCAATAAATCTGTGTTGCGCTTGAAAAGTTCCCGACCAAGAGAAACGGGACAATGTTTCTATGCATGATTTTACACGTGGCTTGCCTTTATTTTGTTTCCTCCGCCGAAGTAATACATATATTTGTGAAAGGATGTTTTAGTGAGCGCTGAAGTGAATTGCATCAGGCGATTCTACAACTTGAAAACAAGGAAAAATATAAATCTAAGGCTAAAAATTTCAGAGAGAAAGGTGGATTATATTAAGGAAATAGACGAGATGATATTGAATAATATATTCAAGTTCGTATCAATAAATTTGATTTATATTTGTTGAATATTAGGTATGTAGATTAGTGAAGAGTTTGCTTATGTACAGAAGATTATACAAAGACAACGACAACTGGACATATTACTCAAAGGAATGATACAATTTTTATTCTGACCCACATAAATAATTCATATTCTCCAAAGAAAGTCTCTATTTATCTTCTTCAAAAGATCGCTTAATTTCCTTTTCCTTTCCTCTTTATCGCCTATATTCTTTCGAAAGAAAATTGCGTTACACACTTTTCCATTAAGTAAAATAACTTACCGCCGCAGCAACATCTGGACACCACTTTCCTAGTTTTCCATTAGGTTTACGAAATCCCTCAGGACTTTTCCACCTCCGTTTTCTCAAGGTTTTATACCCCATAGACACGAGAAACTCTGTTTAATATTAATAATTGTTGTAAATAATTAATAAGTAATAACAGATGCATTTTTGATTCAAAACCAGTCGATATCTAGGTTAAATATTTCTGCAAATACATTATCAGACTATGCTAGACAGACAATACCAAACAGATATGACTAAACAGACAAGACTTGGTAGAGAATATTAGACAGACAATAATATACAGGCAAGGCTAGACAGACAAGACTAGATAAACAAGACTGGACAGACAATTCTAGACAGACACGACTATACAGAGAAGACTAGACAGACAAGACTAGACAGTATAGATATACAACACTAATACAATAGATATACAACACTAGACAGACAAGACTAAACAGTCTAGACAGAGATCTGCTCTGATATTTTTATTTCTAATTATTGTGAATTAATAATACAATGAGAGTATTATTAATACTCTCATTGTATTATTAATTCACAATAATTAGAAATAATTTTATTTTGGTCTAGATCTCGTAAAGTGACTCTGAGGCGCTTTGTTTATGCATTGCAGTGGCGCGAGTCTAGATTTAGTAACTGGATGAAACGATCTATAAAGTTTTACCGGTCATATTACGATCTGAGTATATTGTTTCCATTTTGCAAAAGGCAGTGCATTTACACCATCTAAAAACCGGACACCCTCAATCCAAAAGATGACATTCTAACCTCAGTGACACCCTTTGATAAATAAATTGTAGGTACTATTATTTGATATCTTTTAAATAATTAAATTTGCAGTTGTTACCAAGTAACTTACCAAGTAATTATATATTTCATTCTTTCTGTAGTTTCTGCAAAACTTTAATAAACTAATATTTATCTTCCGACAGGGATTCTCCTTACTCTTTAATGTTCTAGTTCTCGTCTTTCCGGTATAATTAGAAAGCATTTTTCCGACTATTTAATTTCCGACTAGTCTCTACCACTCACGTCATCCGCTATAAATTAAAGAGAAAACCTCTTTAAGAGCCACTAACTCAATAAGCATGAAAGCTTCTCGAACAAGTGCATTAGAACCAGAAACGATCTAAATTGATATCGAGTGAACATAATAACTTATCGCGATGAAAGTTTTAGTGATTTTTACATGTTACCACACTCGGTCCTAAATTGGGGAAATCGGTGTAATACATCAGTATGAACTATACGGCCACTTTTTCGCATCGAGGGGAAAGATACCGATAACTTTTCTCTCCCCAAAACAACTCGCATATTTTTTATCGCGAAAGAAATTTGATGTCTTCGCAACTCGTAGGGGATTGCAGGATATAAATGTTTAGATTTATGTTACATTACGACTTTGACTTATTACTATTGCAAATCTACTTTTTGTGCAATTTTCCATTTAGTTTTGTCTATGCACCCTTGTCTAATTTGTCCAGAAATGTCGAACATGATTAATCTGGTCTAGTCTTATTTAGTCTTGTATAGTCTTGATATTCTCTAACCTAATCAATCGAGTTTACCTTTAAATCATTTATCGAATCTTTGTAGACAAATGAAATCTATTATCACTCTTTGACATTTCATTATTGCACCGTGAATCGATAAAAAATTATAAATCGTCCGTCAACTTTATATATCGAGAGCAATTTTTCTCTTGTGTTTCTCACATTTCTTTCAGGTGAGTTCACGCCTTTTTGCAGCAATGAAAAAGGAACAGTGAAGAATACAAAAAAAACGAGCTAACACATAATATACGAGTATCGTTCGGGTTGTGTGTCGCAATTCTGAAGTACAGACGCGCAAGAAGTTCGCACGATTGCTAAAAAACTTAAATTACCACAGGTCAAAACGAACGATGTAAGCTAGATGTGCACGAATGTATCTGCAACAACTAAATTTCATTTTAGAGATATAATCTAGAATATAATATTACTAACTTTAATAATGCCTGTCTAGTCTTGGTTGTCGACCTTGTTTGTTTAATCTTATCTATCAAGTATTGTTTGTCTAATCTTGTCTGTCTATTCCTGTCTGTCTAGTCTTGTCTGTCTATTCCTGTCTGTCTTGTCTGTCTAGTCTTGTCTGTCTAGTCTTGTCTGTCTAGTCTTGTCTGTCTAGTCTTGTCTGTCTAGTCTTGTCTGTCTAGTCTTGTCTGTCTAGTCTTGTCTGTCTAGTCTTGTCTGTCTAGTCTTGTCTGTCTAGTCTTGTCTGTCTAGTCTTGTCTGTCTAGTCTTGTCTGTCTAGTCTTGTCTGTCTAGTCTTGTCTGTCTAGTCTTGTCTGTCTAGTCTTGTCTGTCTAGTCTTGTCTGTCTAGTCTTGTCTGTCTAGTCTTGTCTGTCTAGTCTTGTCTGTCTAGTCTTGTCTGTCTAGTCTTGTCTGTCTAGTCTTGTCTGTCTAGTCTTGTCTGTCTAGTCTTGTCTGTCTAGTCTTGTCTGTCTAGTCTTGTCTGTCTAGTCTTGTCTGTCTAGTCTTGTCTGTCTAGTCTTGTCTGTCTAGTCTTGTCTGTCTAGTCTTGTCTGTCTAGTCTTGTCTGTCTAGTCTTGTCTGTCTAGTCTTGTCTGTCTAGTCTTGTCTGTCTAGTCTTGTCTGTCTAGTCTTGTCTGTCTAGTCTTGTCTGTCTAGTCTTGTCTGTCTAGTCTTGTCTGTCTAGTCTTGTCTGTCTAGTCTTGTCTGTCTAGTCTTGTCTGTCTAGTCTTGTCTGTCTAGTCTTGTCTGTCTAGTCTTGTCTGTCTAGTCTTGTCTGTCTAGTCTTGTCTGTCTAGTCTTGTCTGTCTAGTCTTGTCTGTCTAGTCTTGTCTGTCTAGTCTTGTCTGTCTAGTCTTGTCTGTCTAGTCTTGTCTGTCTACTCTTGTCTGTCTAGTCTTGTCTGTCTAGTCTTGTCTGTCTAGTCTTGTCTGTCTAGTCTTGTCTGTCTAGTCTTGTCTGTCTAGTCTTGTCTGTCTAGTCTTGTCTGTCTAGTCTTGTCTGTCTAGTCTTGTCTGTCTAGTCTTGTCTGTCTAGTCTTGTCTGTCTAGTCTTGTCTGTCTAGTCTTGTCTGTCTAGTCTTGTCTGTCTAGTCTTGTCTGTCTAGTCTTGTCTGTCTAGTCTTTTCTGTCTAGTCTTGTCTGTCTAGTCTTGTCTGTCTAGTCTTGTCTGTCTAGTCTTGTCTGTCTAGTCTTGTCTGTCTAGTCTTGTCTGTCTAGTCTTGTCTGTCTAGTCTTGTCTGTCTAGTCTTGTCTGTCTAGTCTTGTCTGTCTAGTCTTGTCTGTCTAGTCTTGTCTGTCTAGTCTTGTCTGTCTAGTCTTGTCTGTCTAGTCTTGTCTGTCTAGTCTTGTCTGTCTAGTCTTGTCTGTCTAGTCTTGTCTGTCTAGTCTTGTCTGTCTAGTCTTGTCTGTCTAGTCTTGTCTGTCTAGTCTTGTCTGTCTAGTCTTGTCTGTCTAGTCTTGTCTGTCTAGTCTTGTCTGTCTAGTCTTGTCTGTCTAGTCTTGTCTGTCTAGTCTTGTCTGTCTAGTCTTGTCTGTCTAGTCTTGTCTGTCTAGTCTTGTCTGTCTAGTCTTCTCTGTCTAGTCTTGTCTGTCTAGTCTTGTCTGTCTAGTTAATGAAAACGGGAAACATTCATTAAAATGCGATTTGACAGTTTCTAAGAAATATTTACACTGTATGTCCACTTCAGTATTATTATACACTCCCACCCAAGTTTCTGCGGCAAGGTTTTCCCTAAATTTCATCATATTTTCACCATTAAAGTTTCTGCGACGTCTAAATGTAGTTTGTATAACATCAGATTTAAAAATTATGCGTAGCGCAAGATGGTCTGATATGTTGTAGTTTAAGGCCTCCGCTATATATCTCATGTCTGTATGCACAGCAATATTATCTATACATGTATTAGAGCTTGGATGACTAGTTTCCTTAATCGTTAACACAGTATTGAATGAGTCCAAAATAGATTTTAGTTGTCTACTGCCTTTTGAGTATTTTAAGGTATCAATGTTAAAATCACCCGTAATGATGAACTGTTTATCTTCTTGAATGATTTTACTTAAGAGGATAAGGAGTTTGTTTAGGAACTGCGTCTCATTTGTTAAAGGCGCTCTGTAAATGCCTATGATAATTGTAACTTTATTGTTAATTTTTGTTTCAATTGCAGCGCATTCGAACACTGATAGTTCAGAATGAGTATTAATATCAGTCCTGGCTTTGTAATTCAGTCGATGACAATATATTGCAACTCCACCGTGTTTTCCTTTTTCGCGACAAAAACAAGTAGCTAGATGGAAGTTATTTATTTGAATAATGTCTAATTGTTCAATACTCTTCCAGTGCTCGGTTAAAATTAGGTATTCGCAATGATAATTTTTTTCTAGCATATGCTCTATAAGGTTTACAGAGTTACCTAATGATCTAGTGTTCAGACTTATTATGCTTACTTCTGTCTCCTTTTTGTAGTTGCTAGAATTTTGCTCTTGAACGACCTCGATGAGACCCTGTTGCTTTACTTCCTTTGTTGTAAATTTTCCAGCCTTAAAAAAAATTTGTTAACGCAGGTATTCTTGGGCCAGGTTTCGGGTTTGTTGATTTCCTCCAGGTCTTCGATAGGCACAGAAACCTTAAACGAAGAGTACTCTTCCGGATGTTTCGCCTGTAGTTTTTTACATCTAACAATGTTAAATCTTTTATTTTGTAAATAATTTGTAATATCCGCTTCCGTTAGTGATGGCTCTAAGCGATAGACATGCACGTGTGCGAATCTTGTAACAGCCCTGATATGTGTCTTCTCTGAGTTAGTCCCTACTATAATATTGGAACGCCTTATTCGTCTTTTCTGTTTGTTTTGAACTTCCCATGTCCCTTCATTTATAGAACCATTTTCGTTTTCATTTTCAAACACAGATTCCTGGGATTTGTTGATGTTTTTTGCGGGTACCGGCTGATTTACTGCTTTATCGCGCCGAGGTGTTTTTTCAACGCTTTGGTTTTTTCTGGGTTCACTGGATACGTTTATATCTTTAATCACCGCATTCTTCAGCTCTAAGTTTTCTTCTTTTAATGCAATTATTTGGGCACTTAAATTTGTTATATTTTCACATAAACTAGCCATTTGAATATGTAGAGGCTCTACTTCCCTTTTAATAAGGTTACAAATGATGTCCTTTAGTTCAGCGGGCGTTATGTTTATGATTTCTTGATCACAGTTCTTATCGGTTTGGGCTCTCGATCTTAATTCGCGTTGCATTGTGAGTAATAATATTATATTTTTAAATAATTTTAATGATATTGGATTTAATATTCAATTAAACTTTGCTGTCGCAGCTAAGCACATGTGTCGCGTTTAACTGCTCGCACTCGACTGGAGTGTCTGTCTGTCTAGTCTTGTCTGTCTAGTCTTGTCTGTCTAGTCTTGTCTGTCTAGTCTTGTCTGTCTAGTCTTGTCTGTCTAGTCTTGTCTGTCTAGTCTTGTCTGTCTAGTCTTGTCTGTCTAGTCTTGTCTGTCTAGTCTTGTCTGTCTAGTCTTGTCTGTCTAGTCTTGTCTGTCTAGTCTTGTCTGTCTAGTCTTGTCTGTCTAGTCTTGTCTGTCTAGTCTTGTCTGTCTAGTCTTGTCTGTCTAGTCTTGTCTGTCTAGTCTTGTCTGTCTAGTCTTGTCTGTCTAGTCTTGTCTGTCTAGTCTTGTCTGTCTAGTCTTGTCTGTCTAGTCTTGTCTGTCTAGTCTTGTCTGTCTAGTCTTGTCTGTCTAGTCTTGTCTGTCTAGTCTTGTCTGTCTAGTCTTGTCTGTCTAGTCTTGTCTGTCTAGTCTTGTCTGTCTAGTCTTGTCTGTCTAGTCTTGTCTGTCTAGTCTTGTCTGTCTAGTCTTGTCTGTCTAGTCTTGTCTGTCTAGTCTTGTCTGTCTAGTCTTGTCTGTCTAGTCTTGTCTGTCTAGTCTTGTCTGTCTAGTCTTGTCTGTCTAGTCTTGTCTGTCTAGTCTTGTCTGTCTAGTCTTGTCTGTCTAGTCTTGTCTGTCTAGTCTTGTCTGTCTAGTCTTGTCTGTCTAGTCTTGTCTGTCTAGTCTTGTCTGTCTAGTCTTGTCTGTCTAGTCTTGTCTGTCTAGTCTTGTCTGTCTAGTCTTGTCTGTCTAGTCTTGTCTGTCTAGTCTTGTCTGTCTAGTCTTGTCTGTCTAGTCTTGTCTGTCTAGTCTTGTCTGTCTAGTCTTGTCTGTCTAGTCTTGTCTGTCTAGTCTTGTCTGTCTAGTCTTGTCTGTCTAGTCTTGTCTGTCTAGTCTTGTCTGTCTAGTCTTGTCTGTCTAGTCTTGTCTGTCTAGTCTTGTCTGTCTAGTCTTGTCTGTCTAGTCTTGTCTGTTAGTCTTGTCTGTCTAGTCTTGTCTGTCTAGTCTTGTCTGTCTAGTCTTGTCTGTCTAGTCTTGTCTGTCTAGTCTTGTCTGTCTAGTCTTGTCTGTCTAGTCTTGTCTGTCTAGTCTTGTCTGTCTAGTCTTGTCTGTCTAGTCTTGTCTGTCTAGTCTTGTCTGTCTAGTCTTGTCTGTCTAGTCTTGTCTGTCTAGTCTTGTCTGTCTAGTCTTGTCTGTCTAGTCTTGTCTGTCTAGTCTTGTCTGTCTAGTCTTGTCTGTCTAGTCTTGTCTGTCTAGTCTTGTCTGTCTAGTCTTGTCTGTCTAGTCTTGTCTGTCTAGTCTTGTCTGTCTAGTCTTGTCTGTCTAGTCTTGTCTGTCTAGTCTTGTCTGTCTAGTCTTGTCTGTCTAGTCTTGTCTGTCTAGTCTTGTCTGTCTAGTCTGTATAGTCTTGTCTGTCTAGTCTGTCTAGTCTTGTCTGTCTAGTCTTGTCTGTCTAGTCTTGTCTGTCTAGTCTTGTCTGTCTAGTCTTGTCTGTCTAGTCTTGTCTGTCTAGTCTTGTCTGTCTAGTCTTGTCTGTCTAGTCTTGTCTGTCTAGTCTTGTCTGTCTAGTCTTGTCTGTCTAGTCTTGTCTGTCTAGTCTTGTCTGTCTAGTCTTGTCTGTCTAGTCTTGTCTGTCTAGTCTTGTCTGTCTAGTCTTGTCTGTCTAGTCTTGTCTGTCTAGTCTTGTCTGTCTAGTCTTGTCTGTCTAGTCTTGTCTGTCTAGTCTTGTCTGTCTAGTCTTGTCTGTCTAGTCTTGTCTGTCTAGTCTTGTCTGTCTAGTCTTGTCTGTCTAGTCTTGTCTGTCTAGTCTTGTCTGTCTAGTCTTGTCTGTCTAGTCTTGTCTGTCTAGTCTTGTCTGTCTAGTCTTGTCTGTCTAGTCTTGTCTGTCTAGTCTTGTCTGTCTAGTCTTGTCTGTCTAGTCTTGTCTGTCTAGTCTTGTCTGTCTAGTCTTGTCTGTCTAGTCTTGTCTGTCTAGTCTTGTCTGTCTAGTCTTGTCTGTCTAGTCTTGTCTGTCTAGTCTTGTCTGTCTAGTCTTGTCTGTCTAGTCTTGTCTGTCTAGTCTTGTCTGTCTAGTCTTGTCTGTCTAGTCTTGTCTGTCTAGTCTTGTCTGTCTAGTCTTGTCTGTCTAGTCTTGTCTGTCTAGTCTTGTCTGTCTAGTCTTGTCTGTCTAGTCTTGTCTGTCTAGTCTTGTCTGTCTAGTCTTGTCTGTCTAGTCTTGTCTGTCTAGTCTTGTCTGTCTAGTCTTGTCTGTCTAGTCTTGTCTGTCTAGTCTTGTCTGTCTAGTCTTGTCTGTCTAGTCTTGTCTGTCTAGTCTTGTCTGTCTAGTCTTGTCTGTCTAGTCTTGTCTGTCTAGTCTTGTCTGTCTAGTCTTGTCTGTCTAGTCTTGTCTGTCTAGTCTTGTCTGTCTAGTCTTGTCTGTCTAGTCTTGTCTGTCTAGTCTTGTCTGTCTAGTCTTGTCTGTCTAGTCTTGTCTGTCTAGTCTTGTCTGTCTAGTCTTGTCTGTCTAGTCTTGTCTGTCTAGTCTTGTCTGTCTAGTCTTGTCTGTCTAGTCTTGTCTGTCTAGTCTTGTCTGTCTAGTCTTGTCTGTCTAGTCTTGTCTGTCTAGTCTTGTCTGTCTAGTCTTGTCTGTCTAGTCTTGTCTGTCTAGTCTTGTCTGTCTAGTCTTGTCTGTCTAGTCTTGTCTGTCTAGTCTTGTCTGTCTAGTCTTGTCTGTCTAGTCTTGTCTGTCTAGTCTTGTCTGTCTAGTCTTGTCTGTCTAGTCTTGTCTGTCTAGTCTTGTCTGTCTAGTCTTGTCTGTCTAGTCTTGTCTGTCTAGTCTTGTCTGTCTAGTCTTGTCTGTCTAGTCTTGTCTGTCTAGTCTTGTCTGTCTAGTCTTGTCTGTCTAGTCTTGTCTGTCTAGTCTTGTCTGTCTAGTCTTGTCTGTCTAGTCTTGTCTGTCTAGTCTTGTCTGTCTAGTCTTGTCTGTCTAGTCTTGTCTGTCTAGTCTTGTCTGTCTAGTCTTGTCTGTCTAGTCTTGTCTGTCTAGTCTTGTCTGTCTAGTCTTGTCTGTCTAGTTTTGTCTGTCTTGTCTTGTCTGTCTAGTCTTGTCTGTATAGTCTTGTCTGTCTAGTCTTGTCTGTCTAGTCTTTGTCTGTCTAGTCTTGTCTGTCTAGACTAGTTTTGTCCCTAACAACTTAATTAACGTAGCACGCAACTATTTTAACAAACGCATGGCCATATTACACGAGCCAGGCATTACAGTCCAGAAATCTGTAAAAAAAACTGCCAGGGCCTAGATTAGGTCCTACGTACTGGAAAATCCTATATAATACTATTTTCAAAATAACCTACCGAAGTGTGCTAACCTAGTGTCATATGCCGATAATACTATGTTACTCGTATCCAGTGACACAATATGGGTATATAATACTCTAAACTAAATTTCAATGCTTCGAAAACAGGAGCATTATTCCTCTGCAGATCACCAACACAAAGAGAACCTGTATTTGGGCTTGGAGGAGACAAAATCAAATGCCCGGACCACATTAAGTACACATGGGTATAGTTAGTATAGCATTAATCTATAGAGGATCTATTGAACCAGGCCTCTTTTATGACCCGTCTATCTGGCACAAAGCGTGCGGGAGTCTGATAAAACTTATACTCCTCGGGGTACAGCAGCTTTGTATGTTAAAAGAGGCGACAGCTTACCGCACCGTATAGACAGAGGCGGCGTGTGTTGTCTCGGGGCTTCTTCCAGTTGACCTACGACTAAAAGAAATCGCATTATATGGGCCAAGGTGGTCAATAGACCAGGCTTCGCTAGAGGAGCTTACTGGAAATAAAGGGT
Source organism: Phosphuga atrata (assembly GCA_944588485.1). Taxonomy (NCBI): domain Eukaryota; kingdom Metazoa; phylum Arthropoda; class Insecta; order Coleoptera; family Silphidae; genus Phosphuga; species Phosphuga atrata. The sequence continues at coordinate 30,781,704 of OX155901.1, read as the reverse complement.
CTTCGAATCTAATTGAACAGACAATCCATATGTCCCTTATTAAACATCCGGCCGAAATGTTACCATTACATTACCGGTTCATGCACAACAGCCTAAGATTTACTCTCTATACTAACGGCTCGAAAATTTGAATCTGGCATAGGTGCAGCATTTGTTTTATATATTGAGGAGGTCGAGGTACACTACGAGATTATAAGACTAGGAAACTACTTTTCCATTTTCCAGGCGAAACTTCTCGCCATCAACTGGGCATTAATGTATATAAGATTGGAGCATGGATTAATCCTAAAATGCTCCATCCTTTCGGACAACAGAGCAGTACTAGACGCCTTAAAGCCTATGACCAGCCCTACCGATCTCTAAATCTAATCTTCGGCTTCACTGGGTTAGGGCTCATGTAGGTCATAAAGGAAACGAAAGAGCGGATTATTTGGCTAGGCAGGCTTCAGTATCTGATGGTACAAGCGAGGAAATAGAGCCTTTACCCGTCACAATCAACAAGGTGTCGTGTCAGGCATTAAAGAGCGGGCTATCTGTTAAGATTTATAGAAAAAGCGACAACTGCTGATACTGCCAAAGGACAGACTCAGCTGATCATACTACTTTCGAATTCCCGCAACGGGTTAAACTCAGAATCACAACAGAGCGGACTGTGGGAGAGCCATCAATTCATCTAATATGGTATAGCTGATGATCAAAAGCGACGACAACTGGAAAGCAGTAGCAACGATGTGTGCCACGATACTCAGAACAAAAGACGAAGACGAAAGAAAGGTCAGGCTGCCGTCCAGGAACGTGCAGCCGTAATGGAAAGGATCAACACTTTGAAGTAATGCTAACGCGGTTCCGAAATGGAGTACTAATCCCAGCAGGGGTTTTAGTGGGTATGCTGGCCACAAACAGCTCCACCAGAGAGCCCCACACTCCATAAAGCTTAGTGGTCTAGTCTTGTCTGTCTAGACTTGTTTATCTAGTCTTGGCTGTTTAGTCTTGTGTGTCTAGTCTTGCCTGTCTAGTCTTGCCGGTCTGGTCTTGTTTGTCTAGTTTTATCTGTATAGTCTTGTCTGTCTATTATTGTTTATCGAGTCTTGTTAAACTTGCTTTGTTCTCGTTTATATTGTATATGAAACGAATATAAAGATTCTTTGTTAGTAAAAAGTTAAATGAATGGACAAAATATGGTAACAATAAGCGCAATTTCCTAAATAAGTGAAATAAATAAATGGAAATCTCTGTGGAGTGGAACCGCAAATGCGGAAGTAACTACGTATAAAAGGGAACGTAGGACTGCTCGACGGCGAAGCAGAGACAGGCAGAAAGGTAAAGTTTTAATTTACTTCCGGAAGGGGAAACCGATAATATCGTTTGTCCTATTATTACATTATTAAGCATGGAAACTATTCTATAAAGAAAATTTTATTAAACTACGGAAACAAATCATATTATGCTAGGAAAGAAAGTTGGCCGGTCTGTGAGTCAAGCTAATACAAATTTAGGAAGGAAAAACTAAATGTATTTGCTCTAACTAAATTATAGAAGCTAGTAGCTAATTTTATTTATATATTCTTGTCTGTCTAGTTCGTCTATCTAGCCTTGTCTGTATAGTCTTGTCTGCATGTCTGTCTTTTCTTTGTTTTAGACTTGCCTGCCCGTTACATACAATCCTTACAAAAAGTAATAGTTGTAAAGATATAAAATAATTTTTTTGATGCTAATATGCAATTTATACAAATTTATGTTAATCTCCATATGATGTTGCTGTTAATATCTCTAATATAAACAAAACATAATAATTTGTGTGCAGAATATTGTTGTTGAGCAAACATGCACACATAGAGTGTGTAAATATGCGTTGCAATTTATTTTACACACTTCATTGCAACAATGTTTACACAACAGAACTGACATCAGTTTGAATAAATCTCTGGACATTCGCATCTGTATGAATATATAGGATTTGCACGCTCGCTGTAACTGCCAAGTTTAAAATATCTAACTCAACCCAATTACGTTTGGAAGAGACATTGTTTCACAATTTCTATCGGAAACAATAATGTAAACAATACATTAATAAAAAAACTTAATTATATATGAATCAATTAATTATATAAAATATAATCAATAACATTTTCTGTCTTGTTTTATCTTTATAATAACGTCTAATATTGTCTGGTTTAGTATTTCTGGGTAATATCACTCTGTTTTTTTCATAAGCAATATTTTGTCTATTAAAGCTTGTTTTGTTCTAGCCGATACTGTTTTATACCTCACTGTACACTTTCTTGTCAAGCCTCACAAATCGCACAGATTTATTGTGGCGAGCTTAAGAAAAAACTATATCCATTGAACATCGAGTTGAAGTAAAATGGGGTGAACCTGCGTGCGGTAAATCTTATGTCTAAAAAAATGCTGTTGAAAGGAATGAAAAAAAAACATAATACACCTAAGTAAAATAATCGATATGTAATTATCTGATGGAACTGTAGGCGGTTTATAAATGAAAGCCAGTCATAACGTTTCTGTAAATTATAATGAGTCTAGCAAAATAGCTATCGGGCAGTACGGTCACGAAGAACCACGCTGAAGACGCTACAAAAACGAAAACTTGCACAATTATAAACGCATGTTTGCGGGAGATCATTAATCTAGTCGGAAATAAATGCTTCGAGTTTACTGAGAGATTACGTTATGTTGGAACTGTATGTAATTATGTATTTTGTATGATGTTTTTGTTAAATCGACAAACATCTAAATGTTAAAAGTTAATTTATGTTTCTTATGTATGGTTTTTACTTTATAATATAAATGTTCCATTGTTATCAGGTTTTCAACGATTTGCAACTGTCACGCGATGCAGTGACAAGAACATCTGCAATATCTAACGATATTTGTTACATATTTTGTGTTAAAGATCCACTTGAAATTCATATGGATAGGTGTTCTCGGCATTCTCTTCAAATAGACGGCCGCATTTGAATTAATAATAATAACATTATTGTTACCTTTATTAGCATCATTATACTCTTTTCTCAGTATATCAAAAACATACATAAATTATGCATAAAAAAGGAAAACAAGAACGAAAGAAAAGAAAAATATTAATAAATATAATTCCCAACATAAAATATCCCAAATACCCACATAAAATAAATATTTTTCGTCCGCAGTAAATTTTTTCCACTCCCTAGACTCTTACTACTATCACTCCCTTCCGCTCTAAAAGTTCCCGTATTATGAGCCCACTACCTGACTTGTGCAAAACTCCCAATATTTAAACTCATTTGAACAAATGTTTCCTCTTCTATACTACCCATGTCAGCCCCTTGCACTCTTCCATCCAATATCCTTTCCTTTAGAGTTTAGCCAGTACCTTCTTTCCTTTTCCTCGTTGCTGCATCGAAAGCTGACTATTCTCCAATGGATACCGCAGGAACCTCTACTTAAATAGAAAGGGAGTTTGCTTTGTACCTTGTTGTACCTTGGTTATATCTGTGTTCGTCTATTTGTTTCGTCTATTCGCTCCGAGCATAACCGGGCTTAGCGCATCCCCATCCCCAAAAATAGTGTATGGAAACGACAGACATTAACAAAATGTAATTAATTTAATAAAATATACGATGTTTAACTACAAAAAATATGGGTTTTGTAATAAATAAATTCTGTAATAAATGATAAAAATTATAAATTAAAAAAATTATTATTTTTAATTAAAAATTGTCATTGGCTTGTCTGCAGCTCTATCTGCCTAGTCCTTTCATCCAACAGTCTTTCTAGCATCACGCATTCCTCTTTGATCCTCCGTACCTCCCATTTTCACACCATACTACCACCCGACCACCCTACCCGTTTATACATTTTTTTCCTTTCATTTTCCAATTTCATTACTCTGCTCCCTCCACTAACTTCCTTCTTTAAACTTCGGAAAATCTCTTTCACTAATGCTGCATCCTCTAATATATACACTTTCCTTTTATACCTTACCACTCTCACAGCTGCCTCTGCTGCAACTTAATAAACATTTACGCTTCTTGTAACAAGTACCCGGGCGTTCTCCTATTTAGTTGCAGCACACTTTTTATAAACTGCAGCTGTACGTTTTCTATTTGTTCCATCTCATTCATACCCGACTATGAATATAGTGAGGCATGCCGAACAATCTATTCGGGCCTAAGGAGGCATTCCGAACTGTTGCTGAACTGTGGCAAGCCTCATTCACACCTTTTCCAGTTATAAATAGGAAAACCTAACTTCGGAATAGCTTTTGTACTAGCTTCCATCTAATGAGGCCGAACTATTTCCGAACTATGCCAAGCCTCATTCGAACCTTCTCGTCTCGTTCAAATTAGGAATTCCTAACTTTAGAATATTTTTGGAAGTCCCTAACGTCCACCTAATTAGGCCTTCCTAACTGTTACCGAACTGTTTCATTAGTTTCATTATGTGCATACATCCATACACTTACTCTTTCTAAATACTCCTTTTGTACTTGACCAAGATATAGCTTTAGTTACTTATTATTCTTTCTAATACCCTATTGTGTAGTAATTTTTAAGATTTACTTTGAAGCTGCGTTTTAATAGGCTTCCGAATCAGGCAATCAGTGCGTTACAAATGTGATGACGGCCTAATGCGGTTGCCTCATTTGGAACGAACTCTGAGCTCGGCATGCCTAATTCCTTCCTAATAACTGAAACTAACTGAAATTCTTAGTCGCGTGCCCCATATTTCTGCTGCATATATTTCAAAATGCTCCGAACAATCAAAATACATCAAAAAAGGCGCTGGTGGTCTAGTAATTAAGGTGCCAGACTAACCAAGCCTAGTTTCCCGGTTCGAATCCGGGCACACAAATATGAAAAATAAGCCACCGTTCTCCTGTGCATGGCTCTGGCAAAGTCATTACAGTAAAAAATCTGCCTCAAAAACCTCCTTTAACCCTTTCGAAACTAACGGGATAATACGTCTCAGAACAAATTTTATGTACACTGTTGGGGCAGTGACAGATTTAGTTTTCTTACCAAGACAGACTGTCTTCTTTCAACTCTCAAGTCTATTGGGATATATAATCCCATCATGTAAGACTATTGGGACTATATATACCATACTAAAAAGCATGATTACTTTGAAAAATTATCGATATACAGAAACCTTCTTAAATATACTTTACGCATTATTTATTTACGCATTAAAGACACAAATTCACCATTTTTAAGTTTAAAAAATTCGTATCAAAAGGGTTAATAGTGACTCGCCATCCACGTTATAAACTATAAGGGTTCCTTAAACTTGTGTAAGATCAAGAGACCAAAACACAAGTGTAGGGAGAGTTAAGCGGTACAGGTCATGTTTAGGAATGTGGCACCAGTGGAAGAAAGGATGCAAGCTTGTTAGCAGCCACCCATGCTTTCTTGCATATAAACTTAATGTAATCCTTATAGGACCTATTACTACAAAACGAAATCCTAAAGTCTTAAGTATTTCATAAATAAAAAATCCTAGGTATTTGAAGCTGCTAACCTGTTCTATTACCCTTTCACCCCACATCAAACTTTACTTTCATAACCCAGCATCTTTCCGACATTTTCTCACTCATTCTTACTAAGCAGGTTGTAATACTGTAGAGGTCTACAAGCGCCTTGAGTAGCGACCCGCTAATCCCTTTTCAATCCCTCATCAATTCCCACATCATGGAATAATAACATGAATGGTTTTAGAAGATTACGCGCTGAAAGAAGAAATGTTGTATGTCTTTTACCAATGAAGGAGAGAACGAGACGTTAGGTTTGCTTAGTGAAATATAAGGTAGAGTAAGGTAAATGTGATAATGGGGCAATTGTGTTATTGTCTCTTCCCAAAACTTGCAACAATTCATTCAAATAGCGCCATATATGTCAATTGGTGTGCATACCCGTCTACACCCCCAGCACTTCTTCTTGTATGCAGAACTTTTGCCACAATTCGTTGCAGATCTGATGAACGTTGTTTACTTTGGTAACGAGTGGAAGGTTTTTTGCATCTAGTAATATAAAATCATTATCTCAACGGGTAAATAAGAGTTATTTATTAGGGATGGGTTTAAAACTTAAAACAAATAAGGTGATATTAAGAACTGCCGAAAAATGGGGATTTGGATTTTCACGCAAAGAAGTTTTTGAAACAACATAAAAACTAATTCCAAAGATGGTATCCCAGGGGAAGATTGGTTTTTTAAATTTAACAAGCGGCACAATCTTGCCGTTAAAACTAAATGTGGAATACGCACGGAAAAAGGCATTGAATCCGTTTATTATCTATCAGTAATTTGATTTGCTAAAAGCAACATATTAAGCTAAAGACATATTAATAGAAAAACTGGAACCAATTAAGCAGAGCGCCAAAAGAACAGATTATCTTTTAGCAATAGCAGCAGAAGTGACGAGGGCAATACATCTCCCGTCTTTAAAGAATCAGATACTTCTGAGGAGTCCCTAAACGAATTATTGGATGCAAACGTGGATGAGAATAACAAGGATGTGTCAAAGGTCGATACTAATGTCACTCCTGGGTGTTGAGTGCTTGTAAAATACAGTACAAAAGGCTAATTAAATATTTTGTTTGTAACGTGGTAGAATATAACGATGAAGAGTGGGTGGTTAAATTTACCAGACCATATAAAAATAAATTTGTATGGAGAAAAATTGAAGACATTGACACTGTAGACGAAAAAGATATTATCACAGTTTTGCCTGAACCAACCACTGATCGAAGGGGATAATTCGCCTTTCCAGTTCGTTTTGGGGGTTATAATTTATAGCTCACCATTATCTGCTTACCAGTTTTTCTAGTTGTTTCAAAAATTGTTGCCTTTATTTATCTTTTAAGAATCGTCCTTTATTTTGTTTTTGTGTTCAAGCCAAAATGCACAGTTTTGTCTACATTTTTGGCCTTTGCCCCGTTATTTTATGCAGCAATTAAGTATACCAATATATACTCCATTATCACATTTGCCCCAAATCAAGGGGCAAATGTGATATATCGAGCACGTTTTAAAAAAAATTTATAATTTGCTAATTGGTTTTACGGTAAAATATAGATTCACTACCCCGTAACAATACTATAAAAAAAAAATTATTAATAAGTTTATCTTTTTGGAGCAGTACAAAGTTCACCTACTTAAAACAATATCGCATTTACACCACTCCACCATATGATATGTATCAAGTTTTTAAGAAAATACGTTTTGGAAAGAAAACTTTCTAGTCATAAAATATGACTAGAAAACTTGAATTTTGTTCATCCGAAATATATTTATGTTTCATAAAAAAGTTTGCATTTGTTGCCATTTTAAAACAAAGAGCATCATTTTAAAACAAGAGCATAAAATAAGGTATTGATTTTGTTTCAAGGTTAATTACTACCAACTTGACAGACAGAAAATCATTAGATAGCAAGTCGTCGATAAGAAATTTAATAATAATATAAGTTTTATTTGAAACATTTTTTGAAATTTCGCGGAGTTTCCAAGTTGTTTCGAATTTTTGATACAAGAAAAATATGATACTAAACTAAAGTGACAACATTTTCATTGGGACAAAGTGTGACAAATGGGATGGAATGAGAATTAAAATTTTAGTCATGAAAGCATATAGTCTATATATATATATATATATATATATATATATATATAGATATAGTATATAGTCTATAATAGTCATTAAAGTGCTCATATGGGTTCCTTAATGGCTCACCGAGTGCGATACAATTTTCTCAATATGTTTCGGCGCTTTTTTTATTTAGAAATCATAAAAAGGCGCGAATTAGAAAAAATAGTATGTTTACTCGTCGTTTTCTAAACGTGCTGAAAAATCACGCATATTGAACTCGTTATTTAATATACTATTAACTACTCACAAACCAAAATGAACACATTAATACATTATTGTATGTGAAGGACGCCATTATTATAATCGTGTGTAAAAGTAACCAAATCGTGTGTAAAAGTCCAATGTAAAGCAAATGGAGTTTCATTATTAAATGATTTCTGTTTATTGTTACTATGGCAACAACTTGCGTCACTAAACAAAAAACATAGACGTACTCGTACTCGTCGTACGACGTACTCGTCGGCTCGTACTTTAGACTTAGCAACTCATGCAGAAAAGCTCTTCTTCACACTTGTATCAGAAACTACTATTATTGCATACATTCATATACTTGTCTATAAACATACAAAAATGTATTTATTATTAATTATTGGTAACTATAAAAATATTTGTAAAAGACAATAATTTGAACATTATGATTTTTAATTAATTTTTTTTTGATTTTTAATTAAAAAACATATGAAATTTCTTTCACGGTAAAATTTTTGATCCGAGAAAATGTCTGTTCTGACATGTTCAACTGCGTTTTTTCAGTTGTCCATATTTTATTGATACTATAAAAACCACTTTTTGTTGCTGATTTTTTCCTGGAAGGGAGAGAGCGTTGCAGATGTTGCATTTTCAAAATATTTTGATAAGGAATATTATTCTGTTTAAAATGAAGCAATAACTCCGTCATTTTTTTGTCTGTTTCCACATTTGTAGACAATCAACATTTATTTTTTTCATCAGTAACGTATCTTTTTACCAATAACCCCTTATCAAAAAGAATCATTTTCGCAAATATTATTTTTCCGAAAATGGTTTCTAATATATTCAAAAGATTTTTCCACATATTCAAATAAAATCTCCTTTTTTAATGTCAGCCAATAAAAATTTCAGAACAAGGTGCCATTAAAGTAAGACATTTTTATAATACTTGGAATATCTTGAAGAATGGGCAGTTCGAGGATATTAAAAAATTTCATTGGATGACCCTAAAAAAAGGAGATTTTATGGGAATATGTGGAATAATCTTATTTTATATATTACAGTACATTTAAAATAAGAAATGCAGGTATTTCTAAAAAGCGGGACATTTTTAAAAATCGGCGGGACGCGGGGCAGTCCTTCAAAAAGCGGGATCCGCCAAAATCGGGACGTGTGGTCACTTTATACTAAACAAGGAATTGAATGCGCACAAGATAAATGTTTACCAAACTAACAGATTAAAAATCTCTAAATTACAAGGTACTTTATTTTTATTTTTATAAGTTTTATTGAAACATTTTTAAAAATTTCGTTTAGTTTTTGAGTTATTTTCCAATTTAGAGACAACAAAATGTAAAACAAAATCTGCATTATTTCACTACAATATATGTTCTAATATATTTCTGTTATAATTATTTAATTTTATGATTCTGGATCTGACTTGCACCTTGTCGTGGAGGGGGCCGCTAATCGACGATTGTAAGGTTCAGCAAGGAAGGAATAGGCAGACGCTAAGTAATCGGTTGCAGAGAATGGAACAGCCTCGTTGCAAAGATCCCCTAGCTGGAAGTACCGAAATACGAAATGGAATACAAATAGCATTTAGTGAAACACTATGCAGCAATGTGTAGTAGTAAAGCCGATTGGAGCGAGGAATCTTCAGCGTAACACATATATCAACGTGCTATCAAGTGGTATACGGATGGTTCGAAGACAAAGGAAGGTATTGGTGCACGAGTGTTTGGACCTCGTACCAAATACTTTGAATCCATGCGAATCTACCAAAGTATCTTCCAGGCAGAGGTACATGCTATCGAGAGATGTGCAGAATTTAACCTCGACAGGAACTATTTACTTTCCTAGCAAAAAACAAATTGCTATCCTCAGCCATCAAGGCCATTACCTTATACACCATCAGATCCATGTGGGATGGGACTATGTGGGTTAGTTAAACCAGCTCGGCAGAGAAAATAAAGTAACGCTATACAGGGTACCAGGACGCACTGGTATAGATGGACATGAAGAAGCCGATGACCTAGCAAACAAGGGATCCAGAAATCCCTTTATAGGTCCACAAACGTTTATATAGTTTCGACGAAATAAGAGATGAATGGATGAAAACCCGAAAAGAACTTCCTGGACTAAGACTATCCAAAGTAATGCTGGGATATTTTAACATGCTTAGAATTCTAACAGGAGTCCTAACGGGACACTGCAGACTGCAGAAAACATATAAAGGCACTAGGCCTGGAGGAGGATGATAAATGCAGATTCTGCGGCTCAGTAGAGGAAACCACCATACATCTGCTCAAAGACGCAGAGCACTCCTCTAGAGACAGATGTACCTTGTGCCCCACTGCTTGAATGCAAAGGAGTTGCGGTCCTTGAATCTTACCCATATCCTGAAATTCTTAAAGGAAGCAGGGCTAGAGGCGGCGCTCTAAATGGTTAAGTATACCAACGATTAAAGGAAGAGGGCGTGGTACAATAGACATATGAAGGTCGTAATACAAGTGACCACCGAAATCTACAAATATATTTCTTTGAAATGTTTGTTTCACATTTTTCAAATATTCGCAAATAACACGAAAACTAACCGAACTTTTTAAAAATGTTTAGAAGTTTTGAAAATTTGTAGAGAATTAAATTTTCTATTATTATCCATGTTATCTAGTGAATTTTATTCTTTGAATTTGATAGTAATCAATCTTGAATGAATTGAAAACATTGTTTTTGTTTTATATTTTTCTTGTATCAAAAAGGTAAAAAATAATAAAGGTAAAATATGTCGGAAACCAAGCGAAATTCAGAGATATATTTGAAGCAAAACTTGTAGAGAATTAAATTTCCTATAAAAAATCTTGTTACCTAGAGATTTTCTGTATATTATCTTGGTAATAGCAAAACTTGAAATAATGTGAAAAATTTCTTATTTTGTGTGTTTCTTGTTTTAAGTATGGCTACAAAAGCATACTTTCTTTGGAATCTAATTTTTCTCGGATGAATGTCGATAAATTACTGTAATTCTAATGCCAGGCACATCCCTAATCTCACGCACGAAATGTTAACTTCTTCAACATTTCATAGTGACTTGTGTTATCTAACAAAATTCAATAACAATTTTTTAATGAATTTGTAATTGATGGAATTGATTCCATGATTAATAATCAATCCTACGATTGAGGTTAACGTGACTACTTTTAGTGCGAAATTTAGCTTACAATTAATCAATTTACGAAATGTAAAAGCGAAAATTGAAACCACAAATTGTTGTATCAACTTGTAGTATCAGTAAAGTTTAGACATATCTGTCTTGTATGTTTGATTTATAATAGTCAGCAGAAAGGGACTATTTTCCAGAACGCAAATTCATGCTATTAACTCTTAAGTGGTAATTCGCCAGAAACTTTGCGTAACAAACAGCTATTTCTGTTTTGGCTAACTGGTGGAATAGTTGAATTTGATATTTAAGGGAGATGTTGGGAGGGCTAATGTTCAAAGGTAAATGGAGAAAGTGCCGAGTAGTTCAAGCATGTACAAATTAAAATCTAGGAGCGGGCAAACTTTACACGTGCAGCTGAGATTGACGTTGCCGTCATTGGGTGTAGAGATTCGGAAATCGGTGCTTGGAAATATCGTTACGTAACTGGGTCGACATTCGATTTACGAGTAATAAGTAATACGTACTGGGAGAAGGATCGGAAAATCGGCACAAAGAGATTGAATTGTTTCACATGCTGTTTACACGATTTGTTTCTTATTAAATATCGCAGAAATGGAAAAATGAATGGTTTATAAAAGTAATAGGAAATAGCAATTCAGATATTTCGTCTGTTAGTTTAACTTCGTCTACCTACTCTTGTCGATATAGTTTCACCAGTCTAGTCTGTTTTGTCTTTTCTGTATATTTTGTCAATGACCTTTTAAATTAATTCATTTACTTTGCAACAATATATTCCATTGTAATTAAGTGAAATATTTACATGCGCTCTAAGGGTTTGCCAGATTAATAGCGACACCTGTCCAGACTTCTTTGCAGCCCATTGTGTTGTGGATTTTCATTGTTTCGTTTCGCAATACGTTCTGATTTTCCAAACATTTATTTTTAAACACGTCTAACTACGCCATTTATTATCATATTATTATCTATATGTCCATTCTCCAATTTTTCAATTTTACGAAAAACCTGATTTGAAGAATAAAATGATCAATAATAACTACTTATCATTAGTACTCTGAATTGAAAAATTCACTACGTTTTAACTACTAATTTTGTAAAAATATTATATTACTTCTGAAGTTATATAAATCTAATCACTTTTTCAATTCAAAGAATTGATTGCCAAGTAGTAACGATAGCAACCATATTCTTCACGTATCATTAGCTTCTATTTCTCCTTACTTTTTGAGTCGGCAATATTATTTCGAGAACAGCATCCGTATATACCACCCATTAGCCAGGGTACCATAAGCAACATTGATACACAATACAATAATTTGGGTCATGTCAGGATTATGCCCAGACAGCGGAATCCCACTGTTAAAGCAGATACTAGTCTATTCGTATTATTAATCTACAAGAAAATCCGGTGACTCCAGCCCGGCAACTGGCCCGTGACAACGAGATTAGTCATACTACTATCCTGAAAATTCTTAGATCAGCCAAGCTGCATCCTTATAAGATATAGGCACTCCAAGAATTAACGGAGGATGACCCGGACTGCCGAATCGAATTTTGCGAGCAAAAGATGAACCTGATCGATAATAACCAGGTTTAATTAGCATCAATTCTTTTTTCCGATGAAAGCGCTTTTACCTTACATGGTGACGTTAATCGTCAAAATTGTTGTTGTTGGGCTGACCATAAACCTCATTGGATGCGAGAAACGCATATACAGTTTTCGCAAAAAGTCAATGTATGGGCTGGAATAATAGGTGATCAGGTTGTAGGACCAGTATTCTTCGATGGTAATCTTAATGGAGCAATATATCATATGTTTCTTCAAGACGACCTCATGCCAGCGTTAGTCAATTTATTTAAAAATCCTTTAGATCCGGATTTAACTGATGAAAGAATATGGTAACAGGACGGAGCTCCAACCCATTATGCTGTGATTGTTCATAAATATGTAGACGAAGTTTTTCCGAAGAGGTGGATTGGAAGAAAGGGTTACATTGAATGCCTGGCGAGATCTCCGGATCTTAGTCCCCTTGACTTTTTGTGTGGGGATAACTCAAGAGTAAGATCTATGTATCAAAACCGAACTATATTGAGGACCTTAGGCAACGTATTAGGCATGAAATACGCCAAGTAACACCAGAAATGTTACAAAACTTTAGAGATGCATGTCATCTTCGATTTACAATTTGCCAAAAGAAAAAAACGGTGCCCATTTTGAACATTTGTTGCATTAAATAGTATTCAAGTTATAAAAGTGGTTTTCTTGTTTTTATCACGTGGGCTTTGAAAATATTCAAGAAATAAATAGTGTATTATATTCCTTGCGAAGAGATCTTCGACCAGGTGTCACTTGATAGACTGGTGACAGCTTGGGTGAAAGAAATGACAAAGGTGAAAGGTTGATTCAGTACGTGGTTCAAACTCCTGCTAAGACGACTATACACCTGGAAATCTCCACAGGACAATGATCATCACATTGTTCGTACTCAAATAGATTACATCACAATTAGCCGTAGGGTTAGAAACTCTGTCACCAAAGTTACTACAATGCCAGGTGTCGACATTGCATCAAACCACAACTTAGTGCGTGCCACTGCCACATCATTTTACGCCTCGCCAAACCTCGAAGAAAGAGATTCAGGAAGACACTGGACCTACAACTACTAAAAGATGAAAAAACAAGATCATTGTACGAAGACCATCTTAATAAAGAACTAGAAAGTGTTACTAGGACAATCGACGTTGACAAGCATTGGCTTGATCTTAATCAAGCCTTCAGAACCATGAACGAAAAGTTTCTTTTAAATAAGAAAACAGCAACTAAGAATGAGTAGATGATGAAGATATTCTAGAATTAATGGAAGAGCGAAGGCAATGTAAAATTCAGAACGATCTCAATGGACATAGAGCTCTTCAAAGAAGAATACGAAATGAAATTAGAGTAGCAAAAGAGAATTGGCTACATAAAAGGTGTCAAGAGGCTGAAAATCTTAACAGACTTGGAGATAGTTTTCATCTTCATAAAAAAAGTCAAAGAAATAACTGCGTTAAAATACTGGGTTTCACATTTTTTGATAAAGCCTTGTGTGTAGAACTCGAAGGAAAAGTTTTATAAAGTTGCTCTTTTAAGATTTTGTTCGTTAATTAAGTGAAACATTTCCGAGTACCTATCATCAGGACCCGAAACTTTGTTATTTCTTATTGAATTGATGGCGTGTATGATTTCGCTTTTTAATTTGCTTGGTCCTGATAGAGTGGACATATTTCTGTTGTGGGGTTCTCTGGTCTGTCATAGTTGAAAGGACTACTTGTATATTTTCTCCAGATTTGCAACAATTCTTCGGCTTGTATCTCTATTTCTTTGTGCTCATTTTCAATAAAATTTAGCGGTCTATTATTGTAGAAAACAACAACTAAGAACGAGTAGATGACTGAAGATATTCTAGAATTAATGGAAGAGCGAAGGCAATGTAAAATTCAGAACGATCTCAATGGACATAGAGCTCTTCAAAGAAGAATACGAAATGAAATTAGAGTAGCAAAAGAGAATTGGCTACATCAACATCAACAATAAGAGCAACAATAACCCAGTTATTTCTTTGACTTTTTTATGAAGATGAAAACTATCTCCAAGTCTGTTAAGATTTTCAGCCTCTTGACACCTTTGATGTAACCAATTCTCTTTTGCTACTCTAATTTCATTTCGTATTCTTCTTTGAAGAGCTCTATGTCCATTGAGATCGTTCTGAATTTTACATTGCCTTCGCTCTTCCATTAATTCTAGAATATCTTCAGTCATCTACTCGTTCTTAGTTGTTGTTTTCTACAATAATAGACCGCTAAATTTTATTGAAAATGAGCACAAAGAAATAGAGATACAAGCCGAAGAATTGTTGCAAATCTGGAGAAAATATACAAGTAGTCCTTTCAACTATTACAGACCAGAGAACCCCACAACAGAAATATGTCCACTCTATCAGGACCAAGCAAATTAAAAAGCGAAATCATACACGCCATCAATTCAATAAGAAATAACAAAGCTTCGGGTCCTGATGATAGGTACTCGGAAATGTTTTACTTAATTAACGAACAAAATCTTAAAAGAGCAACTTTATAAAACTTTTCCTTCGAGTTCTTTATCAAAAAATGTAAGGAAGTAAGTGGAGTCAGTCAATTCCGATTTAAGAGCGGATTCGGAATTAGAGGAGCCATATTCAGTCTCCAAACATTGATCCAAAACTGCCAAGATGAAAGAAAAAATGTCTTTATGTGTTTCATTGACTATGAGAAGGCATTTGACAACGTTAAGCACAATAATCTGATATCATACCTCAAAGATGTGGGACTGGATGGAAAAGATATTAGGTTAATCGGTAATCTGTATTGGTACCAAAAGGCAGAAGTTCGAATAAGCAACACTGGAACAACTGAAGTTTTTGAAATTAAAAAAGGCGTTCGTCATGGGTGTATTCTATCCCCAATGTTATTCAACTTATACGTAGAAAAAGCATTCTTCGGGTCGCTCCGGATAGTCCCTTTGGAATTAAAGTAAACGGAACCCCAATTAACAATATCCGATATGCGGATGATACCGTGATATTAGCAGATGGTTTACATGATCTTCAATGCCTAATAGATCGGGTCAATGAAGAAAGCCAGAAACTAGGTTTAAAAATTAACAACAGCAAAACCAAGTTTATGATTGTTAGTAGTAACGATATTCCACACACTCGAATACATATTAATGAAGAGAACATCGAACAGGTCACAGAATTTAAATTCTTGGGATGCATAATTAACAAAAGGTGGGATCCGGATCAAGAGATAAAATGCCGGATCGAACAGGCTAGAGCAACTATCCTAAGATTTCGAAAATTTCTTACAGACAAGAACTTGAATTTCTACCTCAGACATAGGATGGTAAAATGCTATGTCTGGTCCGTTCTCCTGTACGGTGTTGAGGCATGGACGTTGAAAGTAGCAATCATCATCAAAATTGAAGCCTTCGAAATGTGGATCCTGCGACGAATGTTGAAAGTATCTTGGGTCGATCACGTGGGAAATGAGGACGTTCTGATAAGAGCCGGTCTAGCAGAACGAGAGCTTTTCGAAAATATCAAGAAAAGAGAGATATCAGAGAGCGCTACCACTTCCAACGCCTCATTCTTCAAGGTAAAATTGGATGTGGAAAAGAAGAATCGGCAGAAAAAAATTATCGGAATTAAAATTATTTAAAAAATAATTATAAAAGACCTCAAACACTACAGAATGCTGCAATTTTAGAAACGTATGATAAGAAAAGAATGAACGGCTACGCAGGAATCTGCACGGCACTAAAAGAAGAAGAAGAAGTCACTTTATATACCTTTCCATAAAAAAAAGGTCGGAGGTGGCTGGGTACTTCCGGGAACAGATAATCAAACAGCATGTACATAGAAATGAGGGCAAGAAAGAACGTGTATGTAACGTGTTTCGTATTTTTTTTTTCAAAAATCGCTTATATGGAAGTTATGAATTTTATTTTAGTTAAAGATTCCACACTGTATATTATCGAGTGCATAAAAAATTTACTATAGCCAGTGAAGTTTGAACATGCCTTTTGTATGTTTGAAACATAATAGTCAGCAGAAATCTATTATACAGAACGTAAATTTATACTATAATAGTATATACATAGTATTATCGACTATGTAAATTTGAATGACAATATACATTTTTTTTTTCTTTTTTTAGCAAGTTTTAGTACTCGGGAGAATAATAAATCGCGGACGCCGGTTTTTCTAATGATTTATAAAAAACGTCTGGCAGTGCAAAAACGAAATTAAACTCACTGCCAGTTCTGTGGATACTTTTTTCCTCTGTGTTGTGTTCCCTTCCACTTCTTGCTGATATCGATTGAACTTCTAGTTAGCCGGTCCTGAAACACTACTGATAAAGTATCTTTTCGGGGAATCACCATAAATTAAACTAAGAGTAAATCCGATTAATGTTTGGCAGTTCAAAATAGCCAATAAATATAATAACAAGAAATAAATTCAATATTTTATTAATATCTTATAAACCTTAGAAACGTGCATCTCTTTCTTTGCCTGAACATTGTTTGAACATTCACATTTTTCTCGTTAAAAAAAAAGTAAAATTAAGTAAATAATTAGCAAACTACCGGCTGAAAGACCGCTGGTTGATGGCCAATTGTTATATTTGTATTTATTTATAACAATAAAGCTGTTTTATTATTATATTAAGGAAACTAAGCAAAATTTTGAAAATATTTTCAAAGAAGACTCAAAATTTTATTTGTCTTGTATTCACATGTGATACGTTTCTAAAAAATGAATTTCTTCATGTTAATATGGTATCTAAAGATAAAGCTGTTTTATATAACAAAGTCTTTCAAATCATCAATATTGATGTTGCATGAATTTAAACTCTTAGTAAGTTTGTTTCTTTCATAGTTAAATATTACACAATGCATATTTGCAGTATATTTACTTAGCAACATAATTCCAAAAATAATTACAGCTTTGCTCTATTTGCTTATGTAATTTACATCCGCCCTATATTTGTAATAATCTACATTGACATCAATAGTTCTCATTAATATCCATTACGTATGCTAGCAACTATCAGCTGCACATGCTGCATCAGCCTAACGAAGTCGGTAATATTTAATGTAAACGTGAAAATCAAAGCGACATAATCAAAACTTAATTAACGTAGTTCACTGTGAGGGATTGGGGAAGAATCCGTTTGGTTTTAAGGGTGCGTTAAAGAGAAACAATTCATTGCTCTTGGGATTGGTCAGTATTCAACAACGGACTTGATTGATGAGCTTTGGTTCGTTGCATGTGAAGGAAATTCCATGGCGTTTTCTAGATAATATATTGGTCACGCTGACCAATTTCATTGCCGCATTTTTCTTTCTTTCATTTTAAGAGAAAATTTATATATATATATATATATATATATATATATATATATATATATATATATATATATATATATATATATATATATATATATATATATATATTTAAGTCATAAAAGCAACGTTCTTCAATTTTTACTTTGCTTTTATGACGAAATCATCGACTTCCTCAATCGAAACCTAACATTTCTTAAAAACGCCGTTTCTAAGACGGCGAAAAGTGGATCCAGAGTTTTTTACTAGGATGTCTATATATCAGGAATGGAAAATATTACAGATATGAAATTTGGTACATGTTACACTATCTTTTGAAATTCCTATTACGAGGCTTCAACTTTGGGTTGAATATCTAGCTAAGGGCATTACAAATGCGGGGTACTTTTATTTCAAATACTGGAGATGTTAGAGATGTGAAAATTGGTATTTAAATTCTTCTGTAAATGTGAAGAAAGAGGTGTATTGCCATTTTCCAAAAATATAGTGAAAAGATAATAATTATTTAAAAGTAGAAAATAATTATTTAAAAACATAATGCTCGTTTGCAGATCTGACAGTTAACAGCTAATATTTGAGTACTTTAGTTTATATTTAGTTAATCTGACAGTTAACAGCTAATATTTGAGTATTTTAGTTTATAATAACAATTTAATAGGCAAATTTAAAGTAGAAATGTAAATGATTTGATGACTCCATATACAGGGTGCTAGGTTAACATGCGGTAAAAATGCAAGGGGTCCTTTGCCTATTCTTAGTAGATTTTGTCTTATAATGGTTTCTGAAAAACTCTTTTTTTCTAAGATACAGGGTGAATAAAATTTGCGACAGTAACAAAATTTTATTATCAAAAAGTACATGTAAAGTTGCTCAATCTACAACAAATATTCGAAATGGCTTCCTCCAGCCTGTATACAAGCATTCATCTTCTCGTCATTGAGTGCTGAATTCTTTCAAACACACCAGGGTTGTTTCTAATTGAGTTACACCTAGCAATTATCCAATTTTGCAATTCGTCCAGATTCTTCACTGGATTAGCGTAAACTAATGACTTCAGATAGCCCTATAAGAAATAATTCAGGGGGTTGGTCTGGTTCTGGGAATCGGGCTGGTCATGTGTGTGGCCCTCCTTGACCAATCCAGCGACCTCCGTATGTTGCTGTTCAAAATCACGAGCAACCAAATTGAAATGTGGTGGCGGTGCATAAACCACATTGCAATTCTTGTAGCCTATGGGTACATCCTGCATTCTTTCTTCCAAAAAGTTGCGTTATATCTCGCCAGTAAGTCTTTCTAGTAGTAATACCAGTCCAATTAGATAGTCAGTCACAATTCCAACCCAAACATTCAAGGAGAACTGATGTTGAAATCGATTTTCACATACCTCATACGGATTTTCATCTGCCTACACATTGTTGTTATAAAAATTCCTTAATGCTTTTCTTGAGAAACTGGCTTAATCGGTGAGAAGAATCTGTTTCAAGAATTAGAGGGATTAGAACTAATGTTTGCATAAGCCATTGACATAACGCAATACGTGGAGGATAATCAGCAGGTAGTAGTATGAAGCCTGAACTTGTTGAATATGGTATAGATACAACGAATTATCCTAATAAGAATTTTCCGAACTATCCAATGACATTCAAAGTATTGGCAATTTGTCGTATAGAAGTACTTTGATCTTCCTCTATGCCGTCCAGCACATTCTGTTCCAGTTGTAGCGTTCTTACTGTCATAAATCTTCCTGGCCCTCCATTTCGTTTCAATGTGCCCGTTTCACGAAGACGTCGGTGAATGTTTTCGAAGATTTTTAGGTCAGGGATATTACGGTTAGGAAACCGTTCATTGTACAATCGTTTAGCTTGTATTGAATTGCCATCAGCAAGTCCATACGTGAAATGCATGTCAGTCATCTCGGCTTTCGTATACATGATTAAGGACTTCACCAACTATTAAAGACACTGTAGTGTACTGTAACCTGTAGTATTGTTCGTTTGTCCTCCTCCAGAGTGTATTGTATTTTAAGAGATAACAGTCGAGTCTGGTGGTCGCAGACGAGACTTCGCTCTTTCTGCTCCCACCCTTCGAAGTGTCAAGACGTACTTTACAAGGTCTTAGTCCTGTAAATATATATGTTGTTAAGCCTATACTTATAGTTGTTTTATATATCTCTCCACTGGACACCCACTTGACCACCTAAATACATATTTGACACGTCAAACAACCAAAGGACACTCAATGTAAATAATTGCGACCGATACAGGTGATGATCACTGTCGAGACGTATTCAAATGAAATCTACTTGTACGTTAGTAGATAAAACAGCCGTTCCAAGTTATCATCATCATTTTTTTGTGCTTGATAAACTCATTAATTTTTAGTGCTTGATAATCTCATTGGCCTACGCCAAACTTTAATTTACATAAATGATTTCAACAAATATCAAATATACTTGTCGCAAATTTTGTTCACCCCGTATCTTCGAAACGAGGGATTTTCAGAAATCTTCATAGGACAAAATATTCTTAGAATAGGCCAAGGAATAGCCGTTTGAATTTTTGCCGCAGATTTACCTAACCTAACCTAACACCCTGTAGAGTGATACTATTTTAGGCAATGGATATATGGAAGTGTAGTTGTTAAAATGTAGAAAGGAAATATGTGAACAAATAGTGTTGATAGTGTTGAAAACTGGCATGAATCCTGTATAATGTCTCATGATTGTGATGGTAACAATAAGCGAGTGTAGTTGTATATTTCAAAGCTGAATTGAATCGCTTAACCTACGAAACTTTCAAGATGAAGTCTACACACTCGGCCAGGTTTAAAAGATTTAAAAATTTGTACAAGGGTAGGATAATATCAAGTTCAAGGCAGATCTGGCCCGCGGACCAGAAAAATCGAGTTTGAAGTTTCGAATCTCATAAAAATTAATCTAATCGTTTTAGAGAGAATGCGAGAGGTTTATTCGCATTGCAACAGCAACTATCTAAACCTACATAGTTTTAATCTGCATTTAATATTGAGTGATTTAGAAAAAGATTCAGCGAATTCATTCAATCAGTTTCAATAAGAAAATATATTATTTTTTAGAAAGTTTCGGGCGGAAGCACGATCACCAATTATCCACACCTCTCAAAATTTCTACTTATTGTATATCAAAACACTCATAATTTTACACAGATTACAACAGTATAAATCATTGTGCAATTTTGTTTACAATAAGTTAGGAAATCTTAGAAATCTAAACAATTTTCAACCACCTAAAAACACCTTGTCATATATACAGCGATATCTTAAAAAGGAATAAGAGTAGCGAAATCTGTTTTAGATTTTCTGAAAGCTTAAAACATCTTTAGATTTTGAAGTTCCGCATTCCATGACCTCCATCGTACGATCTCCATCTGTTTGCACCTCTGGCCACATGTCCTGCCCATTTCCATTTCAGGTTGGAAATATGTTTGGTCATGTAACGCACTATGTTAACTTCTAATTAAATCTAATCCCACACTAACATCTGTTCTCTAATACACTTATTGGTCGTTGTCTTAACGATATCCAAAATATTCTCCGTTCTATAGCTCTTTGCTGCACACGAAGCTTAGGGTGTTACGGTGTTCTTGAGAGCCCATGTTTGTGCATGTACGTGCTTACTGGGAAGATGCATTGGTTGAATATTTCTGCTTTAAGGCTAAGCGGTATGTCTAGAATTAATATATCTTTTAGTTTGGCGAAAGCAGCCCAAATTAGATTATTGTTTGGCCCAGGTAATTAGGAGAAGATGGTATATTCTAAATCCACCGCTTCCCGTAACCTTGACCTGACCACTTCCGATGACCTTGACCTGACCGCTTCCTGTGACCCTGATCTGACCACTTCCGGTAACCTTGACCTGACCACTTCCCGTGACCTTGACCGCTTCCGGTCCAGCTAACCCAACCCAATGAGATTGAAAGCTTATTAAACCTGTTTAAAAGTTGATTAAAAGCTGATTAAAGCTGATTAAATGCTGATGAAACCTAGCCCTCATTTATGGGTTAACGGTACTTAGGCCATCAGTTGGGGTTATGAGTGAATCATAAGATTCCATGTGAAGGGCTGTAAGGTATTTACCGAAACGGATTTAAACTTCATAGTGGTACCGTGTGAATCGAGAATTATAACTTCGGTCATTTGTCGAGAATGCCGATTCTCGTACAACGGCTGTACAATTTTACTAATAAAACTATCTACATCAATCCCTGAACCATTAATTTTATAGCTGGCCACATTGTTTTTAAACTGACACAAGCTTGGATGGTGTTCTGCTGGACCGGATTCACTGTTGCTTGGAGGTGTTTCTGTGATCATTTCTGTGATCATCTCCTGCATACTTTAGTCTTGTTGGGAGTTTTTGATTTGCATATTTTACAGAAATTATTTGGTGGCTCGCGGCTCCAACTTTATGTTCTTGGAGGTGGAAGGTGAATATTCAGTATTTAGACTCTTCTTCCCAACAACATTTTTTATTTTATCATATGTTGCTATCTTCTCATGTGACCGGAAGTGGGACGGTGGTGGGGGACTGGAAGCAGTCAAGGTCATCTGAAGTGGTCAGGTCAAGGTCACCGGAACAGTGGCGGTGGATTTACAACATACCATCTTTCCCTACTCAGGTACTTATAGGTGTCCGTTTTCTCGACGTAATTGTTATTACTGTGTTTATAATACTGTGTTTTTTTTAAATTAATTTCTAGACCTTCGTTGCGTTGTGGATGTCTGAAATAAGTTATGTTAGTTCTTCTCTGCTACTTGGTATGAGCACGATGTCGTCTGAAAACAGGAGGTGATTTAGCCGTTCGCCGTCGATGTTAATGGCTCTGTCTAGAGAATTGATATTATTTATGGCATCCTGTAACACCAAGTTAAACAATTTCGGAGACATTGTGTCCCTTTGCCTTACTCTTCTGTTAATTTTTATTTTGCCCGTGATTTCGTGTAGTCGGATCAGTTTCATTTTTGTAGATATTTGTGTATAGATTTGCATAGCGGTAGTATATTTTTGTATTCTTCAACGCTTGCTGTACAGAGATTTTGAAGTATGATTTATTAATATAATTTCAAACAATCATACTATATAGAAGGTTTAAAAGGACGTCGAGATTTAGAAAAATTTTCTGCAACAAGCAATAACTTTGAAATCAATAACTTGAAAGCAATAACTTGATTTACAAGTAATAAGTGTGCGAAGTTTGAATGAAATCCATACGAAAATATTGGAGAAGATAAGTTATGAAAATGTTTATTTCATTTCAACTTGATTTTATCCGACCCTCGAAACAATTTTCAAGTATTACTTACGGTCGATCTTAATATTGGTTTTCATATTACTCACAAGATAATTGTGTGACCTGAATTCATTTGACTGATATAAAAATCCATGCGAGCGGGACCGCGGGCAAATGTATTTAGATTAATAAATTACTTATAGTACTAGTAGTATCCGTTCCATCTAAACAGAACATTGAACAAATATAAATTACTCAATTACTCAAAGCATCAGATCTTTTATAGAAGATTTCCAGTGATAACCCCTTTAATTTGATGTTTTCACGAACAAATTTGGATTACTCTGAATTGAAAAATTCAATATGTTTTTTACCACTAATTGCTGTGAAATATTGTATAATTTGAGCATTTATATAACTCTACATATTTTACACGACTTGAGTTTCGACCATTGAAGGTCATTTTCAAGTAACATTATCATTAACAAGAAAAGCTTGAAAATAACCTTCAACAGTCGAGACTTGAGTCATGTAAAGTGTGTATAGTTATTTATATATCTGTATATATTATAACTTCACAAGTTATATAATATTTTCACAACATTTTGTGGTACAAATGTAGTGAATTTTTAAATTCAGAGTTAGTATGGCTTACCACGTAGTAACGCTCGCAACCAACCATCCTTTTCAATAAATTTGCATAAAAATAATAACTAGTATAACCTTTGTTATTTGAATCGAAATTATTCTTTTATATATGCAAGCATAAGTAAAACAAATACAACATATTTTGCAGTGGATATATTAAATTAAATGTTGTTTTTGTTTGTATATTTAGGGCAGGTGCGTGTGACAATAAACAGAACTGACAAAATTATACAGCATCCGTTGCTGAAAGCGGAATTCGTGTGTCAGTCTGAATTAATTAAATGATCCTATATATTATGATAATTAAAATTTACAGCATTTGGGTTAAGCACGTTTACGTTGCCAGTTTAATCCAATATCGAATATTTCTATATAATAATATTTACAGAGGTTTGACTATATTAAAAAAATGTAGCATGTAAATATTATACTATACCAACTTTATATATTGTTTTATTAAGATTTTTATTCACCATGCACCAAAATGACGGTCAAATATCCATATCCGCTTAAAGTTGGATTTTGTAGTGTTGGTAGTAATAATACAGACAATGTTTCACATTTTGTTTGTCTCGAAAATGCGAAAATAATTCGGAAATTAGTTGCAATTTTGAAAAATGTTTTGATTTGAACTTGAGGAGAATTAAATTGTCTATAAGAAATTTTCCCATTTAATGATCTTATATGTAAAAACTTTCTATTATTTAGTGATTTTAGTCAATCAAGTGATAATATTGAAGTAGTTATATAAGTAATATAAGTTGCAATAATAGTAATAATTTATATTATAAAAGTCAAATATACTATGAATTGAAAAACACTATATTACTAATACTAATTGTTCAGAAAATAGTCTAAGACTTGAGACTTGGTGTGTCTCAAGTTTAATAACCAAGTATGACTCGATCTTGGTGGACTTGTTTGTCTAAATCTTGATGGTCTTGTTTGTCTGAATCTTGATAGTCCTATTTGCCTAAATCTTAAAGACATTGTGAGTTCAAATCTTTAGCTTCCAGTCAGTCTAAACCAGCGATTCTCAAACTTTTTTATTAGGCTAACAAAATCTCTCGGCACCCTTGTCGGGCTACAAAAATTCCCGGCACAGCTATGTTAAAACGTTTGAAAATATAGGAAATGAAAATCATGTTTCATTCTAGAAAGGGCTCCCTTTACTTTTTCAACCATTTCAGCCGCTCTATCGCTGCAAATATCTACACACTTGGTCCATTTAAAATTATTTTTCTGTATATATTTCTCGATAACGTTGAACATTTCGTTACCAGTGTTGTAAGTTTCAAGCAATTCACTCATCAAAATTTTTTTTATATTTGCATTTCGAATACCTTACAACCACAAGAAAAAACCAGCAAATACCGCAACGTTGGTACATTCATCTAGCTGCAAATAGCTCATGTAGCTAAAAAAATACAAATTTTCAACTCAAACTCGGAAATTATTTTAATTCGCTTGCTTATAGTGTTATTTGACAGCTACACAGTATCAATCATCTTGGTCATGTCTGGACCTAAAATGCAACAACCTTCACGCAAAGTTTATTCAGTGTCTCGGCAATAGATTTGTCTAGGCTTTCCAGATTTTGTTATGTGTGAACTGACAATAAATGAAGCTTCAGTTGCGTTTCCATTTTCATTTTTATGTAATTCTCTCCAAAATGGATGACCCTGCCTGAAGAGATAAAGCGCGGCGTTTGAAGATTTCTTCACCTTTTTGTACTAAATTAGATTGATTGCATTCCAGATGTCTTTTTAATTTGGATGGAACCAAGCAGCTGTTAGCAACAATTTTATGACAGATAACGCATTGCCATTCCGGTGCTTGTTCGTTCCTAACAGAAAGAAAGCCAAACAATGTGAAGTAGCTAGGATCATATTTCCTTATTTTTCCTCGGATTATCTTTTGGTCCTGAGTTGCATTTCGCGAACTGAGGCAGACGAACTTGAATGATTTAGACTCGCAGGTGTCTGCCGGGATATTACGTCTCCTCCGACGATGCTTTTTGTCATTTAATCAGTCTCTTCAGAAGCTTTAGACCCAGATTTTAGCCAATTGTCCATAATTCTGCAATAAAAGTATGAACTCAAATTCGTATACCTCCTCATGTAATTTTCTTTTTTTACTTTTCTTGATTATTGATGCAGCACACCGGGCATACGCTCGCGGCGTAATCTGGCCCAGGGTACCGCGGCACCCAATTTGAAAACCGCTGGTGTAAACCTTGATGAACATGTCCCTTGAAGATCTTGTCCATTTAAATCTTGATGGGATCTTGATGGGATTTAGATAGGCAAGCTTGATACCGTGTGTGCCTGAAGCTTAAATACATGGTGTGTCCAAATCTTCATTAACTTGTTTATTTAAATTTCGGTGGACCTGTTTGTCTGAATCTTGATGGACCTGTTTGTCTAAATCTTAAGCTTGATAACCTAGTGTGTCTGAATCTTGATGGACTTGTCTGTCTAAACCTTGATGGTCCTGTTTGTCTGAATCTTGATGGTCCTATTTGCCTAAATCTTGAAGACCCTGTGAGTCTAAATCATGATCTCTTAGTCTGCATAAACCTTGATGGACATGTCCCTTGAAGATCTTGTCTGTTTAAATCTTGCTGGTCGTGAGACTGTTTGGATCTTGATAATTTGGCGTGTCTGAATTTTGATGATAACTTGTGAAGTTATATAACTCTACACACTTTACTGGACTCGAGTTTCGACTGTTAACGGTCATTTTCAAGTGGATTACAAATTGATGAGATTGCTTGATACCGAGAGTTTTGTTGGGAAGGGAAGGTGTCTGTCTGTAGTTGGGGACTTATCTTAGATCAATTGTTCGGAATGCAATAACGTGTACGTAGGTGAGAGAGCACGAAGTATTTCAGCTCGTTTTTCAGAACATTTCGTGCCTTTCTTCTTAAAAAAGACCCAAGTTCATTTTCTAACCATCGCTCTGTGGGATGGATTGCCGAAAACGTGTCCAAAATTAATATCTCATTAAATTAAAAAAAAATACCAGATACACGTATATGAGGTTTTTGGGGTAGCTGATTCCATTTCTCAAAATTGTCAAAATGAAAAAATTCAAAATGGCGGATTCAATATGGCGGCCAAAGTATAAGATTTTCTTGGATTTGAGTGAAACTAATTAGTATCTCGTTAAATATGAAAAAATTACAGATACCAATCCGCTTATATGAGGTTTTTGGGGTCGCTGATTATATTTCTGATGTCAAAATTTCTAAATTGAAAATGGCGGATCCAATATGGCGGACTCAAGTGTAGAATTTTCTTCTTCACTGTAAGATTTGAGTGAAACTCATATTTCAGAGGTTTTCGGCATCGCTGATTATGAATCTGAAGTCAAAATTTCAAAATTAAAAATGACGGAATAAAATTTCAATATTTTGTGTGAAGTACATACAGATTATAGGGAAGACCGGGGCTAGTTGTCACACGGGTTAGTTGTCACAAAGCTTATATTGCCTTATGTGTTTCGATAATGTGATTTGTCAAACGTCCACTCAAATTCAAATTTTCGGTTAGGTTGAATTTTAATTGTCGAAACATAATTGAGCTTAACCCAACTTTTTGTCCAGTTGATTGGCTTATTTGTACTAAGTGGGTATTTTTGAAATTATTCTCAAGTTTTATTAAGTGACTGTGATAATACACTTTTGTTCTAAAAATTTACATCAAATATGTTACATAAAATAAGAATATGTAGGATATTTACAAATGGGGTTACATGTCACATTTCCCATGGGGTTAGTTGTCCCATTTCAGAAAGTTGGTTTCAGATCTACATTTGGTAAATTCCTAAAATCACCCAATCTGAAACATGGCAGAAAATGCAACTAACGTTGCAGCTCATTGGCGTTGCGCGGGAACACACTATAGAATATATCCACAAAGTTTAACTATTTTCAAAAAATTACTTAATTTTCAAAAGTTGAATTAGGTAGAGACATTTTTAATACTTTTAAAATGGAATTTTGTATTGTTAAATTTAGGGAGATGCAAGAGAGTGTCAGAATGATTGTATGGTTGATGGATCTAGGATTGTTAGCGAAAAGGTATGTTTGTATTGAGTGTGGAGATGATATGAAATTGGTGAAAGCAATAAGTCTAAAGAATGGGTGGACATGGCGGTGCGATAAAAGCAAGGCGAAAGTGGGTATGCACAAAAGGGTTACAAGGAGTGTAAGGAAGGGTGGTTGGTTTGAATGTAGTTATTTATCATTAGACCAGCGGTCCTTGCCACATTGTTCTATATTGGATCGAGAATTCAAGCTGCCGCGCGTATGTTGTCTTGATTTATCTGTCCGCTTCGCGGCGGGAGACCTAATCTAACCGGGGTTAAACCAACGGTCCTTGCCACATTGTTTTATATTGGATCGAGATACTGTTGACATTCCTTCAATACCTATTGGCTATACTAAACATCTGCAGGTATTTTCACCTGATGCAGAAAATGAGTTGGTGAATTATGTCCTACTTGCTTCAAACATTTATTTCGGCTGAAGCCCAAGAGAGTTAAGAAAATTAGCATATGAATTTGAAGCAAAGAACAAAGCCACAAAGCCACAAATGCCACAAAGCTGGACTAAAAATAATATGGCAAGTTACAAATGGCTAAGTTCATTTATGAAGACGTCCTACTTTGGCAATAAGAAAACCAGAAGCTACAAGTCTTGCAAGAGCCTCGGGCTTTAATCGCAACATGTCGATTTTTTTGCAAACCTTAAGAAAGTCATGACAGACTATCAACCATACAATTAAGTTTATTCCACAAGACATTTGGAACATGGATGAAACTGGAATAACTACAGTTCAAAGGCCCGATAAAGTAATTGCTCAAAAATGATGTAAACAGATAGGGACCATCGTTTCAGCCGAA
Source organism: Phosphuga atrata (assembly GCA_944588485.1). Classification (NCBI taxonomy): domain Eukaryota; kingdom Metazoa; phylum Arthropoda; class Insecta; order Coleoptera; family Silphidae; genus Phosphuga; species Phosphuga atrata. Next base: position 30,752,946 of record OX155901.1, on the reverse strand, counting down.
AGAGGAACTTTCGTTACGTTAGCTACGGCAGTATCGGCAGCAGAAAATCTTTTTTGCCCACTATTTTTTTTTCCACGGGTGCATCTCAGAGATTATTTTCTAGCCAGCGGCCCTCCAGGGTCTTCAGGATGTGCCAATCCATCAGGTTGGATGATGGAGAGACATGTTCTTCAAATTTTGGAGCACTTCGTTTCAGTTGTTCGCTGCACTCAGGATAAATCTCTGCTATTGCTGTTAGATAACCATGGTTCGCATCTTAGTACCGTACCGTAGTATTCAAGGTCTTAAGTTTGGTAAAGACAATGGTATTGTTATACTATCATTTACAAAATGCGGTAAAAGTAAATTAATACCATCTAATAGTATATTGTGCAATAAGGGCGGAAAGTTGTAAGTTGCTCACAAGAGCGAAATTGGGCGCACGAACGATGTGAGTGTGCTCATTCGCTCGAGAGGACAATTGACAATACCGTCTGAGTTGCAGATAATATTTTTTAGTACTCATGCGAGAGGACGTATCTTACAAGTTTGGGGTCCAGGGGCCATAACAAAAATAGAATCAAAAATGAAGAATTTGCTTTTTCAATTTCTCCGGTGGTGTGGATTTGTCATAAGAACTCTCATCAGTCTCCGGTATCACCATTTACACTAACTAAAACGTTTTTAATTTTTTAATATTGAAATTTTGATTGTGTTTATTTTATTTATTCAATTGTTTTTCTTAGCGTAACTTGAATATTTGCGTGCGTTACCCAAGTTATGTGGTAATAATTGAATTGACAAAAATAGCCGTTTCTCGCGCTAAAAAACGGGCGCCAAGATAGTAGTTATCCCGAATGAGTAATAAAAAATTATTAGACAAACATCTGTAACATTACCACTGTACGAAACGTGCTTATATGTGAGTAAACTTTCATTTAAATGTTTTTGTTAGAATATGAAGTGAAATTTGCAGATTAATGGAGAAAGATTTGTTGATAGAGTGAACTGCACTTCTGTATATAACCAGAGTGGGAATTGTAAGCTTATTGCAGCTTTAATTTATTTCATTAACAATGAGGAAAGTCTTGCAAAAATTAGCCATGAACAACAGTGGCTGAACCCGTACCAGTCAGTTCGTCAAAGACAAGTACTCAAAAGGAAAATATTTTGCTGAAATGTATTCTCCAAAAAAGAGATAAATTGCAAAGAAGTCATAAGCCATTAGTAGACCTGGGGGAAGTTAGTTAAAGGATCCGCATTAAAATCAGTTCTAATTGCAGAAGAAAAATGTGATGATGTTCATACAATAAATAAATTGTTGTCATCATTAATCACGTCCATAGAGTTAAATCTTGAAATAGAAAATTTGAAAGAATGAGTAAGAATTTTTTAAATTTTTAATGATTGATTTTCAATATATATATATATATATATATATATATATATATGTATATATATATATATATATATATATATATATATATATATATATATATATATATATATGTATATATATATATATTGCCAGTATAAAATGGAAAAACTTATCATGAACTTTTATAATCAAAATATTGCGATAAGTTATTTTATAGTTATGTAGTCAAACCATGAATCAATGGCAGTGTCCAGAGTAGTATGAGGCAAGGTTGTCAGGAAGTAGCAATATTCACAGTAATTAAGTAAGATCTCGAAAATCCATTGATAAATTGGTGAACAATATTTTGTACCCCAAAAAAATCAACAGTAAATCAACCAACTATGGATTAAGCCAATAGAATATTGCAAAAAAAAGTATCAAGAATTAAATGGTTGTGTTTGTGCGTTCATACATCCACTTCATAAGAAAGGTAATAGAACGGACCCAAATAATTACAGCGGGATCTCTCTACTTCCAATCGCTTATAAGATATTATCCAAGTTCTGTTGAGCAGAATGGAAGAACGGGCTGATAGACGGGAGAATACCAAGCTGTTTTCCGACAAAGAAGATCATGCGCCGAACAGATATTCAAACTAAAAAGCATTCTGCGAACAAGAGCTGTAAGGAGCCAGAACATTTTAGTCATATTTGTCGACTTTAAAAGGCGCACGACTCAATTGACAGACAATCATTATTTAGTACCTTGACAGAGTTTAGAATTGACAAAAAACGAGAGAAATCATCAAACACTGACGAATACCTTCTCGAGAATGAAGTTCTTCGGGGAAATTTCTGATCCGTTTGAAATTATGACAGGACTCAGACAGGGAGATGAATTATCCCCAATGCTCTTCAACATCGCAATGGAAAAAATAATTAAAACCTGAGCAGAGGCTGAATTTGGAAAGAATAAGAGGAATACGCTTTGGCAGGGAAAGGAAAAACCTGGAATTCAAATGTTTAGTTTTTGCCGATGACCTTGCTATCTTAGCCAATAACCGAGTGGACGCTCGAAAGATGCTTGAGTGTCTTCATGAAATCGCAGTGGAAATGGGTCTTCAAATCCCCTATGAAAAGACAGAATATATGGAGTACAAGCACCAAAATCAGAGGTACATGGAGGTAAATCATGGGAATATAAAGAGAACAGAGGAGTTTAAATACCCAAAGCACTAGATAAGGAGACAAATAAAGGACGAGCCATAAAACTAGACCTGGCCTACAAGCTAACGCAGAACAAGTACAAGAAATGGGCATTATCCCAAGGCCAAAATCAGACTCCATAAATCGGTAGTACAACTCGAAGGATTGTACGCTTCGGAATCTACTATTTTAAATAAAAAAGTATCAAGAACTCGAAAAGAAAGAAAGGAGGATTCTGCGAAAAATACTCGGACCACAGAAAACTACTGATGGTATTTGAAGGATGAGGAAAAACGAGAAAAACTCTAAAAGAACTCTACAAATACACTGAGAAGATCACGGACACAATGAGGAAGCGGAGGTTGTAGTTCTACGGACACCTACTAAGAATGGATGAATGCAGACTGACCAGATATATCTTCAACTACATCATGGGGTTGTAGGCTACATCTAAATGGTAGATGAGTTGAAAAGTTTTGAATCACACTACAGATAGCCCACAACAGAAGAGAGTTTAGAAGGAGAGTAGACAGTAATTCTCGTATAAAAGCATTTCAGGAGAACCAACAATGAGGATTCCCAAACGGATCATTTCCGATGAAGAAAAAAGAAAAGAAGCGAACGTATGTAGAGGTTCTGCGAGGAGAAAAGAAAAAAAACAAAAAGTCTTAAGTTCTTTGCTGTCCATAGTTGGCCAAATTAATAAAAAATAGTTGTGATATTACAGAAGTTGGTGTAATTGTTAATAAAAAGCAACCTTGGATTTGTGCTAGTATTGATGGTGTTGTCATTGAAGATGAATGCATTACCAAGCTTGTGGTATCCAAATGTCGCATAAAATGTAAACAAAAACCAGTGATTGCCGTGGAATATCTTGAATCTTGTATTGTCAACTACTTTTATTTTGTAAACGGTGACGTCCAGCTAAAAAAAAGATCCATATTATAATCCAATACAAGTACAACTTTATGTCACAGTCAACGATGGCTGCTGCACAGTAACAATTCTTCGAGACAAAGCGTTTTTGAAGGAACCAATATTAGCTGCGGAAAATATTTACTTTAATCATTATTTACCTGCAACATATTTAGCAACAACAAAAGAAAATGATAAAATTGTTAGTAGTACCGTTGGGTTGCTTCGTAAAAGAAGCTTTACTGGAGTTAATATAATTAGTGAGGTATCTAGTTAATCAAATAAATGAAAATAATATTTTTTACAAATATTAAAAAAAAATAGTCCAGGATAATTTAGTTTCTTTGATATTTTACTAACTGTTATAACGTGTTTATACATTGTGTTACAATTATATATTTATTTATAACTATTTATAAACATTTAACTATATTATTACAAAACTAAATCAAAAGATAAGAAAAAGATTAATAAAGTCGGAACACAGCCTGAATATATAAATATATTCAACCTTTCAGGAGCTCTATAAAACTAATGAGTCTTTTTATGATGAGACTAGAACATCATGTTAGATTAAGACTAAAAGATAATATGTTGAAATAAAACTAATTTGAAAGTTCATTCATCTATTTTTCTTTATTTGAAACACGTTAGTCCACGTTAAACTTATATTTTGATTCGACTGTCCCCACCATATACTCTGCACCCAGCCACTAAGGCACATTGTTATCGAGTGATTTTCTTTCTGTCAATTTGGTAGTTTTTAACCTTGGAACAAATTAAAATCTTCTTGTGCATTTTCTTGTTTATTATTTCAAACAGGCTACAAAAGCAAACGAAGTTTAATGAAGTATAATTTTTTTTCGGATGAGCATATCATAATTGTTTACCGTCAAGCACAAAATTTATGTTGACTTGTGTAATAATTGAGTTTACAGAAAATAAAGAAATTTGAAACTACTAGGATAAACAATTAAATACTATATAAAGTTTAATAATATGATGAAAGGAAGCGCGATAGAAATCTTTATAAACCAGAAAATATTTTTAATGACTTCCTGCCGGTATTACAATTTAATTAAATCAAGTTGTTTTTCTCGCCAAAAGAAGTGAATATACATTAACCATAATTATTGCGTTATTATCATAATATAAAGCTTGCGAATCTCAAGAAAAAAGGAATTAAGATAGATAATATAAATTAATTCTTCTCAAAAATAAAAAGTGTATAAAATGTATTTAGTCAAACAAATTAACTTCAATCTGGAATTTTTCAGAAATGTTCTTTAACTAAATTAGTTAGTCTACTTGGTGGTTGGGAAGGTAATTTCCGTTTTACTTACTGTTTTTTTTTTTCACAGGTGTCACTAGTTTTCTTACCAGTTAATTTAATTCTGCACCGACATTGTAAATATATATACCTCTCATAATGTATTTATAAAGAAAATTATTCGAATAATGTGAATTTACTTTCCGAACAGCCCAATGTAAATTTGTTTTATCATCGTTTCATCTGCTTAATTTACTATTCCACTTTAGCTCAAGTTCAAAAATCCATAAAACGGTGATATTATTGCACACGTATCTAATTTCAGCACACTAATTTGCAATTTACTAAAGTGTACTCCATTGTTATCCGGCCTTGCCCAACCACTTTAATAACTAACACGATACACATCAGCATGTATACATGGAAAATTGCAAGAACTCAATAAAGTTTTTTAACATCGCAAAATTATAGCAAATGGAAGACTTTGATGTTCATTAGGTAATCTAATTTGCTTAGTCTAATCTATCTTATTGTCTAATCAAATTAAATCTGTCTTGATGTTATTGATTATTTTATCTGTGTTATCAAACTAAATATTTCTTGATTTCATTGATCATCTTATCTGTCTTATCAAGTTAAATCGTATTGCTCACTGTTCGCAACAATTTAAGAATGCCTTCGGCATTACCCAATATCAATCCATAATATAACCCATAAAGGAAAACCCAAAACGATACCCTGTAAACGATATCAGCAACTTATCTGCTAGATTTAGTAGTAGCTAATATCAACCACAACTTGTCTGTTTCACACTCCATATTTTCCCTAGTTAAAGAGGATAAATATCATCCTGCTGTAGATATTAATTTATCTATTTCCAAAACATATAATATTCGTTCGTTTCATATTATACTCGAATGACGTATAATTTTCGTAAAGCAAACTTATTGTTACTGTATCAAGACTTTTGTGATATTGATCATCTCCCTTGGAACACTACAATAACATCAATTACGCTGTGGATTCCTTTTATACTGCGTTGTATCATTGCTTGGATAAATTTGTGCCCAGGAAAGCTTACTCAGCGTCAATGTATTCTCTCTTTTCCTATCCTACCTAGTAAGATGGTATACCCAAAATATGGTCTGAAATATGGTCTTTCTTGCGCCTGTAAGTACGATATTGGAAGAATTGGTCAAAACTGCTAATCGCCTATTTTACGACATATGCCGTCGACTTTGCGGATTTAAGACATTCTTAAAATTCTTATGATGACTTGAATTCTTATGATGGAAACCAATACTAAGAAAAATACATCTGATGTGTGGAAATATTTAAATTACAAACGTGTCCTCATTCGTGTCAATCATTCATGAATTCCTAGTACACTTCACATTTAAGATTCCGAGTTTTCCAAGCCTTATACCACTGTCAACGTTTTTGCTGACTTATTCTCAAGTCCATTCTCTTCATTTGATGCTACAGTTCTTACTGAATATCTGAATAACTTTGTTCCCTTTAATTTTTCCGAAGTTAATGAAGACAACCTTTTTCTAATTTTGTCTCAATTATCTAATAAATTTACATCTGGTGATGATTCTATACTTTCCATTTTAGTGCGTGATTGTAGGTTTGTTTTCGCTCGACACTTCAATCAATTTAATCTATCCATTAAAGCTTGCACTTTCTCGAATATGTGTAAACGCGTTCGCATCTCTCCAGTCTTCAAGAATAGTGACTTGTGTGACCAAATAAGTCTTGTGTGTCCAATTATAGGCCAATATCCATATTATCTAATTTTGGTAGAGTTTTCGAAATTTTCATCTACCGTGTTATTTATAATCAAGTAAAAAGTTTTATTTCTCCTAAACAACATGGCTTTCTGAATGTTCCAATTTAGCAACATTAGCACAAAATGAATCTGAGCAAATCGATAACCGCGGACATGTTGATGTGATATATAAAGGTTTATTTAAAGCATTCGACAAGAAACAACACAACCTTATTTTACAAAAACTTTATAACCTAAGTTTAAACTGTGAAGCGTTAGTACTGTTTAAGTAATATTTAGAAAATAGAGTTTGTTACGTATACTATAATGGCTTCGTAATTTAATTTGTAATGGCAACTGAATTTCTGGCAACATAGGGTATCCCCAAGGTTCTAACTTGGGTCCATTATTATTCATTATCTTCATTAATGACCTACTGTATGCATTATTAGGTCCCGCCTTAGAATTTGCTAACGACATAAAACTATATACTGTAAGGCCTCGCTTAACGCGTAGGCAACGTTCCATCAAAGTAGAGCGTAATGCGAAACACCGCTAAACGAGGTTATCTTAACATGTAAATAATGGGGTTAGGGGAAGATGGATAGAAAATTGGTTAGGTATTAAATTTAATAAATCTTTTTTTTAATAAAAATAAAACCTTTATTTTTTATTTTATACATTTATACAATTATTTCTTACCAAAATATATACGTATATATACATATAAAAACGAATAAAATTCTAAGTCAGTCAAATCAGTCAGTCTATTCTGTGTTTCCAATTTTCTGCGTTTTTGTCAAGAAAGCATCTAATGTAGTTTGCGGATAAAGTGGATAAGTGGATAAAGCATCTATAATACCCCGTCTTGCTTTTGAACTCCTGTCAAAATTTGGATCATTTTCAACAAATTCTTGTTGCCATCGAATTAAATGCCATCGAATGTTCTTTTTGCTCTTCTTCGAAATCAATATTTCATCCATATCGACAGAGTGTCCAATGTCTTTGCTCTTACTTAAATCTGGCCAAATGTTCTTTCATACCCCTTTCAAAGATACTTCTGTTATCTCATTCCAAGAAAGGTTTATATTTGCTACAGCATTCATGATATTGTAGTTTTCTGCAAAACAGGCCTGTTTCATCGATATTAAAAACCAATTCCTGAGAATAGTTTCCTTTTTCAATTATTGTTTTTAATGTGGCTCGAAGTTCAGCCGTTGCTTTCGTGTCACCACTTGCTTCTCCTGTTATCTTTATGTTGTGAAGATGATTTCGATGTTTAAATCTATTAAACCATCCTCGACTAGCAACAAAAGTTTCACTTATGTCACTTACCTCAGCCTGAATGTAATTAAAAATTCTTCTAGATTTTTTCCATTATGATAGATTGGCTTAATGGCCTATTGCGTACAATTTCGTCGTCAATCCATATAGACAGTCGTTTTTACGTTTCCTCTATAATGTTATTTCTAGAGGGGGTAAATCTAGTTGAAGAGCTTGACGTAGTTGCAGTTGCCGATGACAGTATTTTTTCATTATTCTTAAGAATTGTCCTTATTCTTGAAGTTACCAAATTCAATTCAGAACTAATTTGAGATTGACGTTCACCAGAAACTAATCTTCTAATCACTTGCATTTTAGTTTCCAGTGAAATGCTTTGTCTGGTTGCTTTCTTTTCTTGTTTTTCATTATTACCCATGATAAAAACTAAAGATCATAATATTTGTCACTGTATTAATCGTTATAGTATTATATAAATTCATACTTACAATAATGTCAACAAGTTTTTCTAATGACAAAAATGCGTCCGTACAGCACTGCACCAAACAAGAAACACAACTACAGTGTTTCGGATATGTTATGTACATATATGGAAACGTAGCGCTACGCATAATTTCGGGGAATCCCCGTAGCGCTGCGAGTACTTTCGGGGAATCCCTGGGTTGAAATAAAAGATCGATAAACCGAAACAGCGCTAAACGAAACAGCGTTAAGCGGGGTCTTACTGTAAATCGATTAGGTCCCATGAGGATATGTTGCTCTTACAAAGTAAGATGGACTCATTTTTGAGATGGTGTGTTAATCACAAATTAATACTTAATACCACCAAGTGTTATGTTACGTACTAAGAAACTCTACCAGGGGTACCTACACCAGGGGTCGGCAACCTGTTTTAAGTAAAGAGCTATTTTCCTTAAAAAAAATAGCAAATCGTATGCAACAGCAGAAGGGACGATGTTATTAAAAATCACTGTAGATAATGTATTTAATTATTTTATCTACTCGCACACCAAAATGAACACATTAATAAGTAAATTATTGTTTGTAAAGGATAGCATTATTATAATTGTGTGTAAAAGTATCCAAACCGTGCGTAAAAATCCAATGTAAATTAAATGGAGTTACTGTTTGTTGTTACTATGACAACAACTCGCGTCACTAAACCAAAAACATAGACGTAGTGAAAACAATTTTTCTGACGTATATTAAAATTTTCTTTCTAAAGAAGTCTCGGCCCCTCAGTCTGGATTTAGCTGGCTCTAATATAACTTAACCTAACCATAACCTAATTTAGATTAACCTAGGTTACATTGACAACGACCGAATAATATTTCCTTCACTGTGAGATTTTACTAGTTTTTACTAGCAAATATACTAGGTATTACCAATTTTTGAACGTTCTAACGTTATTGTGTCAGTGGTTTGAAATATATTGTCGGCCTAAATTACGATTTTTCAATATTATCGGTAATAGGTAAGAAACAATTATTTTTTTTGACGATTCAAGAGTATTTTAACATGCTTCGTAGATAAACAACTCATGCACAAAAGCTGTTCTTCACACACGTGTATCATAAAACCTCACGCACTTATCACACCTCTTGATGCATTACGCAATGAAAGGTTAACATGTCTGTTTTAAAACGGCTACGTACTTTTCTCGGGTAATTTAAACATATCGCATGTAATTTTTCTAAATGTCTCTCAATCTCTATTTTATGAACAAAAGTTTTATTTGTTCCAATGAACTTAAAATACATATTATGGGCAAGTTGAAGAGCCATACAACTTAGATAAAATACAACTTTCCTATAAAAACCACTTATACAATTGATGGTAGCCCAATCACAAAGAAGAAAATAATAAAAGATCTTGATATTATATTTGACTCTCGCCTAACATTTCTGCACCAAATTGATTGGTATGCTCCGTGCATGTAATGCGCGTTCGTCGCAACTTCACAGACACTAACCTAATGAAGCTAGTTTTTTGTACATACGTCCTTTGCAAACTGGTGTGCGCTATTCTCGTGTGGTTTCCTTTATATCCACCAGACTCGTTCAAACTTCATCGACGTTTTTTGAAATACTTGTCCTACAGGCTCGATGGAGTTTATCCTGCGATAGGAACAATTATCTCAAACAATTATTAATAAGACATAACATCGTTTACCTAGAACAGAGGTCGGCAGACTGAGGCTCGCGAGCCACGTGCGGCTCTTTCCACAGGTTTTTGCAGCTCTTCAAACATGAAATACTCCGCTTCAAACATGGAACATTCCTTCGATCAAGCAGTTAAGCTACGTGTTTTTTAAAGCCTTTTTCAAACTGTTTCAAATTTTGATTGGTAATTATGATTGACATACAATCTGAGATGTAAGAACTGAGATACAAAAGAAACAGAACTGATCAAAAGTACCTACAGAATGAAATATTATACACTAAAATTGCATCCGAATTAATCGAGATATAAGCTAAACAAAATTATATGATAATTGACTAAAGAGGTGAAACCAAACTAATTATACAATCATACCAACTTTTATTAAAGCGGAATAATTTTCTGAAAAAACGAGGAGATTCTCGAAAATATTATTGTTTAAAAACACTTTTACCCCATTTGCTTGAGAACTTGGCACTTCTCACTTTAAAGTTCCCGCTCTAGAACAGTGCTTCCCAAACTTGTTGTTGTCGCAGCTCCCCTGCAACTCATATCGATAAACCACGGCCCCCTATTTTTTTTTAGAAATCAGTCAGATTATGTAAAACTGAGCCATTACATAATTTGTCGGCAGTTCGTTTTGTTCATCCAATTCCTGTAGCTCATAAAATCTCCACTTTTAAGAGGCACTTGTTCAACTGGGATTTACACTATCTGACTTACATACTTACTGATTCGACGTGTAAGAAATACCTAAGTGCTGTCTTCTGATAGTATAATGTTAAGCATCTTTATTATCAGACCTATTTATTCACAATCTACCTAGTCATATGTAGTATTTAAAATATAATACACGAACTGTCAGCAGATCATGCAAGGACTCGGTTTTACACAATCTGACGGTTTTCACTATATGACTACGGCATATACATATATATATTCTAAAACTGAATACACTATTATTAGTAAATGAAGAAAATTGATTATTAAAATTCCTTATTACTAATAAATTAGTAGACAATACAGCTGAAAAAAATCATTAGCATTTAAAAATCATTTAGCTTTAGTAATGTTTCGGGCGTTTTTAAGAGGTCAAATTCTGTGCAATGTGAAATAAAAAGCATGACAAAAAAATCAATAACTGTTTGTTGCAAACAAAAAATTAAATAATTATAAGCATTAATTGCATTAATGTTAATAGATTAAATTTAAATAATAAAAAGATATAAATAGATATAAAAGTTAGAAAATTAAATACTTATAAGCATTAATTGCATTAATGTTAATAGATTAAATTTAATGTAATGGATGTGTTGGAATTATTATTACACAACAAATTTAGATCTGGCGTTATATTTGAATTTGATATTCTAAGATTATTTTCTAATGATTCTGTTGATAGGCATGATCTATGCTTGTTCTTAATTAATAACATAGTTGAAAATGCCGTTTCAAACAGACAACCGCGGGATTATCTAAAAATTCTAGATTATCTGGATTAAAAGAAAACAAAAACAATTTTACATATCTTATGTACATATTTTACATATCATATTATTTCAAAAATAATAAAATATGTATCTATATGGGTAAACATGTACATACAAAAAATATGTACAAACTTAGAACAGATAGTAAGACAATTGTAAAGTGGAGTTAGCTTGGTCAGAATCGTCAATCAAGGTTTCAGATTTAATAGCAGGGTGTATTGGCCAGACCTTTTTCCAAGAACACTGGATGGTGTTGTTTATATCTGGTGCGGGGCAGTGTAAATAAAAGACACGTGTTTCCCCAATGCGCCGGATTACGGAACATGCCGGATTAATCAATCTCCGGATTATCAAAATTATACTGTATTACTAAATGGTGTTATCCAATCAATTTCTTTAGTTTGATTTAAATTCGGAAAATACTTTTCAAAAATGTTAATTGTTTCTGTTAAATGATTTACGATATTTGTTTTAAGTTCTGTTGACAACGACATCAAGAAATTTATGCAAAGAAATAAAAATATTTGTGTTTTCTTGTCCAAAGCTCTTGCTATATACAGACAATATTTTTTAAAGGCTTGTAGCTTATTGTTAAGAATCAGTAAATTGGTACTCTTTCCCTGAAGAGAAAGATTCAGTTCATTACCCTTTTCGAAAAAATCTGCTAAAAACGAAATTAGACATATCCATCGCAAAAAAGGGCAATTAAATCTGGTTCCTTTTCTAGAAGAAATATCCTAAGCTCGTCTTTTAAATGTAGATTCTTTATTTATTCTTATACTACTTTTGTGTGATATAACTCTCAATGTCTTTCAATTGTAGTGACTTTCATGTTCAGTACGCATTTCTTTGCATAAAATGCGAAATAATCTTGATAAACTCGCATTGCGGTTTACAAAAGTTACTATTGTTGAAACATTTAACACCTCATTTAGTTCGTTTTCCATTCTTCTAAAAACTAAATTTTCTCTATGGATAATACAATACACATGTTTCGCATGTTTGCCATTTTTTTTACCTCAGATATAAATCCTGAAATCTTACCGATCATTGCTGCTACACCATCAGTGCATACACCAACGCATTTTTTCCATGCTAATTAATTTCTCAAAAAAAATAATAATTTCACAGTTATACAGTTTTATGACAGTTTTAAAAATATCAACACCTTTTGTAATGCTAGAAAGATTTCTACAAAGCAACATATCTTCATGAAGCTGTAGATTGTATTGATATTTAATAAAAGCTATTAATTTAGCATCATTTGTGTTATAGGTAGATTCGTCCAGCTGAATGGCAAATTTACTGCTTTGTTTTATGCGTCGGCAATGCAATGCAATCCATTCTTCTTTTAATTGTATTATTGGACACAGGAATCAGAGACAAGTATCTAAACACATGCAGATCAGTGGAACATTCAGTATTTCGTAATTGAGTCCAGTAACAAGGCGCTATGTTTGATTTGCAATGAAAGCATAGCCGTTTTCAAGGAACATAACATTAAACGTCATTATGAAACAAAACATTTTCAAAATTACTCAAAATATACAGGAAGTTTACGGACAGAAAAATTCGAAGCCATGAAGCCAGAATTGAAATCGCAGCAATCTTCATTTACAAAACTCAAAACTGAACAAGAGGCTGCAACTCGTGCCAGCTTTGGTGTGGCTCTTGAAATTGCAAAACGTGGAAAACCATTCAACGATGGAGAAATGATCAAAGAATGCATAATTGCAGTAGCCGAAGAAATGTGCCCTGAAAAGGTAAATTTATTAAAAACTGTCAGTATGTCAGCAAACACTGTGGCTCGAAGGGTAGAAAACATCGCTGAAAATATATCCTCTCAACTGTTCGACAAAAATTAACATGTTGAGTGGTTTTCTTTGGCCTTGGATAAGTCAATGGATGTGTCAGATACTGCTCAGGTGTTATATTCGAGGAGTAGATAAAAGCTATGAAGTGCATGAAGAACTTCTTGATATATATAGTATTCATGGCACAACTACTGGTACAGATATTTTGAAAGGAGTTGAAATGGCTATTAATCAAAAGAACCTTCGATGGAAAAACTTGAAATGTATTACAACTGATGGAGGCAAAAACATAAGTGGGAAAGATAAAGGAGTGGTCGCTCTTGTGGCAAAGGCTGTAGAAAATGACGGTGGTTCAAAACCATTAGTCATCATTGTATCATTCATCAACAGTCTTTGTGCGGAAAATGTTTGGATATGTCTGAAGTTCTGAAACCAGTCATATCAACTGTTAATTTTATCAGATCTTTTGGGCTGAATCACCGACAATTCCGACAATTTATTGAAGAGATTGGAGAAAATGACTTACCTTATCATACTGCCGTACGTTGGCTTAGCTGTGGGAAAGTCCTTTAGCGCTTTTTTGAACTTGATTTGAACGTGATCGAATTTTTTTTTAATGAAAAGCATCGCCCTCTTACTGAATTACAAAACAACGCATGGCTGTGGAAGTTAGCATTCTATGTTGATTTGACAAAACATGTGAACGAACTGAATTTGAGATTGCAACGAGAAAGCCAGCATCTTCCTGATTTATACACTAATATCAAATCATTCCGGAAGAAATTGATACTGTTTCAATCACAACTACGAAGTAAATGTTTTTCACATTTTAAAACATGTGAAATATTCAGCCACACCACTGAGACTGAGTTTCCTATCGATTTTGCAATCGAAACTTTGAGCGCTTTGAAAATAAATTTTGATACTCGTTTCTCGGACTTTGATGCCATTGCGAATCAAATTAAGATTTTTCAGAATCCTTTTGATACTGACATTGAAACCCTAGCCCCGGAACTTCAAATGGAAATGATTGATCTACAGTGCAGTGATATAATTAAGAACAAATATCAAAACTCATCTTAGTTGGAATTTTATAAGTCTTCCACTGACACAATTTGATAATTTGCATAAATTTGCTCGTGGGCTGTTTTCTGTTTTTGGTACTACTTATGTGTGTGAAAAAAACCTTCTCCAAAATGAAGTACACAAAAAAAGTTTACAGATCTAAATTAACTGATGAGCGTCTTAAATCTCTTTTAATAATTGGTACAAGTAAAATTAGTCCACAACTACAAACTATTGTCAGTGGAAAATCTCAATTACATAAATCTCATTAGTATTTCATATGTCATTATGCTTGTTATAAGTTATGTTTTTATTTAAAATGTATAAAATGTTAGTTGGATTCATTTCAATAATTTGTTAGTTATTATATACTGAAGTTAAATTTTCTGCATATTATACATGTCTTTACTCATTACAATTCTGTGTTTCTTTATCCAACTTATCACAAAAACAATAACAATAAGCCTACAACAATGTTATGAGTAGTTAGCCCATGACCATATCAATGTGGCCCTCGGGCCGTAGTTTGGAGACCCCTGTTCTAAACTATGAACTGTCTCACAAATTTTTATCGCTGGTGTAAAACAAGATCTTCGTCAATGGTATCAGGTTTTCTTGCTTTTGCGATAAGTAAAGCAATTGTAAAAGAAGCTTTCAATATTTTGTCATTAAGTTTAGTATGTTTCGAAAAAAAGTTAGTTTGACGTTTTAAATCTCTAGCTTTCTTGTCAAAGAAATCAATTGGTTTATTTTTAAATTCACTATACATGGTATTTATACCATTCATCATATATATTTTATATATTATATTTTATATTAAATGTCTAAAAAGTTTTCCTGGTCTCATAGCATCATTTGACAATGTTTTTAAACAAATTATACACATCGGTTTTTCTTCATTTTCGCCCGAGGAATTTTGTTTATTATTTAGTGGAAAAATTTACGTTTCACACCAACTGCAACGGTTTAAAATGCTACATTAAAAAAATAATAAATCAGTACGGCTATTTAAGCAGTTTCTAAATTATAATCATTTTAGATTTACGATATTTTAACGGAGTTTATAATTTTAATTGAAGTATGTGCATATTTGACAGTTATATTCGCGGCTATTCGCGGCCCCCTTGCGAGTAGGCCCCGGCCCCCTAGGGGGCACGGCTCACCAGTTTGGGAAGCACTGCTCTAGAAGATATAAGGAGTCATTGCTGTGCACAATATACTTCCAAGCTCCTGCATAGTCAGATAGACTGCTTATATATATATATATATATATATATATATATATATATATATATATATATATATACAGCGAGGTTCCTACAGCCTTTGCCGCATCCCGCACTTCTTTTTCCACCTCTCCTTAACTCTCCAGTGCTCTTCTTCTATGGCTCTATCTTTAATGGTTTCCATAATACTATCTATCCATTTTATTGCTGGTCTGCCTCTTCTTCTCCTTGCTCTTGGTATATATTGGAATGCTATTTTAGGCCATCTTTCTCCAGTCATCCTTTGCATATGTGCATACCACTTTAATTGCCGTTTCTATGTCGTCTGTAGTGCCATAGACTCTCCTCGTCCGTCTTCTTATATGTTCATTTCTTACACGATCTAGTTTGGACGTTTGACAAGGTCTTCGTAGAAAGTCCATTTCTACTACCTCTATACTTTTTTTTATTCCTGTGAAACTTGCCAACATTCTGAACCATAAGCTGTTATTGGTTCAACGATAGATTTGTATACCCTCATTTTTGGTTTCAGTTTAATTTCATTTGACCATAGCATTGAATTTAACAAGCAGATAGCCTTTTTCCCTTGTCCAAGTCTATTTTCTATATCCTTTTTTGTTGTTCCTTCTTCTGAGATGATAGTTCCTAAGTATTTGTATGCCCTACATTTTTTAATCTTTCTTAACTCCAGTTCTGGGTCTTCTCCTTCTTCCCCGACACGCAGATATTCTGTTTTTGACATATTCATGTTTAACCCCCATTCCGAATACTCTCCTTTTTAGTTTCTTAACATATAATCTATATCTCTTTCATCACTTGCTATTATCACTTGGTCGTCAACAAATAGCAGGCTTGTCAAACAATGTTCACCTGTTCTTATTCCCATTCCTGTTTACCCATTCCCATTCTTGTTTCCTTATTCCCTATTTACCTTTTGACTCGATATATATATATATATATATATATATATATATATATATATATATATATATATATCTGATTGCCCGACAGTATTCACGATTTATCCTAATCCTCGTCAATGTTTCAAAAAGCTTTTTCCAGGGTACTGTATCCAAAGCTTTCTCCAAGTCGATAAATAAAAGGTGTGTGGGTAGGTTTCTATCTTTTATATATGTTTTTATATATGTTTTTTTCTATTATATATGTATATGTATATGTATATACGTATGTATGGATGTGTGTGGGTATATCTGTATGTATATATTATTGTTATATCATTAGGGTTCGCTCTGTGGAACAAATAAAATATTAATATTTTTATTGATTATTTTCTCTTATCAAACTAAATCTACCTTGATCTTATTTATTTTCTTATCCGTCTATAAAATGCATCTAATCTTATTTTGGACTGACCTGCAATGACTAGTAGTTCATATTTTTATTTAGTCCATTTAATTTCCTTAATTTCCATTCAACTAACTTCAACTCGAGTTCATCCAAATACACTATCAAAATTCATTTTAGTTTCATTAGAGCCAATATATCTGGAATCAAAGCCGGCAATTGCGAACAAAATTGTTTTAGTTGCAAAACCCTTTATGTCTAGAAGCAACTTGGAACGAGCTAAACATTGCTGGAGACCACTTGAAACGTTTTGTTACGCAACAAACTTGTATCGCCCAGCTACAATGAACTTACAATTAATCATCAAAACAAAGTCATAAAGCCAGTTATTACATTGCATGTTATAAACGATGTAATATGTGTTTATTACTATATTATACGGACTAATTACTATTTAATAAAACTGTTCCATAAACTTTGAATATGTATTTGTTATCTACATCTGCCTAATCCGTTTGTTAGTGTAGTCCGTCTTTCTAGTTTTGGTAATCTAAGTCTTTCTGTGTTTAGTTTCTTCTGTCTAGTCTGATGTCTGGTATTGTCATTTCGGATTTAATTTCTTTATCTCGTTTTCATTTTTAACTTTGTATATATACATTTATAGAGTGTGCATATCTTAGCCTTTCCGGCTAATTCTTATCTTGTCGTTGAATATGATTGAAGCAAGTCAAGTATAAAATTCAATTATATATTGTAGTTGGCTTGAATTGAATATATGATGTCCCTCCATAACAGCATGAATTAATAAATAAATGCGGGGGACACGTAAATGCTGACAAGGGTCGAATAGGTGTATGTGTATAAACAAGTTCGGTATAATTTTATGAATAAAACCCTTCCTTTTATAATAAAAAGGGTCCACCAATTTTATTATGCAAACCCACCCTTATCAACGCTCACCAGTAAACATTTTACACTTTTCCTCATATAAAACTATGCTTAATATTCGAAAGTCTCTGCCGTGGACAAAACCGACAAACGTAGAATACACAAGAATAAAGAGGCATTGCAACAACGAGTGAAAGAACGTGTTACGAAATATATTTTTCTTCTGTGACAATTTAAATGAGACAAAACACATTATTCGAGTCTGTCTCGCGTTTTGCAGCGAGGGATAAATAAAGCGGAAAATAATTCAGTCAATTCATTCGGCCAAGACGTGACAGTGCTATAAATTACGGCGACCATTACTTCGTTTCCACCGCGTTGGGCACCAACAAACGAAAAATACAATGAAATACACAATTATTGCCGACAGATATACACGATAATTATAAAAATGTCTATTATGAAGTTTTAATATGTTCCTTATACGCCAACGTGCGAAATTCTAATTTAAATGAATGTTTAAAATCATATATGTTCTGCTTGATATTTTTTTTTTTTAATTTTAGAGAAGACTAACATTTAGAGGAATATACAGAACATTAGACTAGTCTGTTCTTATATACCTAGCTTAATTAATTTGATTCTGTGATTTTATTTCTGATTATAAATTTTGCAGGAAATTATAATTAGATTATTGGTAATATTTGCGTCCGCTTAATCCCAATGGGTTTGTAATAGTCTGATATATATTATTGCTATCCTGTATAACGCATCGTCGGTTATAATATCATCCCTAAGCAGGATTAGAATTTCGGGAGACGCGAATGATTGCTTCATCCTCCCAAATGAGTTGTCTGGTCGCGCAAGACCCAAACTCGATTCGGCCGATGCTTTACGCACGATTATCCCGATCGTTTATATAAAATGTTTATCCGTATTTCTTGCGGTTGAGCGAAACGCGTGGCCCATTTTGTATCCTCGAATATAATAAATGGCCTGGCCGAACAAAGCCGCTGCACACAATATGTTGATGCGCCATAGGAGCAAACCGACACAGCGGCCTAAACGATTTATAAATCGCCATCGAGTATCCGATGCTTTGGTTTTGTTATTCATTTGTTATTATTTTTTTGCTGTATTATTCTCGTTTTTTCTGTTGTATGCGGTTGCTAGCTTATATTGTGGAAAGATATTGATGTTGGAACGAGGCATGTAAACATATTTTTGCGAAGTTTGTTTAGTTTAATCCGATCAACCTAGTAATGTAAAAAAACAGTATATAACTTTTTCTACTCGAATTTTTTATATTGCCTTTTTGTTGAAAATGGCTTTGTAATTAATTAATGCGTTAGGGTTGCAAGGGTTGCAATTAATTACAAAGTTAATAAATTGTAATTAATACGTTAGTTGCTACAATGGAAACAAAATGTATGCCTGGGCCAAGTCGCATTTTCAGCCAATATTACTTGTAATTTTGAGATAAAAACACCCATTACTAGGAAATATTGTTTTGTTATTTTTTCTGATTATTTTTTTATGAAATTTTTTTATTAGTCTAGACCAGTGGTCGCCAAATTGGTCGATGCCCCAAGGGGTCGATAATAGTTCCCCAGGGGTCGATTAATACACGAGGGTCGAAATGGGTTCGTTTAATACACCGGGATCGAGAGGGTGTTGATTAATACCAAAGGGGATCAATTTAACTGTCTAGGAAAAAAATAGAATATTCCAATAAAAATTGGAATTCGTAAACGTTCCGAAAATTCGAAACATCGAGCAAAGATAACCTGCCAGGAAGATCGAATGTAGATGAAACCATTGATGAAGTTGTTTCAATTTATCTATGTGAGGACGAGCCAGAAGAAGATTTAGATGAGAGACATGACATAAGTTGGGGTCCTGTAGCGGGTCTTTCTATAAAGAAATTTGACTTTCAAGTACGTAGTCTCGGAATAAAATATACTATACGAAATGCACTTAAACAAATCTCCTGCTGCTTTTGTTTATTTATTGATACGCTCTTCTTCAGCATATCGCTACTGAAACAAAATAGATATGCTTTACAAAAAAATCATCTGCTGACGTTGGCGTTGAAAACTTTCTCCTACACAAATCCTAATGAATTCTGGGTTTTTTGCTATTTCCATATGGACGGAAGAATCCAAATACCCAAAAATGTCTGAGTATTGGTGCACGAAAGTGATACATAAATAAAATTCTTTTTATAATGTCAAGTAACAGATATGAACTGATTTTGTGCATGATATATTTCAACGATAATGAGTCTCCAAATATGATATAAGGATATAGACATCATGAGTTGACTTCTCTCATCACCTAACGGAAAGACAAAATAAAGAATATTATACTCCAGGGGAGAGTGTATGTATTGACGAGACGCTAGTTCCTTTCAGAGGAGACTTGTCATTCAAGCAGTATATCGAGAACAAACGACACAAATTTGGCATAAAATTGGTCTAACTATGCTGCGAGAAAGATTACACATACGACCTTAGCCTTTACTACGTAAAGGAGAGTTTGCGCAATCAATCGGTTCCGTCCAAAATCGTCACGTCGCTTTTAAATAATTTTCTAGATGTCGGCCGCGAACTTCACACCTATAACTACTATATAAATGTTGAGTTGGCACATCAACTATTGAACAGGAATACGCACCTTGTCGGTCCTTTGAGGAGCAACAGGAACCATAATTCAAAAGAAGTTGTATTAAAAGTACTAAGGAAAGGAGAATATTACGCTGTGGTCATTCTGAAATGGAAACATAAGCGTGATTTGCTGACATTGAGTACAAAACACACCAATACAGTAAGTCAGGGGTTCCCAAAGTGCGGTCCGCGGGCAAAATGCGGCCCGCGAATCTTGTGAATGTGGCCCGCGATGTCGACGCCATGATTTAATATATCAATATTAAATAAACAGTAAAATAGATAATTTTACGAATAAAATACAATAAAATGTGGGTGCGATTTTCCAGCCCATCAAATAAACTTTTCATAAAGGTAAAAAAGTATAAAAGTGTCTGTACCATAAATACAGATATAGAACGACACTACGAACTAAGAAAATCCTGCAGTGGTCAGAAATTGATATTGAAAAATTTTGTTAAACAAAATAAATCCTCCGTTTTGGATTGCTATGTTATTGCGCAAGAAATTGCCAAACATAGTAAACCATTTTTAGAAGGAGATTTTTTTTTAGATTGTATGTTAAACGTTGTCGACATAGTGCGCCCAGATAAAAAGTCTTCATCCAATGATATTTGCTCGAAAATGACCACTTCTCATAAAATAGAAGATATTGTTGAGGATATTTTACAACAGTTACAAGAAATTTCAAAATCGTTTACTGCTTTTTCCATTGCTTTGGACGAAAGTACCGATATATACGACTCGGCACAACTCCTAATATTTATTCGTGGAGTTACTGAAATTTCATAAATTTTGAAGAGTTATTGTCAATGGGAAGCTTAAAAATTCCATAGAAGGGGAAGTGATATATTTTACGCGGTGGAGCATGCTTTTGATTCGAACAATATTAATTGGAACAATTTGGTAGGAGTAACTAGAGACGATGCTAAGACCATCTAAGATGGGCCACAAATCCAAAAATGGGTTAATACATTTTTTAAAAAACAAGTTGTAAGATGTAAAAGATGTTGTTGAAAGATGATGTAATTTATCGGTATTGTCAGTATACCGATAAATTACATCATTGTCATTGTAATACTCACAATTCCAGGAAAATCTTATAGCACAAGTGTTAAAATGAATATTTTATGAATGATATTATTAATACAGTTAATTTTATAACAAAACATATTGTCAATCACCGCCAATTTAAAACTTTCTTAGAAGAATCTGAGTCTCCATTTGGATACGTAATATATTTTTCAAACGTTCGATGGCTTTGAAGAGGACAAACATAAAAAGGGAAAGAAATTACAAACTTTTTAACAAGAAAAAATAGTTGCCTCATTGCAAAATATTATCTGGTTATGCGACTTGAAATTTCTAGTAGACATAATTGGTGATGCATGACTTAATAAATTACAAAGTAATTAGTTTTTGACCCGCCCAGGAAAAACTTTGGGAATCCCTGCAGTAAGTGGTCATTCTAAAATGGAAATATAAACTTGATGTGCTGACATTGAGTGCAAAACACACCAATACAGTATGTATAGTTCATCGTAAAAGAAACGAAGTGATAAGCCTTATATTATTATAGGCTATAATAATTGTAAGGCTTTTATCGACCTATCGTTACCAGATAAAATCATAATCATCGCCATTAAGAAAAAGCATAAATTGATAACGTAAATTAGCCTTTCAGCTCTTATTTGGCACGACCATTGTCAAAGCTTATATTCTCCATAGAACTGATACGCAAGCGAATATTTCCATAACTGAATTTATATAACAAATAGTTGAAGAATTCCCCGCCCCGGAAGGAAGACAAGGAACAAAGAACAAAAGTACCCGAATCCGAAGTTAGTCGTTGAGGTCAGTCCTGTGAAGTTAGCAACCGAATTTGCAAAAATACAATATTACATCAGAGTTCCCGGCAGATATGAAATAGTTCTAGAGTACTTTGTGCAAAATTTCAATAGTTCTGCAGAATTTCGCGAAATAAATGGAAAATACCAAAATTGAGCTAGCAACCACTTTTGAGAAAAACTGTGCGGTTTTTACATATTCCTGTACCTCGACCATAGTTCTGGAGTACTTGATCAATTTTGCAAAAAGTTCTGCAAAAATTGACATTTTGCAAAGAAAAAATTGAATTTTGAAACTTGCAAAAACAGTTCTATTCGCGGATCTGAATAGCACCCTAAGAGTTCTATCAAAGATCCCTTTGTCATTTTTTGATAACTCTTAGAGTTCTATCGAAAATCCTTATAATTTTGTTCTGTAAAGTTAAAAATTAGGAAGAGTTGCGAAAAATTAGACTTCACCAACGCGACGAAGTGAAGATGAAAAAAAAATCGCGTGACAGTTCTGTTTGTAGTTCCCAGTAGAACTGTTAGAGTTCTATCGAAAATCCTTATAACATTTTTCTTCAAAGTTCAAAATTCGAAAGATATTCGAAAAATTAGACTTCACCGATGCGACGAAGCAAAGAGAAAAAAATCGCGCAATAGTTCTGTTTGCAGTTCCTGGTAGAACTCTTAGAGTTCTATCGAACATCCTTATAACAATTTTCTCCAAAGTTAAAAATTCAAGAGATATGGGAAAATTTTTCACTTCAATGGTGAATTCGAAATTCAATCGTGAACTTGTATTTTTCGTTTATCTTTCCAATGTTTACAGAAAAATGTTATAAGGATTTTCGATAGAACTCTAAGAGTTCTTCCAAGAATTGCAAGCAGAACTATTGCGCGATTAATTTCTCCATGCTTCGCCGCATCGGTGAAGTTTAATTTTCCCATATCTCTCGAATTTTTAACTTTGGAGAAAAATGTTATAAGAATTTTTGATAGAACTCTAAAAGTTTTACCAGGAACTGCAAACAGAACTATTGCGCGATTATTTTCTCTTTGCTTCGTCGCATCCGGGAAGTCTAATTTCTCGTATATCTTTCGAATTTTTAACTTTGAAGAAAAATGTTATAAGGATTTTCAATAGAACTCTAAGAGTTCTACCAGGAACTGCAAACAGAACTATTGCGCGATTATTTTCTCTTTGCTTCGTCGCATCGGGGGAAGTCTAATTTTTCGCGTATCTTTCGAATTTTTAACTTTGACAAAAAATGTTATGAGGATTTTCGATAGAACTCTAAGAGTTCTGCAAAACTGCAAACAGAACTATTGCGCGATTATTTTCTCTTTGCTTCGGTGAAGTCTAATTTTTCGCGTATCTTTCGAATTTTTAACTTTGAAGAAAAATGTTTTAAGGATTTTTGATAGAACTCTAAGAGTTTTACCAGGAACTGCAAACAGAACTATTCCGCGATTGTTCTCTTTGCTTCGTCGCATCGGTAAAGTCTAATTTCTCGTATATCTTTCGAATTTTTAACTTTGAAGAAATATGTTATAAGGATTTTCGATAGAACTATAAGAGTTCTACCAGGAACTGCAAACAGAACTATTGCGCGATTATTTTCTCTTTGCTTCGTCGCTTCGGTGAAGTCTAATTTTTCGCGTATTTTTCGAATTTTTAACTTTGACGAAAAATGTTATGAGGATTTTCGATAGAACTCTAAGAGTTCTACTGGGAACTACAAACAGAACTGTCGCGCGTATTTTTTTATTTTTTCATTCAAAATAATGGGTCCCTTATTATTGCAAATATCTTTTGAACTAAGGTTTTTATTAAAAAATCACAAAGGGATCTTTGATAGAACTTTTAGGGTGCTATTCAGATCCGCGAATAGAACTGTTTGTGCAAGTTTCAAAATTCATTTTTTTTGCAAAATGTCAATTTTTGCAGAACTTTTTGCAATATTGATCAAGTACTTCAGAACTATGGTCGAGGTACAGGAATATGTAATATGTCAAAAGTGGTTGCTAGCTCAATTTTAGTATTTTCCATTTTTTTCGCGAAATTCTGCAGAACTATTGAAATTTTGCATAAAGTACTCTAGAACTATTTCATATCTGCCGGGAACTCCGATGTAATATTATATTTTTGCAAATTCGGTTGCTAACTTTACAGGACTGTTGAGGTCGTCTTGAAAGAGGTCGTTTCTAAAGACAGAAGAATATGGGTGACATCCTATGAAACAAATTGCTCTACATCAGGAAGAGCCGCAGCCCAGAAATTTTTTTCAAGATTCGAGATTCCGTTGCATATAATGCAACAAGTTCTATTGCCTTCCTTGCTTCTACAAAGGGCATATAATTACGAGGCAATAAATTTGTGAATGAATTTTCCTTTGTTATAAGATTTGTAATACATCTACGAAAATAAAGCAACGTTTCTGTACTTTTCTCTTTTTTTGTTTTGAGTTTGATTGATAAAGGTATGGCTGGTTTTCAAAACTTCTACAGCACCATCGACCATCAGCAAAATCTGCGTACTCTAATAGAGAAAGCCACTGAATAGAATGTCCCCATGCACCTAGCCTTTGTTGACTTCCATAAAGCCTTTGACTCGATAGAGACGTGCTCAATCCTAAAATCACTACTGAAGGCTAGAATAGACTCTAGATATGCTACCATGAACAAAAATATCTACACAAATGTGATGCTCCATGTTAAAATATATTAGATATAATTAAAATATATCATAACAAATATTGGGAGGGGAGTACGTCTTCATAATAAATATAGGTAGAGGAGTAAGGGGATACTCATCAGAGGTAAATTTCCCTCTATAATAGCAGCGCTTATGCAAGAAGCACTGAACGAGGTGGAGAGTTTGTGCAGGGGGGTCGACCTTCAGGTCAATCCCCAAAAATCCACTCTAGTACCATTCACTAGAATGAGAAAAACGGATGGGCTAAAGCCCCCAATTTTGTATAACGAACATCTAAAGGTGAGTGATCAAGTCAAGTATCTAGGTGGAATCCTAGATGCCAAACTGACTTGGAATCAACACCTAAAGATAAACAAGTGTAAATTGGCACTGATGATGACCAAAAGAACACTTGGATAATCATGGGGACTGAAACCAAGCATGCTATACTGGCTATACACTATGGTAGTTAGACCCATTCTGACATATGGCTTCACAGTATGGTGGACCAAAGTGAAGCAAAAACAGGCCATCAGAGAACTCTCCTATGTTCTGATTGGACTGGCCTGTTTAGCAATTACGGCAGCTATGGAGGTGATCCTAGACCTTCCTACCCTGGATATCTTTATCATGGGCGAGGCAACGATGGGAGCTTTCAGATGCATATGCAACTGGCACTTGGGAATCTCTGGCGAGGTCAGGACATACCATGATAACGAATGTCATATCAGAATCGTACCTCAATATAGAGGGGGATTCGATGCCCAAAAGGCTGTTATTCGATCTATCCTTCAAAACACATCTACGATGGACAGAAGGCAATCAAATAACCACTTGCCAAGGAGGACTGCATTGGTATACAGACGGCTCCAAGAAAGACAGTGGTACTGTCGCAGGAATCTATGGACTGTCCCTGGGGTGCAGCCTATCTGTACCCTTGGGGACACATGCCACAGTATTCCAAGCAGAAATACACGCTATCATGGTCTGTGCCCGTGAAAATTTGAGAATGGACTACAAAAGTTGAAACATCCGCATTTTCACGGACAGTCAGGCTGCGATTAATGCTCTAGCGTGTCACGAAATCAAATCCAAGACAGTTTGGGACTGTCTTCAGGACCTAAAAGCCCTGGCAAAGCATAACAAGGTCGAAACACTCGCTTGGGTGCCGAGCCACACGGGACTGCTGGGCAACGAAATGGCGGATAAGCTAGCAAAAATTGTAGCCTGCAAGGCAAACATCATTGCTGAAAGCGGACCCTGCATTACCAAGACCATGACCCGAAATAAAATCTTTAAATGAGTAGCAACTAAGCATCATCTACAGTGGGTCAATTTGAATGGTCTGACAAACAGCAAACGAATGTTAGTAAACCTTTTGGAAACTCTAACTGCTGAAATCATGCAATTGCCAAGGAAGCAGATCTCAATTGTGGTAGACCTACTTACAGGACACGGCCCCCTACAAGAACACCTGCATAAAATGGGTATCTGGAAAGATGAACCTTTATGCAGGTTATGCTATGAGGAGGACGAAATCGCCGCCCACATAATCTTCCACTAAGAAGCAGTTGCACGTAGGGAGACGCAAGCTTGATATTACAGCTGAGAGAGTCCCCGTGAAAAACATGGCACTTAGAATCCTGGACCAAATAGAGGGACTGGATCTATTTGCATGAACGAAACAATGTGGGGAAATATAATATGGACCCACATTGGTTAGAGGAAAAAAAGTGATACGATCTCCCCGAAACTATTTACACTGAGCTTAGAAGATGTCTTCAAGAAACTTCAGTAGGAGAAAAAGGTATAAAAATTGATGAGAATTATTTAAACCACCTCCGCTTCTTGAACGACATAGTCTTAATTTTGAAAGACCCAATCGAGTTAGAAGAAATGCTGCAACAACTAAATCAAACATTCAGCGAGGTTGAGTTAAAAATAAACATTGGAAAAACAATAATCATGAGTCCAGATTCTCCCCACGTTGTGCTCGATAAGATAACTCGACCATGTGATCAAAGGAAGGAGAACCAAAGTGACCAGACGATTGGTCTAAAATGGCCTGCCTTTGGCAAACTAAAGTACATCCTCGGAAATAAAGATATGTTAATAAACCTAAAAAGGAAAGTTTACAACTCCAGCATATTGCCAGTAGCTATATACGGTTTAGAAACTACGAGCTTGACAAAGAAGAGCTCCGATAAACTAAGGGTAACGCAAATTTAATTAGACAGAGACAGAGAAAAAGTCAGAAATTAAATTATCAGAGGAAGATCGAGAGTATCCGACGTTATTGAACGCATAGCGCATTAAAATGGCGTTGAGTCGGGACACGTCGCAAGACTTAGCAAAGAAGGTGGTTGGACGACATTATATCGATCGCTGGTAAAGACTGGCATCGCAAGGTCCAAAATCACCAGATATGGAAGACTTACGAAGAGGCTTATGTACATGAGTGGATGATGGAAAGCTGACGAAGAAGAAGAAGAGAGAAAGATATATAATAATTCACTCATTTATATGAAATCTCCCCTTGACTTGAAACTTCTATAACAATAGTCATTTTTATCAAATGAGGTACAAACCGGTCAAAACCTGCTGCGAATAAATTTCTCCGTTTTGCGCAATAATTTTGGGGGATAAATATAATTATAAAGCAACTTAATAAAGGAAATAAGTAACAACAACACCTCGTACTTGAAAAATACCATTACCAAGGCCAGTACCAACGCTTAACTATTTTTAATACTTGTTAGCTGTTTAGAAGCTTTACCTTTATGTACATTCTGTATTGATTTTTATACACCTGATGGTATTTAATGTTTATTGAATTTATTGATTTTAACATTTGCATTGTATTTAGATAATAATACAAATTTTATATGATACGAGCAATTTTAGATAAACACGCGTTGCTTTTATGTTATATAAAGGATTCAAACTACAATTCTTCGTTAACAATATACATTCAAGTCGACAATAACATCATACAATAGGTATATATATATATATATATATATATATATATATATATATATATATATATATATAATATAAGCGTCTGAATACTATTACAATAAATATTTACTATTATTATATGATTAATGTAAATAAATAAGGCTAGACATCAAAGCTTCATGAATTCTAGAAAGGACTAGACTCGACAACACTAATCCCGTTTAGTTCAGACTAATCCAGTTTAGTTCAGACTAATCCAGTTTAATCTAGTGTAAACTATTCCAGTCTAATGGAATCAAGTTCATTCTATCCTAGTCTAATTCAGTTTAGTGCAGTTTAGTCCAGTTGTGGTAGTTTCTCGTTATTTCAGAAAGATCTTGTGGTCGGTGGCTTTTCATTTCATCTTATGTTTCAATAAATATTTTGCAATGTTGCAATATATATTCACTATAATTAATATATACACAAACGTTCCACCATTTTTCAAGTGATTAAAAATAAAAATGTGTATTCTAATTTTCATAATGACAAAGTGGAAATATCACTTAATTTTGGGTTATTTAAGGTTATATCTGTTATATCTAGAAATAATTAGGGATATTTAGGGATCGGAAATAGGATAGGATAGAATATTAATTATACAGACATTATAAGCAACTTTATATATACACTGCGGACAGGCCAACAAGAACCATGAAAATATCACTTCTTTATAGGTCTCGTTTCCTTCTTTCTCTTCCAGAAGTCTTTCATCCTGGTCGACTGCGCAGCTCTTCTTCCAGCAGTCCATTCTGCTCTGTTGAGATTCTTCTTCTCGCCGACAATACTTTTGAGGCCAAAATTTTTTTTTCTGTACTCTATTCGGTTTAGACAATCTTCTTCAGTAATTTCGATTTTTTTTAAGTTCTTCTTTCATTTGTTTTACATAGCCTCATTGCCCTTTATAGTTCCAGATTTTATCAAAAATTTGTTTGTTTAACCTTGAGCAATCCATACGGACCATATGTCCGTAGAACTGAAGTCGCCGTCTTCTGATCATCACTCAAGGTTGTCAATTTTACTATAAATTTCTGCATTGGATCTTAGTCTATAACCTTCATGTGTTTTCCTAGGTCCATAAATCCTCTTTTTATCTTGAGAAAATTCTCCATTCCGGTTATATTTGTAGTTTCCATGCCGTACAAGATGACTGGTCTAAAATTAAAATTGCCAATTTATCCGTCCCATTGCTACTAATTATTTCTCCAAGATATTTAAATCGGTCAGTGACACTGATGCTCCCATAATTTGTTTTTATCATTTTCTTATTGTATTTCTGATCACTTGTCATCATCTCTGTTTTTAACAGCGAAATCTGTAAGCTCGCCTTTTCCGCCGTTTCTTTTAACTGATCGATTTGGTCAATAACTTCTTGTTCTGATTCAGCGAACAGCGCTAATCGTCAGCAAATGCTAAACCTTTGACTTTGAGGTTCTGATTCTTTGTACCAATTTTAGCACTTGAATCATTCTTCTCCCAAAACGTCCGCACGACTTTATCCAAGACCAAATTGAAAAGCAGTGGTGATAGACTGTCCCCTTGTCTTAGCCCTGTTTTAACTTCGAAGAGCTCGCTAACTTCACTTAAAAATTTTACTCTGGAAATCGTATTAGTTAACGTATAAGCAACTTTATTAAATATTATATAAAAATATTAAAAATTTAAAAATTTATTGTATTAATACTACTAATATTTTAACTAGTATACTACTAACTAGTATGATAGTTATTGAGATAATTTATGTTTTTAACTTTAATATTGAAATGAAGCTTCAACAACTAACTCCACAGTCAATCAATTATTTAAAATCATTTAATATTACAATTCTTTATTCTACAGCATTGCTATTGTTGTTGCTATTTTGGTATGGCGATGTAAACGTGTGTAAAGTATATGTGCGAAAATCGTTCCGGAAATTTATATTAGACGACTTACGTTACATATATGATCCGTCAAACATTTCGCGAATACACTTGAATAAATGGAGCTTGCAAGTTTTAGCACTTAAAGGAAACAGGAAAACTTTTTTCTTGGTCTACACAAGCGTTGTATCTTCAACGCAAAACTTGGATTACCCAAGCAAACAATATTTTGAAAAGCATAACAATTTATAATATCGTCCTTAAATTTTAAATACTGAAAAACTAAAGCGTAAATATACTGAGCTAAGAAATTAACAAAATAGACAAAGAACCATCTTGTCTCGCCGATTAGTCTAGTATTGTGTAATTTTACTAGTTCGTTCTAGTCCAGTCTACTCCAATCTATTCCAGACTAGGCCAGTTTAATCGAGTTTAAACCAGTTTAGTTCTATCTCTTTTAGACTACTCCAGTCTAATCAGATCTGGTTGAATCTAATTCAGTTTTGTGTAATTCAGACCATTCTATCCATCTGGTCCACTTATATGCAGTTTAGTCCAGTCGAGTGTCATCATCTTAGCATTAATCCCGCTTTATTGCAGAGTCTGCTTTTCTGCACTTTTTCTTCCATACTGATCGATCTTGAGCGTCTCTAGTTGTGGCATTTCCTAGTTCCATGTCCCCCAGCACAGTATCCAGCCAGCGCTTTCTCGGTCGACTCGTCGTCGGCGTTCTGGACGGATGTCAAGTGCAGTTCTTGCGGCTGAAGAGTGATTGCTACGCAGTACATGACCATACCAATGTAGACGGCTGTCTCTCATTTTTCAGGGATTGGAGCCACACCAAATGTAGCTCGAACAATAATCATATATATATAGTGATTAAACATTATCATTCCTGACGCGGTCCAGTTTAGTAAGTTCCTGTGTCCAGCGAATCATCTCCTTGACATGTAGCTGTTGTTCATGTCTCTTCGTTACTGGCCAGTATTCAGTGCTTCAGTTACCATACAGTGCTAATGGTCGAGCGATGGTTCTGTAAATTTTTGGCTTTAGTAGAGTGGCACATCTCGGTTAAAAAGGATTCCAGAGACTTGGCGCCATTTCAGCCATGCAGCGTTGACTCTGTTTCGGGCATCTGGGAGTATTTGACCATCTGAACAGATTAACGTAGGTACTCAAGTATTTGAATACAGATGATTTTCGGAGTTGTCGTTGAGCATGTCGGAGACAGTGCCATCAATATGAATAGATCCTTCACTTCGCACTCCACACACCATATACTCTGTCTTTCCAATGTTAAGTCGTAGGCCACAGGTGTCTAGTTCAGTTTTCCAACATTCAACATGTTGTTCCAATTCTTAGCGAGACTTTCAGGGTACAATGTTATCGTCAGCATAGAGCAAGGTCCAGGGATGTGGTTGCAGTAGTTCTGCTTCGATGATATCAAGACAGATGATGAACAGGAGCGGAAACAAAGCTGACCCCTGATGAACATCAACTCTGATAGGAAAGTTGCGGAGTTTCCTGAAGCACATCGCGCATAGCAGGTGATAATAGAATAAAGCTGAACCCATTGAACCTATGCTTCTGGTTCCCCATGGTATCGCAGTGCATACCATTTTAGATCACGAGGTACCCTGTCGAAGGCCTTTTAAAGAACCAAGAAAGCTATATGGAGTGGTTTCTACTTTTCTAGGTGCCTTTCCATCAATCGACGAGAGGCGTGAATAGCATCGATTATCGCTATACCATAAAAACAATATTGATTATGTCCCGAACACGAGTAACCACGATACGCTCAAATATCTTCATAGTGTGGCAAAGCAGGCGAATCGGTCGATAATTTGAGCAGTTGTGCGCATCTCCTTTACCCTTCCAAATTGCTATTGTTTCACTGCTGAGCCAAGTAAGAGGAGTTTCGT
Source organism: Phosphuga atrata (assembly GCA_944588485.1). Taxonomy (NCBI): domain Eukaryota; kingdom Metazoa; phylum Arthropoda; class Insecta; order Coleoptera; family Silphidae; genus Phosphuga; species Phosphuga atrata. Next base: position 30,721,240 of record OX155901.1, on the reverse strand, counting down.
TTTCATTGATGATCTTGTTGAACATATCTGCTAGAAACTGAACTGCTTGCGGCCCAAGCATCTTCCACACGTCCGATTTAAGATCATCCGGTCCAGTTGCCTTTCCAGTTTTCATTTTCTTCATTGCGGTCCCAACTTCGGCAACCGTGATGGCTGGTACTGGACCAAGTATACGGTCCGTAGCTGGTAGTGGCGGATGCGCAAATTCTTCGTTGCTAATATTTTCAAAGTGCTGTTTCCATCGGTTAAGGATCTCATTAGGTTTTTGTGGAGGTTGTTGATTTTCATTCTTAATGATCATAACATGTCCAACTTTTGGGAAAATTAGCCATCTGGCAGTTTTTAATGGGATTATGAAATTAAAAGACAATTTGAGTCCCGGACCAAATGGGCTTGCCTCATATATATTGAAAAAGTGCGTTTATTCCGTGAGTAAACCATTGGAAATTTTATTTAATTTGTCGCTTAAAAATCAAATATTTCCCACCATGGTGAGATAGCTATATTACACCAATTTTCAAAAATGGTTCTAAGAAAAAAATAGACCAAAACTATAGACCAATAAGTAAACTTTCCGCTATACCCAAATTATTTGAACAACTCTTAATAAATCATATTTCCTTTAATTGTACAAGTTTAATAATTGAACAACAACACGGTTTTGTTAGTGGTAGATCAACGGTAACCATCTTATTATTATATCAAAATGATATTTTCCATGGACTGGAACAACATGGTCAAATAGACTCAGTTTATACCGACTTCAGCAAAACTTTTGATAAAGTGGACCACAATTTATTGATCAGCAAGTTGTTTGCAGCTGGCTTTCCGCCATGGTTGACAAACTGGCTACATAGCTATCTTTATAATAGACATCAATTTGGAAGAAAAAAAAACAAAGAAAGGTTACAGCCAAGATAATTCGAGGAACCAAACGAACCTTCACACAAAACCAACTAACCCAAATCGAAGAGAGCTTTGCTAAGAATAATTCCAGAGATTTCTTTGAAACTTTTAAGCAGGTACTCAAAAAACACCCTCCGCCAAGCCTCCACTTCAAGGACTCACAAAGCAAACTGGCTTATAACGACAAGGACAACTGCCACCTTTTGGCTCAGTACTTTAAAAACCTACTCAACTGTGACCCACGCAGCGAAGACTTCGACTATAAACAAACCACACCAAACCCGGACTCGCTTCCCCCTTCTTTGGAAGAAGTTGGCCAGATCATTCAACTTCTTAAGAATAATAAGGCAGCTGGAGAGGACTCTATCGTTGCTGAACTGTGGAAAGGTGCTGGAAACAATGCCGTGCGCAAGCTAACCGAGATCATCCAGGACATCTGGGAAACAGAGAAATTACCACTCGATTGGAAATCTGCTTTGATCCATCAGCTTCACAAAAAGGGAGATTTTACGGATCTAAACAACTACCGTGGAATTTCTCTCGTCCCGGTAACATTCAAGATTCTCTCGAAGGCGTTACAAACAAGGGCAGAAAATCAGTTGGATAGTCAACTGGGAGCAAACCAGGGGCTTTAGGAAGACCCGATACTGTGTTGAACAGATCCTCAACCTTAAAACTGTACTTGCCAGACTTACAGATACTCCCAGATGAGAAACCGCAAGGTGGTTGTCATCTTTGTTGATTTTAGGAAGGCCTACGATTCCATCTATAGAGAAACGCTTAACAAAGTACTACAGGAACTAGCACTAGACAACAAAACCCGCAGACTAATCCTAGAAACTTTGACCAACACCCATTCCAAGGTTAAATTTAGAGGCGAGATTTCAGAAAGCTTCGAAATAAAAACTGGAGTGAGACAAGGAGATGGACTTTCCCCACTTCTATTTAACTGTGTCCTTGAAAAGGTTATGAGAGAATGGCGCAAGGAACTGAACAATTTGGGTGCTCAGAGTGGTATCTACCTGGGACGTAAGAACTATGGACTGGTTGTAGATTGCCTGGCTTTTGCAGATAACATGGCACTGTTTGCTGATTCTCTTGAGATGGCAACAATGCAGGTAAACTGTCTCAGAAAACAGGCTGCCAAAGTGGGTCTTCAAGTGTCGCTGGAGGAAACAGAATTCTTCACTAACATTAGAGAATCAAACATAGAGATGTTACTAGAACAGGGAAACATCAAGAGGACTGATAAATTTAAGTATCTCGGCGAATGGATTGAACCCAACTTATCAGAAATAGCATCATTATCCAAGAGAGTCAGCAAGTTAGAACTAGCCTATCGGCTGACTATAACACTTACAATAAGAAATGCCTGTCACGCAACCTGAAACTTAAGCACTACACTTCAGTCTTACGACCAGAAGCACTATACTTGGTTGACAGAGACCGAGAAGGATATTAAAAAACTGGGAATAACAGATCTCAAAAACCGACAGTCTGTGAGACGCACCCTAAAGGAAGTCCGTGGATTTCAGGAAAAACCTCGAAGGAAAGGTACCCCCTGGACAGAAGAGAGAAAGGAGCTACACCGGGTTACACACCAGAAGATGCGACAATACTGGGCAAAGGTCAAAGCCCAACAGTTGAACAAGCGTGGTCCAAAGTAGGCCTATTCGAAAGAAGAAGAAGAAGACATCAATTTGTTAAAATTAAGATATTTGTATCAAATTCAGTTCTTGTCACATCCGGTGTTCCACAGGGGTCACGTTTGGGTCCCCTGTGGTTTAACACTTTTATCAATGACATAGGTACCGTTTTTAATAATTGTAAATATTTCCTTTTTGCAGACGATTTGAAATTATATATGGACATCTCAAATTCAACTGATGGTAATAAACTTCAGGAAGATCTAAATTCCCTGGTAAAATGGTCTGAATCAAACGGAATGTTGTTAAATCCGGATAAATGCCAATGCATTACCTTCAGTAGAGCAAACAATATAATCCAGAATGATTATCATATTGATAATAAGATTGTTAAAAGAGTATCCGTTTTAAAAGACCTTGGTGTATTATTTGATAAGAAACTTACATTTGTCCAGCATATAAATTCAACTATAAGCAATAGTTCTCGAACACTTGGATTTGTTCTGAGAAACACTCAGAAATAATCTTCGGATGTTTACCTTAGAAACCAGTCGGAATAGAGCGAACTTAATTTTATTATTCAGGTTGATTTGTGGTATAACATGATGCCCAGAATTGTTGTCATCAAATTCAATCAAATTCAAGATTATTACAATACTAACTCGTACGTGTGAACTTTTTAGCATTGCCATACACCATACTAATTACGGCTACAATAGTAGCATATCTCGCATTATGAGACTGGGAAATCTAGTTAATGCAAATGGTGTATGCATAACTTGGGTGAGCTTGCATACTTTTAAAAAATCTCTTCATGGGGTAGCTAGTGTTTGAAATCTAGTGAAATGGGTAGATATATTTGTCGTTACATTATGTTATATTGTTTACATTGTACTATTTTTTGTAAAGAGGAGTTTGCCCGTTTGTATAAATAAAAAAAAACCTTTGGAGTGGAACGATATTATTTGCGCCTTCTGCTGTATTGAGCTGTTCGTACATGTTCTTGTAATGGTCTGCTTTAGCCTTTGACACTTCCTGTTGTGCCCCCGACTTCAATCTTCTATATTGCTGACGATCAAGATCCTGTCCGGATTGGAGCCACGTCTTATACGATAACTTCTTCATACTGATGGTTTTGGACATGAGAATTCCACCACTATATCTCTTTATTGATAAAACTGCGACCAGGTTTTGATTTATCTATGATGTTAGTAGTACAAGTCTTAATATGTGTGAGCCTTTGTCAAGATTTCATCAACGTGTTGTTAGTCCAGTCGAGTATAATCTAGGGAAATCTGAAAACTGTCCAGAACACTCCAGTTAAGTATCTATTTGTATATCTATCTATTTCTGGTGCGTTCTAGTATCAAACCTAGTCCGGTATAATCAAATCTAATCCAGTCTGCTTCAATCTAGTCCATCCGGAGAAGACAAGGCTGAAGGGACTAGATAGGCAAGACTAGACAGACTAGACAGATGAGACTAAACCGACAAGACTAGACAAACAGGACCGGACAGAAAACACGAATCCAGTTTAATGAAGCTTAAACCAGTTTAATGCAGTACAGTTCAGTCTTGTCCAGTTAAATGCAGTATTGTCTATTCGAATGTAATCTAGGGAAATCTAGGAAAAATTAGTCCAGAATTGTCTATTTAGTATATAGGTATAGTCTAATCTAGTCCAGCCTGTTTCAATCTAGTTCATCCTAATTCACTCTGGTGACACATCTACTTTATTTAAGACCAGTTGAGATCGTTTTAGACGTGTTCACTATAATATAGTATTGTCCACTTTAGTCAGATCTAGTTCAGCCCAGTACAAACAGCCCAGTCACATAGCGCTTGATTGTGCTATGTAGTCCAGTCTGGTTCTGTCTGATTTAGACTCTGGTCTGGTCACTTCTTGTTTGGCCTAACCTTCTTCTAAAAGACGTCTAACCGACGTCTAGTCATGCCTAATTTTGTCTGGTATTTTCCGGTTTTGTTTGGTTTTGTCTGGTCTTCTATAGTCTTGCCTGGCCTTGCCTGGTATTGTTTGGTCTTGTCCGGTCTTTCCCGGTCTTGTTTCGTCTTGTTTGGTATTGTCTAGTTTTGTGAGATCTTGTCGGGTCTTGTCTGGTATTTTGTGGTATTGTCTGGTCTTGTGTGGTCTTGTCGGTTCTTGTCTTGCCTTGTCTGGCCTTGTCCGGTACTGTCTGGTCTTGTCCTAATTCTAATAATTACAAGACAAGACAGTACCGAACAAGGCAAGACAAGGCAAGACAAGAACCGACACGACCGCACAAGACCAGACAATACCACACAATACCAGACAAGACCAGACAAGATTTATGGCCTTAATTAGTCTTGTATTTTCCTGCTTAGTATTATCCTTATTTTACAATAGTACTTACCTTGTTTTGTTTTAGGATTGTTATCTACTCTTAAATGTTATTAATTCACGTTATTTATACATGTAGAAATTGTAAATATTTCAACAGTTACCTAAAATATTATCGATTCAATTAGCTGTGACTAATTAGGATAATTTGAAACTATATGTTGCGTGAAACGTAAACGTGCAATTTATTTTCCTAACATTCCAGAAAATATATCATTATAATACCTGGAAAGAAGAAATATTTTCTTACGCGTTCGTTGCTACTTATACGAGTAATCGCTCAAAGTCAAAGAAATGCTTCTGATAAGACTTCATTCCACTCTGCTAAAACTAGATAAGCAGAGTCAATTCCCCCCTTTTTAGACGTTTATAAACGATTGTTTTTTATATGAAAACGAAAATAATAATTCCTGAAACGAAAAACAAAAATCTAATTCGTATAATGAACACTAATTCCATTTCTGTTTCAGGTGAGTGAAGCTTCCTGCATGGTTTCATACAGAGTTCAAAACTATTGGTAAGTTTTTTTTCTGTCATTTGCCAGATTGAAACTAGAAATCAACTCGAAAACCTCGTCTGTTGCCGATGGATGTACGCCCTAATAGTTTCGGAAATAATAGATGAAATGGATTATAATTAAGTGAATGTCAAAAGTAATAGTTCTAACTTCTCTGATATAATTGCTCAATTAATTTACGTTTAGTTTTGGGGCGTATTAGTTGAATACCCTTTAGTTTACCAACTACGTTTTATTAACAAAGTTACAACCAATTACTAATTAGAAGATTATAGTTTCCATTACGTTGATACTAATTAGTTGGTCTAGATTAGATGGACTAGAAAGATAATAAAAAGACGCAGCCAAGACTAGACAAACAAGACTAGGCTGAGAAGACTAGACTGACGTAACTCAATAGACAAGAGTAGACATACAGGACTAGACGGACAAGACTAGACAGACAAGACAAGGCAGACAAGAGCAGGCAGATACGACTAGACAGATAAGACTAGATAAAAGTTAATAAACAGATAAGACTAGACAGTCAAAATCTGACAGACTGGACTAGACAGATAAGACTAGGCTGTCATGACTAGGCAGACAAAACTAGACAGACTTGGAAAGCAGAAGACAGACAAGACTAGACTAGATAATTCAACTAGTTATATTACTAGTTATATCAACTAGTTATATCTTGGTACAACCAAGAGACTGCAAGTACAGAAATTGTTGTGTACAGAATACAAATAAATATAAAAGGCTACGCCATGCATTTTATTTTTATTTGTCTTAACTTATTTTTACTTGAACGTTCCACTTCCGGTTGACTGCGCCATTATTGTAATGCGCTGTTATATAATTAGTGTGGACCTATGTGCACTTGTAGGTCGCCTTTCCTATATACCAGGAAGACGCTCGAAATAATGTATAAATAAGTGGATTGAGCATTCTCCAAGTATATAAAATCTCTGCAGAAAGTTCGCCAATTAAGACAACACAACAATTTGGGTATTGTGTCTTTCAAAGAGATTAAACCGTTTTTTTTTCTGCCAGAAATGTATTGTAAATCTATTAAGATGTAAGTAAATTAGAATAAGATATGTATTAAATTATAATCCAAAGTTGATAAAACTTTTATTAAACTACGAATTTGAAAAATAGCAGATTTAGACACTAAATTAGAAATCCCTAGCAAACGTATTCGAATATGTTTAAATTCTGCGTTCAATTTAATATTTGTGATTCATTAAAAATTGATCAAAATGTAATGTTACATCGAAGTAGAACTCATGAAAGCTCTATGTTTCGGATCGATGCTCGGCAAAAGCAGGAAAATCCTAGCTCAAGAAGACCTGAGTGGTCTCTTTGTTCCACGTCTCGAAGGAGAACAATTTTAAATTCATTTATTTCACGATTCGGGATCTGTTTATTCAGTTATCACACTTGAAATGGCTCCTATGAAACTACAAAGCTCTCGAGAATAAGTCTCTCAATTTCAAAGGACAGGAAAACCGAATATCACAAGAAGAGCTATTTTTAAATGAAAGTGTTAAGAAGTACATAAAAAGTTACGACTAGGCAGACAGTAGTAAAAAGACTATACAGACAAAACTAGACAGACAATACTAAACGGAGTAGAATAGACAGACTAAACTAGACACTCAAGACTACAGAGATAAGACTCGACAGGCAAGACTCGACAGACAAGACTCGATAGACAAGACTAGAGAGATAAGACTAGACGGACACGACTAGACAGACGAGACTAGAGAGACAAGACTAGAGAGACAAGACTAGACAGGCAAGACTAGAGAAGCAAGACTTGACAGACAGGAGTATACCGACATGACTCGACAGACAAGACTACTCGGACAACACTAAACATACAAGACTAACCAGACTAGACTAGACGTACTATACAGACTAGACGGAGTAGACAGCCTGGACAGACTTGACAGACTGGATAGACTGGACAGACTGGACAGACTGGACGGACTGGTCATACTAGACAGACTGGACAGACTTGACAGACTGGACAGACTGGAGAGACTGGACAGACAAGACTAAACAGACAAGACTAGACAGACAAGACTAGACAGGCTAGACTAGACTGACAAGACTAGACGGACAAGACTATACGGACAAGACTAGACAGACAAGACCAGACAGACAAGATTATTAGACAGACAAGACTAGACAGACAAGACTAGACAGACAAGACTAGGCAGACAAGACTAGACAGACAAGACTAGACAGACAAGACTAGACAGACAAGACTAGACGCACAAGACTAGACAGACAAGACTAGACAGAAAAGACTAGACAGACAAGACTAGACAGACAAGACTAGACAGACAAGACTAGACAGACAAGACTAGACAGACAAGACTAGACAGACAAGACTAGACAGACAAGACTAGACAGACAAGACTAGACAGACAAGACTAGACAGACAAGACTAGACAGACAAGACTAGACAGACAAGACTAGACAGACAAGACTAGACAGACAAGACTAGACAGACAAGACTAGACAGACAAGACTAGACAGACAAGACTAGACAGACAAGACTAGACAGACAAGACTAGACAGACAAGACTAGACAGACAAGACTAGACAGACAAGACTAGACAGACAAGACTAGACAGACAAGACTAGACAGCAAGACTAGACAGACAAGACTAGACAGACAAGACTAGACAGACAAGACTAGACAGACAAGACTAGACAGACAAGACTAGACAGACAAGACTAGACAGACAAGACTAGACAGACAAGACTAGACAGACAAGACTAGACAGACAAGACTAGACAGACAAAACTAGACAGACAAGACTAGACAGACAATACTAGACAGACAAGACTAGACAGACAAGACTAGACAGACAAGACTAGACAGACAAGACTAGACAGATAAGACTAGACAGACAAGACTAGGCAGACAAGACTGGACAGACAAGACTAGACAGACAAGACTAGACAGACAAGACTAGACAGACAAGACTAGACAGACAAGACTAGACAGACAAGACTAGACAGACAAGACTAGACAGACAAGACTAGACAGACAAGACTAGACAGACAAGACTAGACAGACAAGACTAGACAGACAAGACTAGACAGACAAGACTAGACAGACAAGACTAGACAGACAAGACTAGACAGACAAGACTAGACAGACAAGACTAGACAGACAAGACTAGACAGACAAGACTAGACAGACAAGACTAGACAGACAAGACTAGACAGACAAGACTAGACAGACAAGACTAGACAGACAAGACTAGACAGACAAGACTAGACAGACAAGACTAGACAGACAAGACTAGACAGACAAGACTAGACAGACAAGACTAGACAGACAAGCCTAGACAGACAAGACTAGACAGACAAGACTAGACAGACAAGACTAGACAGACAAGACTAGACAGATAAGACTAGACAGACAAGACTAGACAGACAAGACTAGACAGACAAGACAAGACAGACAAGACTAGACAGACAAGACTAGACAGACAAGACTAGGCAGACAAGACTAGACAGACAAGACTAGACAGACAAGACTAGACAGACAAGACTAGACAGACAAGACTAGACAGACAAGACTAGACAGACAAGACTAGACAGACAAGACTAGACAGACAAGACTAGACAGACAAGACTAGACAGACAAGACTAGACAGACAAGACTAGACAGACAAGACTAGACAGACAAGACTAGACAGACAAAACTAGACAGACAAGACTAGACAGACAAGACTAGACAGACAAGACTAGACAGACAAGACTAGACAGACAAGACTAGACAGACAAGACTAGACAGACAAGACTAGACAGACAAGACTAGACAGACAAGACTGGACAGACAAGACTAGACAGACAAGACTAGACAGACAAGACTAGACAGACAAGACTAGACAGACAAGACTAGACAGACAAGACTAGACAGACAAGACTAGACAGACAAGACTAGACAGACAAGACTAGACAGACAAGACTAGACAGACAAGACTAGACAGACAAGACTAGACAGACAAGACTAGACAGACAAGACTAGACAGACAAGACTAGACAGACAAGACTAGACAGACAAGACAAGACAGACAAGACTAGACAGACAAGACTAGACAGACAAGACTAGACAGACAAGACTAGACAGACAAGACTAGACAGACAAGACTAGACAGACAAGACCAGGCAAGACTAGAGAGACACAATTAGACTGACAAGACTAGACAGACGATACTGGACAGACGATACTAGACAGGCAGGACTATACATACAAGACTTCACAGACAAGACTAGACAGACAAGACTAGCTAGACAGACAAGACCAGACAGACAAGCCTAGACAGACAACCCTAGGCAGACAAGACTAAGCAGACAAGACCAGACAGGCAATACTAGATGGACAAAATACTTTTAATTAGAAAATGGTTATAGCTTGCCAAAAATTAGTTCAGAACCTTCTATATTACTCTCCTCAGGTTGTTTTATATATATATATATATATATATATATATATATATATATATATATATATATATATATATATATATATATATATATATGTATATATATATATGAAATCGAAAGTTGTTTTCAATCGATTCCATGGGTATATAGTTACGGCAAGTTGCAAGCTCTGGAGTCTGCAGCAGACTAAGCAGACAATATGATAATAGAATTTTTCAATATCCTGTTTTATTATATGTGAATTTATTGAACGGTTGTTTGAACGCAGTTTATGTTGTTTTGTTGCTTTTTTATTCGGCAATTTACATGAAAGCTTCGTCTGCTTTTTCAGTTTGTTACAGGTTCGATGTAAATATATAATTTGTTAATTAGAGCGCGACGTAATTTATTTATGCAGAGATATAATTACTGAGGCTTTATGCGTTTACGCGGTTCACCTGTTATTCAATTGTTGTAACAAAGTTGTTCTGCAGCGTTAAACATTTACACTATCTTTGCATTTATAACACAGTCCAACAAACATGTTGATGCTGATAAGTTCTAAGTTTAGAATCCGCAATAACCGCCAGGCCTTGATACGTTAGATCTTAAGTTTTAGATACACAATATCTGCCTCTTTTAGAATAAAATATTTTTAGTTTTTAATTTATTTACATTTTATATTATTATTTATTGATTTCAAATAATGACGAAATACACTGCGTAGTATTTTTTTACAAAGTAGGTACTTTCGTCACATATTATTTAAAAATTCGTAGTCAAACATTAGTCCGCTATTAAAATTCTTTACAGCCTTTTTTGATATAGATCTTCTATAGTTATAATGTCCATATGGAATCTTTTTCCCTGCCCTTCAATAAAGTTTTCAGAAAACCTAACTGTTTCCGATTTAAGTGAATGCGGAGGTAGTCTTTTCTTTGCTCATGTTACAGCTTAGAACATTAAAGGTGGAAAGCATATTTTCCTCTAATTCTATAAAATTCTATACCTAGATTTCCTAGAAAATTTAGTGACTGTTTTTAGAAAATTTAGTGACTGTGACGTACAAGTAGGTTTGTCTAGTTTTGTCTTGTCTTGTCTTGTCTGGTCTTGTCGGTTCTTGTCTGGTCTTGTTTGTACTTGTCTAGCCTTGCTGGTCTGGTCTGGGCTTGTCTGGTCTTGTCTGGTCTTGCCTGGTCTTGCCTGGTCTTGTCTGTTCTAGTCTGGTCTTTTCTGGTCTTGTCTGTTCTAGTCTGGTCTTATCTGGTCTTGTCTGGCTTGGTCGTGTCTTGTATGGTCTTGTCTGATATTTTCTAGTCTTGTCCGATCTTGTTCGGTCTTGTCTGGTTTTGTCTGGTCTTGTCTGGTTTTGTCTGATGTGACTTACAAGTAGGTTTGTCTAGTTTTGTCTTGTCTTGTCTTGTCTGGTCTTGTCGGTTCTTGTCTGGTCTTCTTTGTACTTGTCTAGCCTTGCTGGTCTGGTCTGGGCTTGTCTGGTCTTGTCTGGTCTTGTCTGGTCTTGTCTGGTCTTGCCTGGTCTTGCCTGGTCTTGTCTGTTCTAGTCTGGTCTTTTCTGGTCTTGTCTGTTCTAGTCTGGTCTTATCTGGTCTTGTCTGGCCTGGTCGTGTCTTGTATGGTCTTGTCTGATATTTTCTAGTCTTGTCCGATCTTGTTCGGTCTTGTCTGGTTTTGTCTGGTCTTGTCTGGTTTTGTCTGATCTTGTGTGTATCAGACACCGGGGGTTACAGGCGAGCAATCGCAGCAGCATCAGCAGCAAAATCGATCGAAAATAACTTTCTGTTTCAGATTTATCGCGTTATAAAACAGACGCGGGGGCATTAAAATACGAATCGATGTCGGGCATGGATGTGTGTATAAATAGATATTTTGCGAGTTGCATTCAGCGGGATGGTCTGATCCTGGCACTGGGGCTTATCCGCCGAAGGGGAAACGGATATATAGTTTACGGTCGACTGAGGCGAAATAAATTTCACCTGCTTATAGGAACGGTGCTGATAAAACCGCAATTTTGCTGCTAGAAAAAATTAAATTACACAGATTCATAAATTGCAGTTTTTTTCTTTTCGCGTCTCGTGGATTAAAACTTGAAATAAAAAGCTTTTTAATAGCTGGCGTTTATGGATACGTAAATGTTTTCGTTTTGTTTATTCTTTCCCGTGCACGATTATTCTTTATTAAATGGATTATCAATATTTCACTGTTTCTTGTTTTTTTTTTCTTTTACCATTATCATTATTTTCAATTCCGCGGTTTTGCGATTAAATTTTATCGCAACATTATGGAATCTATTATAATATTAACCTAAATTCATAAACAGGAAAATATTTACGTTAAGGATTAATGACTGTAAACGGAGGGCATACAAATTAAACTCATCTTAACAGCTTACAAAGTTTCCAAAGTTTTTACAAGAGAAATTACATTGAGAAACTGCTTAGAAGCGCAAAAGACAAAACTGCTTAAATAGCAATTTGAATTAGATTTCAAATTACCCCGACAGATTAAGTTGAACATATAAGACTAGTATAGAGTTAAGACTAGAAAAACTAAAAATTGACATACAACGCTACTCGAGATGTTTAAGATTAGATAAATTAGATAAATCAAACCATGTTATACTAGTAAAATGGAAAATACATGCCAGATACCATATATGTGGGACAATTAAGACCAGATAGATAATTCTTGACACGATTAATCAAATAAAGAAATATAGGTAAGATTAAATAATTAGGTTTATTGGGTTTGAAGATTTTATAACTAATTGAAGAAATAAAATACTTTTTTTCAAAAGATATATTTTTATAATACATTTAACCTATACATTTCGTTAATTAACAATGTTAACATCGTCAGCATAACTCAGTTATACTCAGTTACACTGCTGATCCAGATGGTGATAGAAAATTTTTTAAAACATTTATTATAAAAATATAGGGAGAAAAGATTGAAAGTATTTAATTTCTTAGCTAAGACCAACTAAAGAATATGCAGAGAGAAAGAAAATAGCCTAGAACAGTTTTGAAAATAATATGAGAAATCTTAAGGACACGGGCCATGAAAAGCTCTATATACAGCTATATACAGCTCTAATTAAACGTGAGGTTATTATGTCAAGCTATATTTATATTTTAATATTTAAGAAAACTAATAAGCTATTAAATGCAGATAATTATAAAGATAATATAAATTATGAAGATAATATAAATTTTAATTAAAGAATTAAATAAACCATTAAAATAAAGTAATTCATATGAAATTAAAGTAAATCGTATGCAAATTTGTATTGAAAGCTAATTTATTAATTCATAAATGATAAACTTTGGCGGTAACAAAATGTATACTTTCTCAAAGGAAATTTATTTTTTTAATCTCGTTTAGTAATGACGAGAGAGAGAGAGAGAATATATATATATATATATATATATATATATATATATATATATATATATATATATATATGTTGTATTTGAGGTTTTCGCGGATAGATACCTGTGTTGTATTGTTTTCTCGGGGATTCCGCGTTGATGCTGAGGGTTGGCTCTGAAAAGAACCGGATTCCAGTACTTTGTCCATACTGTCCAGTATGCGTCGAACGGTTGACCCGTACGGACGCATATATCTCTTGAGAATGGCGAATGTTAGTTCGCCGAAACGTCGAGAATCCGGTTCTTTTCAGAGCCAACCCTCAGCATCAACGCGGAATCCCCGAGAAAACAATACAACACATATATATATATATATATATATATATATATATATATATATATATATATATATATATATATATATATATATATATATATATATATATATATATATTGTATACTTTATGCAAAGGGCTATCGACCAACAAGGTCCTTCTGCCCTTAATGACAAGATATTCTTAAAACTTTCCATTTATATTTTCATTTTAATACACACCGTGTGCCACTGGTTTCATTTTAATTCGAATTATATTTACTATTTAATAGTTATTTATTATAGAAGCGAATTAAATTCGCGATTTTAACCTTAATTTTATACTCTCCTTGCTTTTGATTTAACAACTTAAATTCAAAGGAAAGTTCCTTTTTATGTATTTCTTTTACCAGAAGCATTTTGTCCGGCCGTGATTGTTGTCATGACAACGATAAAATTGTTGATTTGTATGTCAAAATTTTGATTAGAGTATTGTTTAATTAATTTGTGTTTTATTAAACATAAATCGATACATCCGAAGAATTATTGTTAGATTGTGACGCAACGAAAGATTACTCCCGCAGAAACCGGGAGATTTATACAAACAAATGTATAATAAGTTTTGTGATTTGCGTTTCAAAAGATCATCAACGAAGTCAACATTTAAGTTTATTTTTACGGAGCCCGTAAGTGATTTATTTTGATGCGTTGTCATGAATACTTTTATTTCACTAGCGAAATAAAAATTTTCTCTAGTGAATAAACCACTGTTTATTGATCCAGTCGGACAAACAATAATGTTGAAAAAAATAGCCCTGGAGACTAACCCGAAGTAGTGACAAATCCTTAAAAAAAACTGTATCTACTAGTCGAAAGATCATTGAAATAAATTCAAATAGACTTAACCTTACTATAAATATTGAGTTTATTGTGCGGAAAATGAACGAAATCTGGTGAATCTGGTCAAAATGAACTACGAAGTATATAATTGGTTTATTATGGGGATGTATTAAATATATCGATATATTAAAATATCGATATTTTTTAAGTAAAAATCGATTTTATATATATACATATATATATATATATATATATATATATATATATATATATATATATATATATATATATATATATATATATATGTGTTGTATTGTTTTCTCGGGGATTCCGCGTTGATGCTGAGGGTTGGCTCTGAAAAGAACCGGATTCTCGACGTTTCGGCGAACTAACATTCGCCATTCTCAAGAGATATATGCGTCCGTGCGGGTCAACCGTTAGACGCATACTGTAGTATGCGTAATGGTAAAATAAGAGATTTGATCAAATCACGGAAGATGTTAAAATAAAAATTCTGTGAGTCATTTCCCTAAAGAAAGTTAGTGATTTGATCAAATCCCTGAACTGTTTTAGTGAAATGATGAAATAATATCGTTTATTCAATTTTGTGTTATAAAGTCATATGTATTCCTTGTATACGGGTCAATAAAATAGTGGTTTATTGTTTTATTTATCAAATAATAGTTATTTATGTATCAAGAAAATTATGATGATGTTAATTATTGAGGCAACGTGCAGTAAGTAATAGTAAGTTGCCCGAAATTCGCATCCTCATAATTCACGTTATATCTAAATAATTTTTTTTTCTTGGAATACTTTTTAAATTTTATTTAATTAATTTCTGTAGTTTTCACAGCATGTAAACGTTAAAATTATTTACGTCAATTGTTAGGTATAGTTGCCATGGATTTTTGTTAAGTTTTCTTGATATTTAAGAAACATTAGTCAATTTCTCAACATGACAGACACCAGTAACGAAAAAAGATTTGATTTGATAGTTACAATAACATATAAATGTCCGTTGACTAACAAGACTCCATAGTTGAAGCTATACTCATACTCATAGTTGCGTAGGCAATAAAAGAATAGTCACTGAAACACAAATTATATTATTTATTCGAAAGTAATTAACTAAACAAATAGAAAAAAAGGAACAAAAAAGAGAATATTCTTAAAATTTTAGACATTTTTAGTGAATGTAATTGAATCGTTCATTACAAAACCAAATAATTAAATGTTTTTTCAAATTTGAGTTTTTACTTTAAGCCGCATCTACGGGCTTATTTACATCTTCTGTGTAAAAACCTTCCAACTTCCATAACACCATATTATTATTGATAAAATTAATGTTTCTGAAACTTGTGTGGTTTTTACACAGAAGATGTAAATAATTCCGTAGATGCGGTTCATAATTAAAACTTAAATTTGAAAAAAAATGACATGTTGTTTTTGAAATGAACAATATTCTTAAATAATAATGTTCAATCATTTTTATTAAAACATGTTGTTGACTTGTGGCACCTCGAGTTACAAAGTACGTTACTTTTTTTACAGGTACATTTTTTTGTTTTGCATTGTATTTTGGATTGGCTACAGGAACAGTTCTTAAATCCTTGACCTCCAAATAAGGATAATTTTCCCGCAATCTCACGCAGACTTAGGTTAGTCTGTGGAACTGTTTCGGTAAATGTTGTACTAGCTATTTGAAGAGCGTTTCTAGGTAGCCAATCATTACTGTAATTATAATCTTATAATCCCTACTGAGGTACCAAATTGGTATAAATTCTTTTTTATATCTAATACAATCCCTATAATGTTATTTCCATGTTATATAATCTAATGGGCCTCTATCTATCTTAGGTACATACACCAAAACTGTGGAATCCACTAATAGGTACGTCTTTAAATTTCTTCAAAGAAACTTCTTTCATTTTTTCAGCTGATATTTTCAGGTGTTTTGCAGCATTTTCCCTTTGAACTTTGATGCTCTCTTCTTTTTGGCACAAATAGCATAGAATTTTCGATTCATATCCTTCTTCTCCTACTCTATTCCCACATTTTGCGTGCACCGAATTTTTACAAATGTCACATGAATAGGCTCCAGTATATCCCATTTCACAAACAACAAAACATGCTTTATTGTCACTTCTGATGCAAGTAACACTACAGATGTTTTAACTGTTGAAGCAGAAGTTGAAGTAGAGTTATTAACTGGTTCGAGTTGTCTTGTTGTCGATAAAGAAATTGATTCTGTTTCTGGTAGATCGTGTGATATTGAAATATTATTGTTGGTTAATTAAACTATTAATAGGTCATTTGAAATTGAGGCATTGTAATTAATTAACTCAGATGCTGGTAGATCTTTTGAAGTTGAAGCGTCGTTGTTGTTCTCAAAGGCAGCTGCTGGTAAGTCTTCTGGTGTTAAAATAATGTGATGGTCCTGCGGATTAAGAAGTAGATCCAAGTCCTCTTCAGTAACAAGTTTTTCAAGCCACTCTTTTGAAATATGACTAGATTGTAGTTCTGTTTTTGGTTCTGTTCCAAATAAAGCTTGGTAAGGTGATCGTTTAATGGTCCGATGAAAAGAGGAATTCTTCTGGAATTGAACAAAGTAACAACCTATAGCCCATTTTTTTTGTATTATTGTCAATTAGCCAAGCACGTAACATAGCTTCAATATCTTGATTTGATCGCTCAACAGATCCTTGACTAGCTGGATGACTAGGCCTACCATTTACAATTTTGCACGTTGGCCACAAAGTTGTTAATTCTTATATGACAGCAGCCGTAAACTCAAGACCGTTATCGCTTTGTAGTATATGAGGACAACCTTCTTCCAAAAATATTTTTAATAGCTCCATTGCTACTTCCGCAGTTCTTTTTGAAGTCAACGGTAGAAGTTGAATTTCGTCGCGTGGTCCTGATAGTTTAATAACCATTTGTAGTTTCTATCTGGGGTCGAAAAACCTAAATCGACTTGGCCACGATGATTGAAGTCGCTAGATACAATTGGACAAACAACGATTCCTTTTCTTTTTTTGACTAACACACCGTGCACAGTTTTAGAAATTCCAGTATAACTGAAGTAGGTATTAGGTATTTCGATTTCAAACTGTACAGCATTTTATCTCTTCCTCTGTGACCAGTTGACTGATGGGTTTCCCGGAGAGTATGTGGTAAAAATTTTCAATTGGCACTATTTTCACAACTGCATCGGAGTCAGACTTTGTCTTCAAAATCAAAGATTTTTTAGTACCTACTTCCATAACATCGTATTTTCTTCCATAATAGTACTGTTTATGTGACCGGACTTACTTCATTTCATCATTTCACTAAAACAGTTCAGGGATTTGATCAAATCATTAACTTTATTTAGGGAAATGACTCACAGAATTTTTATTTAAACATCTTCCGTGATTTGTTCAAATCCCTTAGGGATTTGATCAAATCTCTAATTTTGCCATTTCCCTGCGACATATAGATACACGATGCGATATATGGATACTAATTATGTTATTTTGTAAGCGATATTTTTTTATAAAAAAGCTAAGGGAAGATGGTGCGGTTTATCCGAATATTTAAATATCATTTAATAGCATATTTTGTAACTAGGGCAGTAAGTTGTCAATAGTCTATAGGGCGCTAGTTGTCACGCGAGAGTGAAATTAGGCGCACGAACGAATTTCGCTCTAGAGGGCAATTGACAATACCGCCCGTGTTACAAACAATATTTTTTATTACCCATGTGAGGGGATGTATCTTTTAAGTTTGGGATCCAGGGGCCATCCATAAAGAATGGAATAAAAAATTAAGAATTTGCTTTTTGAATTGTCTCCAGTGGTGCGGATTCATCATAAGAACTCTCCTCAGTCTCCGGTATATCACCATAGAATTTTCACTCATTTTAAAACGTTTTCTTTAATTCTTATTATTATTTTGTACTGAAAAAAATTCTGACACTTCACATCACTTTTTTAATACCGAGGTCTTGATTGTGTGCATTTTATTTCTATTTATTTGTTTTTTTTTTAATATAACCTAGCAATATTGTATATTTGCGTGTGTTACCCAGGTTATGTGGAAATAGAACGAGACGTGACATTTCTCGTATTAAATAATGTATTTTAAGATGTACTATTCGCGCATGAGTAATAAAAAAATTACATCTTCATGTCTATCTGCATCTTATTGTGTTTGGTGATTGTATCTCTCTAATATTATACAGGGTTGGCGAATGTAATAAGTCTCGACTGCGTGTAAAAATGTAATAACTTTTTTGTTTATTATTATTTTTTATTGTTTCTTTTCTAAAATATAACATTAAGTTTGTATGATATACATTTTAATAATGAAAAATAATATCAGAGATGACCACCATTTTCATCGATGCACAATTGGGCTCTTAAACGCGCGTTTTGCATAAGTTCACCCAAAATTTCAGGCTCTATTGTTCTGATCTCAGCTTCAATGTTGTGCTTTAGCTGCTCTATAGCTTGGGGCTTGTTAACATACACTCGTTCTTTGAAGTAACCCCATAGAAAATAATCAGGTTCAGTTAAATCTGGTGAACGTACTGGCCAATTGAATTCTGAATATCTTGACATAATTCGGCCATCAAAAATTTCATTCAAAAGAGTAACTGTGGCACGGGCCGTGTGTGCTGTTGCTCCATCCTGCTGGAACCACTTGTTGGCTGCCAAAGGGTGTACAAAATTATTAATCATAGTATGACATGTCCCCATTCATCTCCTATAACTCTTTGTGATGTCACTCCATACCATACTGTACACTTGAGCGAGTGCAATTAGCGCTGGTGTAAAACTCTGGGGTTTGCAGTACCCCAAAATCGCATATTTTGTTTATTTACATTAGATGAAAATGTGCTTCATCACTCATTTTTAATTGTTAAAAAAGTCGCTATTTTCTGCGCACAACTCCACGAAGCGTGTTGCCCAAGTTAGTCTTTGATGGTAGTCGACTGGTAAAAGTTGTTGGGCCAATTGGACCTTGTATGGATGCATGTGTAAATGACGTGTTTAAATACGTCGAAGTGATGTTCTAGAGATGCCCAGTTGTCCAGAACGTCTTCGCGTTGAAGTTTCTGGATATTCTTCAACATTGTCCCGTACACGATCGATGTTCTCTTGGTTCTGTACTATTCTCGGTCTTCCTGATCGTGGCAAGTCTGACAATGCACCTTGTTGTCGGAACCGTGCAATTAAACGATTAATTGCGTTTGGCTAGGTGCATTTCTGGAGTTGAAAAAAATCCGATATGCTCGTTGCGCCAGTAAAATTGAATGCCCATTGGAAAAGTAAAATTCTACCACTTTGGTTCGTTGCTCGGTCTTTAAATTTTGCATGGTGATGTAACACGGTTCGATGAATAAAATCTGAAAAAAAAAATAATAAACAAAAAATTTATTCAATTTTTACACGCAGTCGTGACTTTAGGCCCACCTTGTATATCCATAAAAATATTATTAGATCTCATTTTAAAATCGATATTTAGCACTTTTATAAAACGATAGATGGCGGAATATACAGCGTAATGTTGACGCTCAGGCAATTTGTCCTGCGCCGGCTAGTGAAGGCGGCATCGGTCTGACAGAGTCAATTGAAATATAATAAAAATTGATATCAGTAGTGGGTACACGTGTGATTTGGAGTAGCTAAAGTGTTAGTATTAAAATGGAAGAATTAAGCCAATCGTTAGGAGCCATAGCCAAAAGTCTTGGAGGACCTTGATCCAGGATCAGCCTTTGTCATCACCGACTATTCCCTCCAGTTTCTTTGGTTCTTCCAAGGTTCGACCCAGAAAGTACGGACAGCAGTGTCTGGTTGTTGAAAATTGAAGGTATTAAAACGAGTTCGGGTGGTCTGATAGTGAATCTGTAAGTAGAATCGGTCCATTTTGATTAAAATCTACTCAAAGATGGTTTACTGCATGGCAGCCGAGCGACCAAAGCTGGTAAAATTTTAAATTAGACTTTTCCGTTTCATTTTCCAAGCAGAAACATTTGGGAAAACTTTTAGCTGTTGCAGCGAATTGTAGGAGTACAGATGCACGTAGTTATGTGGAATACGCTCATTTTCCAAGCAGAAAAATTTGGGATTTTTTTTAGCTGTTGCAGCGAATTATAGGAGTACAGACGCACGTAGTTATGTGGAATACGCTTGGGTAAAATTAGAAAAATTAAAGTCTTTACGAGAAAATTTGTCGGATGCTGATCTAATTCAAATTTATTCGCATGCTATTGATGATATCGCCGTGAGAACGGTAGCTTATAACTCCGGTACGTCTTCGGTTAGTGATCGGATTGCAGATTACGTGATTGGTAAATTATGTGGAATTCTCCCCCGGAAAGCCCTCTATAGATAAGTCCATTTCCAGGAAAAGTACGTTTTCATAAACGCAACTGAATTACGTACTTGTTTTCGTGTGGCAAAACTGGTCACATTTCGCGAGATTGTAAAGTTTCAAATGAAAATTTCGAAGCCCCGTTAATAAATGAAGACAAACTCTTTTGTAGATACTGTAAGAAATTAGGTCATAAAATTGAAAATTGCTTTCGCTTTTCGAGCAGAAAAGTAAACAAGAGAACGTTTTGTTGAATAGTTTTTCGTCAAATAATAAATGTTTAAAAACATTGCCGTTGACGATTTGCGGTTATAATGCTAACTGCCTAATTGACACAGGTTTAACTTGTACCTTAATAGATGAATTATTGGTGGATAAATTAAAACTAACAAAAATTCCCCGCGTTACCCCGCTGCAATGGTTCGATGGTACAGTACGTATCTAATGTTTTTTAATAAAAGCCTTAACCCTTGTGGAACTACCTGAGTTGAAAGTTGAACTGGACCTTATGATTGTGCCACATAATCACTCTCACTATGACATTATTATAGGGGATAATATTAACGAACATAATGTGATTCTGTTAAAAGATAAGATAAGACTATTTAAAAATTGTTCCAAAGAACTCTGTCAATACAGTTGCTGTAACTCTATGAATACGGTTACTAATATAGGTTTGGTCACAGATTTAGATAATAACGAAAAACATAAACTTTTGATTCTTCTTTCAAGTTTTTCTGAACTAATAACTTCAGGTAACTGTATTAATGCGATTAATACCGGTGAATTTATCGTAACATTAGCTGAAAATAAAACAATTTTTTATCACCCTTATCGAAATATTATCGAAATATCTCGTTTAATACGGAATTATACGCGAGAGCAATTCCCCGTTTGCTAGCCCAGTAATCTTGGTAAAGAAAATGGAACGGATCGCTTATGTGTCGATTTTCGCGCTTTGAACAAAATAACTGTCAAAGATTGTACCTATTACCTCACATAGATGATCAATTAGATCGCCTGGGCAAGGGAAATTTCTACACCACTCGATATGGCATCGGATTTCACCAAATCCCAATCGCCCCAGATTCAATTTTAGAAACAGCTTTTGTAACGCCCGACGGGCAATTTGAATCTCTAAGAATGCCCTTTGGCCTGGCTAACGAGCCATTAACCTAGCTTTGGGCAGTTTAAAATACGATGTCGCATTGGTTTACCTTGATGACATTCTAATACTCTCTCTTTCTTTAGAATAAGGTCTTGAAAAACTAAAGACTAACTTTAGGTAAAGCAAAATTTTCAATAAATATTAGCAAATGCCGTTTTCTGATGAAAACGATTAATTGTTTGGGTCGAGAAATATCTGTTGAGGGTATTCGGCATGACCAAAATAATGTTAAGGCCATCAGAGATAGTTCACCTCCTAGAAACTTAAAACAGGTACGGCAGTTTTTTGGAAAATTTATTCCCGCATTTTCTACAAATGTTGTCTGTATAACACATCTAACAAAAAAAGTTCCTTTTATCTCTTCTGCAGAATGCGAAAAAGCAAAGCGATACATAATTGATGTTTTAATACAAAAACCTATACTGTCAATCTTTGATACCACCTTAGAAACACAATTACACACTGACGCCAGGTCTGTTGGCTTTGGCGCTATTTGAATGCAAAAACATGGTGATTCATGTATTGGTGGTGATTCAAAACTTGGTGATTCAAAATATGATCGATATATTTTTCTAAATTCTAAAAAAAAAACGATAAATCAATGGTTTCATCATCAACCTCTGTTGAATTATTAAAAAAAAATTGATTGTATTAATTTTAATTTTTAGATTACTCGTAAAGTTATTGCTAAAATAAAAAATATGAAAATGCTAAAATAAAACTTTTTTTTAATTTTATCCCGAATAAAATATCTTTTGATTTTATCTTTTGATTGTTAATTCAATATCATCGAATTAAAAATTGAATTAATTTTTTTAATTTATTATATCAGAAGTAATATTCGGTGTTAATAATAATAATTTGGTGTTAAATACTACATTCAGAAGCAGTTGCTACTGCTACCGGAATTTTAACCGTTTTTTTGTTGATTCGCTAATTTCTGACCGATTATTTTTAAAAATATTTTAAAACGATAGTTGGATAGTTTCTAAATGTATCGATATTAAAAACATATTTATATTTTATATTTTAAAATATCAGCATCCTTAATTTACTAATTAAAAACAGATTGGAATTAATAAAAATAACTGAATGAATTATTAAAATCAGAATTGAAATGGCCAGAAGCACATTTCCTAAAATGCGTGCGTTTTTTTGTGATAGACAAGCAAAACTTGAACTACGTACAAAAATACTAAGAGGCTACGTGTACTCCATTCTACTATATGGAATGGAATCATGGACGTTAAAACAAACATAAATAAAAAAGCTAGAAGTCTTTGAGAAGTGGTGTTATAGACGAATGCTTAAAATACCATGGGCGGACAAAGTGACGAACACTAGAGTAATGGAACGCATGAACAAACAATGTGAAATCATACAAACAAATAAAAAGAAGGAAGCTGCAATATCTAGGTCATATGGCCAGAGGAGAAAAAGATGGGTTGCTTCAACTGATAATACAGGGAAAAGTAATAGGCAAACGGAACACCGGTAGATGCAGATACTCATTGCTGCTTAACCTGAGAAAGTGGTATGATACAACATCCAAGGCCGGAAGCATATCTTCTTTTTTTAGTTCTTTTTCAGATATTAAATATTTAAAATTCTTTTCGAGATACATACAGATGACGGATCGCAAAACTGTAATCGTTCAAAAAGAACGGTGATTCATTAAAGCCGATTCCGTACGTATTGTTCCGAGGGGCCATCCACTCTTGCAATACATGTTACTATTTAGATGCATTACCGCACATTAGTTTGCATTCCTTAGCATTACGTTATTATTACACCACAGTACACAAAGTACTCTTGCATTCCTTGAAATACTCTTGCATTCCCTGAATTACGTTCACATTATATTCGCATTACGGCCGCATTAGCTCCCCACTACAGCCGCATGAGCTCGTCATGCGCCGTGCTGCAGTAGGACAGTGAGCTCTTTCTAAACGCCTCATAATAGAAAGAAGCCGATGATGCCATTTGAAATAAAATGAAATTGGTTTAAAATTAGGTAGTGTAATATTAATAATAAAATTTTAACATTTAATAGTAATAATAATTTGCAAAAATATAATATAACATTAGAGTTCCTCGTAGATATCAAATAGTTCTAGAGTACTTTGTGCAAAATTTCGCGCAATAGTTCTGTTTGAAGTTTCTGGTAGAATCCTTATAATTTTTTTCTGTAAAGTTAAAAATTAGAAAAATATGCGAAAAATTAAACTTCACCGATGTGACGAAGGGAAGTAAAAATGCTTTCAAATACTTTTAGTTAGTAAATTTTAGTAGAAAATGTGCATATTTTTTTACAGTAAACCAACGAATTCACATAGGAACAGAACTGTTGCACCACTTTTTTTTGCACTTCATTGCTGAACTCGAACTTCATTAGTGAACTTTTTTCGAATATCTTTCCATTATTTGACTTCACAGAAAAATGTTATAAGGATTTTTGATAGTAAAAATGTTATAAGGATTTTCGATAGAACTCTAGGTCTATCAAGAACTGCAAACATAACTGTTGCGCGAATTTTTTAAATTTTCATTGAAAACCACGGGTCCCTTATTAGATTGAAAATATCTTTTGAACCAAGGTTTTGATCAAAAAATCTCAAAGGGAACTTCGATAGAACTCTTAGGGTGCTATTTAGATTCGCGAGAAAAACTGTTTTTGCAATTTTTTTTTTCAAAATGTCAATTTTTGCAGTATTTTTTGCAAAATTGATCAATTACTCCAGAACTATGGTCGAGGTGCAGTAATATGTCAAAAACGCAAATTGTTTCTCAAACGTGGTGCTAGCTCATTTTTGGTATTTTCCATTTTTTAGTACTCTAGAACTATTTCATATCTACCAGGAACTCCGATAATATCCATAATATCATATTTTAGTCCGTAATATCATATTTTTGCAAATTCGGTTGCTAACTTCACAGGACTGTGACATATGATTTAATATTTGGATAAGCAATACAAAAATGTGCAAAAGTAGTTTAGAGTATTTTAATTTTGTTGTATTTCAATCCTATTTCAATAAATCTATAGAAATTCAACACACTTGTTATTTAATGACGATACTACTAAAGTGATGTCTTCTTCATTACTAGCACTCTTATCTTACAGGTTGCACATAGTAATTACAATTAAATGTACTCTAACGTTCAATGCATTAGAAATTATTTAATTATTTAAAAGTAAATATTTCAGCTTTTCCTTCCTTTACGTGGCATTACTTTGCAGTACGTGACATTATTACGCATTACGCTAATAATTTCTTCGAGTACCTCGAATTACCAAAAAAATCAGGATAATTGCGAGTACATTGCAACATTTCAGGGAGTGGATGACCCCTCGTATTGTTCCTAGTGATTAAAAATTAATTGGTTGCTTTCATTTACGATAATACACTAAGCAATATAATTTTTCATTTTGGATCAGTGTTCAATGTTTATATCAATAGAAAGAATCAGAAATGTTTCAAGAACTGATTTCATAATGTTACTATTATAAATTGCCTAATATTTTTCTATTGGACTACGCACGTCGTGCCACAAAGAATTCATTTAGATTGAAACTCGGATACTTTTTTTCCCATCAACAAATCCATTTTTATGGAAATTTGATACCTGTTATACGCGTTCGCTTCCAAATAAGCCCATAAACAACATCAAACCAATATTTATACCCTCCTCATATACAATCATACACGTCGTAATCAAACACATATTACACTCTCAACTCTAACAAACATGCAATGTAATTAAAAAATTTAAACTAATTCCCATATAAAACACTCTGGTCTTCTCCGGTTTATCTGGTCTTGTCTGGTCGTGTTTGATTTTGTCTAGTCTTGTCGGGTCTTGTCTTATCTTGTCCTGTCGTGTCTGAATATGTCTAGCCTTGTAGTTTTTGTTCGGTCTTGTCCTGTCATCTTTGTCTGGTTTTCTCTCGCCACTTTATCTGCTCTTGTCTGGTCTTGTCGGATCTTGTCTAGTCTTGTCTGGTGTTGTCTGGTCTCGTATGGTCTTGTCTGGTCTTGTCTGGTATTTTCTGGTCTTGTCTGATCTTATCTAGTTTTCTATGGTCTTGTCTAGTATTGTCTGGTCTTGTCTGGTCTTGCCTTAACCTGGCTGCTCTTGTCTGGTCCTGTCTAGTCTTGTCTGGCTTTGTTTGGTATTGTCTGGCTTTGTTTTGTCTTGTCTGGACTTGTCTGGTCTTGTCAGGTCTTGTCTGGTCTTGTCGGGTCCTGTCTGGTCTGGTCTGATCTTATCTCGCCTTGGCTGGTCTTGTCTGGTCTCGTCTGTTCTGGTCTGGTCTAGTCTTGTCTCGTCTTGGCTGGTCTTGTCTGGTCTTGTCTGATCTTGTCCGGTTTTGTCTGGTGTGGTCTGGTCTTGTCTGGTCTTCTCTGATCTCCTCAGGTCTTGTCTGGTCTTGTCGGGTCCTGTCTGGTCTGGTCTGATCTTGTCTCGCCTTGGCTGGTCTTGTCTGGTCTTGTCTGGTCTCGCCTGTTCTGGTCTGGTCTTGTCTCGTCTTGGCTGCTCTTGTCTGTTCATGTCTGGTCTTGTCTGGTTTTGTCGGGTCTTGTATGGCCTTGTCGGTTCTTGTTTGATCTTGTCTGGTCCTGTCTGGTCTTGTCTGGTCTCGCCTGTTCTGGTCTGGTCTTGTCTCGTCTTGGCTGATCTTGTCTGTTCATGTCTGGTCTTGTCTGGTTTTGTCGGGTCTTGTATGGCCTTGTCGGTTCTTGTTTGATCTTGTCTGGTCCTGTCTGGTCTTGCCTGGTCTTGCATGGTAGTCTCTGCTCTTGTCGGTTGTTTTCTGACTTTGTCTGGTTTTGGCTGGTCTTGTTTGGTTAAGCCCCGTCTTGCCTGGTCTTGCCTGGTCTTCTATGATCTTGTCTAGTCTGATCTCGCTTTGTTTGGTCTTGTTTGGTTTAGTTTTGTCTTGACTTTTATAATTCTTTACTTTTGTCTGGTTTTCTTCTGTTTTTTCCGGTCTTGTTTGGTTTAGTCTGATCTTCTCTGGTCCTTACTAGTCTTCTATGATCTTGTTTGATCTTGTTTGGTGTTGTCTGGTCCTGTTTGGTCTCGTCTGGTCTTATTTGTTCTTGCCTGGTTTTGTGTTGCTTTGTATGGTCTTGTATATTCTTGCCTGGTTTTGTCTGATTTAGTCTGTTGTTTTCTGCACTTGTCTGGTCTAGTCTGCTGTTGTCTGTTCTTGTTCAGTTTTGTCCGCTCATGTCTGTTCTTTTCCAGTTTTGTCTGGTTTTGTCTGTTTGATGTGTTGTTATGTAACACTTAGCTGTAAATACGATATATGTTACAAAGGATAAGCTCCAGTAGTTTATACCCTTCAAACTGTGTAAAATATGAAATTGAACCAATTTGAGTCTAAATGAGCAAGTCATTTATTAAATTAAGACCTTATAAGCAATACTAATTCCTTTGTAAACACAAAATCCTTTCTATCCAAAGCATTCCCCGCCTCTTTTACAGTCTCATTGAACGTTCATAAAGAAATCTTCCGCTTATTCTTCTAGTTTTATCTAGAATCTACAATGCCGCCCATAATATCTTAATCTGTTAGATGAAATAGTAATAGCCGTGTAATTTCCATTGTGATTATTGTTGCTGCGTCTGACAATAACCGGCGATTGTTGCTGACTTAATAACAATCTTTGGGTCAGGTGAGCTGTATGTAAAGTGAGCGGATGCCCGACTTCATCTCCGGTCAACCACCTGTGCACTTAATATATTGCATGTGCACTGCAAGCTCGAAATCGAAACTAAAACGATCGAAAAAAAAACATGAAAATTCTATATACTAATAATCACTAATGTAATAAATTCATTCATTAAGTAATGTTATGTTAACCTTGGTGATTTAATATAATTGACGTACAATAAATGTAGCGAATAAATAAACACTCGTACATGTGTAGAAAGTAATGGTATATTAAAGAGACTCATTTCGTTTAGATAAACGACCTGTGGTAAAATAGTCTAAATAAGTAAGACTAATGAATTTAAACAAACAATACTATAAACTCAAGATTTGCTTAAAGTGTCTAGGCTTATATGACTAAACATAAAACTTAATTTGCAGACACTGAATGCATATGATATTCATAAATAGTACCAAAAGAAAACTATGCAATATTAGATTATTACAATATTAGATAGTAATAAATTAGATAGTAAAAAGACAAAGTAGACAAAAAGACAAACAAGAGGCTAGGGTAGGCAGACAAATTAGACTAGAAAAACAAGAATCGATAGATCAGATTAGACTGGTCAGATTAGACTAAACAGAGAAGACTCGACAGATAGAGGCTAGTCAGGCAAGACTAGACCGATAACCAGACCGACAACACTAGACAGACAAGACTAGACAGACAAACCTAGGCAGACATGACTAGACAGATAAGACTAGAAATACAAGACTAGACTACATAAGAATTTCAGGTACTTACGTATTAACGCTACCGCGCGATGTGAGGGGATTTATGATGGGGACATGGTCTGGATTTATCTGCTCCTTTATAGCCAGATCTAAACATGGATTTTGTTCAAATCTGTAGCTGTGGTGGCGTTAGTACGTAAAATTCGAATTTCCTTTCAAACAAATGCTTATTTTGCGCATTTGGATATAATGGCATTTGAAATGATTGGACTAATGTCTGATCTGACAACGTAACAATGATTAAAATAATTTACAAAAACAGTTTTTCAACAATCACAACGTTATTTCAGGACAAGCACATTTAAGTTGTTTTGTTCCATAGAATTGTTAGAAAATATGATTTCTTTGTTTAATATTACGACATTGTTTTTGAATGCTATGAGCTGTAAACTGTTTGTATTTTAATTGCCTATTATAGGGCAGCTTAATTAATAAAACAACAGGCAAATAAAAGAATTTATACAAACAAATGTATTCAGGAAAAATACCCAGTTTTATACAAAAAGCTTTAAATTCATTAAAATCGTCCAGTTTCCAACAGAGCATTAAAAAAATATATTTGAATCCCCGATTTTGTTTCATCGTGAATGAATAGATATTTGGAAATGGTTTACTAAAAAAAATATTCGACGGCCATTGTGAACACACAATAACTCAATGATTATAACTATTGACATCTTTTATCTGCATATTTTCGTTATTTTATCGGTAGATTTCGGCTGTCACTAGTCTGATTTTGAGGGCTTAGCATAATTGGCTGCCAAAATTATATTCTTAGACTAAACACGATATCAAAAAAAAATCTACTAAAACCTTATATAGTCGGACATTTTAAAGGATTGGTTATTCACTACAAGTTGAAAATAGTGTAGAATAGATAATTTTTCTTTTATCTATAAGGATCCAGTACGATCCAGTACTGTATATATAAATTCATTCTTAAAAAGCAATAGTAGATTTATCAATAGAATATATTTATAAATAATAGCCCTTAAAGAAATAAAGACACAATATGTTTATATGTATATATAATAGCATTTAAATAAATAACGACATGTTTCTCTTGAGTTGGCAACAATTCAGGTAAATTGCCTCAGAAAACAGTCTGCAAAAGTGCGTCTTCAAATGTCGCTGGAGAAAACAGAATTTTTCACCAACATCAAAGAAGCAAACAGAGAGATGTTACTAGAGCAGGGAAACATCAAGAGTACTGAATTTAAGTATCTCTGCGAATGGAAATAACCCAACTTATCAGAAATAGCATCATTATCCAAGAGAGTCAACAAGTTAGCCTATCTAGCCTATCGACTGACTATGATCACCTACAACAAATAATGCCTGTCACGAAACCTGAAACTTAAGCACTATACATCAGTCTTACGACTAGAAGCCCTGCATACCATGGAGTGCCTTTCCTTGAACCGAAGAGGTCTGGTCTAGAAATTGGAAGTCAGAGAGAGGAGAATTCTCAGGAAGATCCTAGGCCCGGTAAAGGAAGATGGGGAATTCCGAAAGCGACATAACTCTGGGCTCTACGAGCATATTGAGAGGCCATCTGACTGTGGAAGGAAAAGAAGGGTAGCTTTCTATGGCCACGTTGCAAGATTGTTTCCAAACCGACTAACCAACCGTCTGTTTACCTTGCAAAACAAGAAGGTTCGTACCACTTGGTTGACAGATACCTAGAAGGATATTAAAGAACTAATAATAAGAATTGGTAAAACCATACAACATTATAGATAATCAGATAAACTTAATAAAGACGGAACAAAGCTTGAATATATAAATATACTCAACCTTTCCGGAACTCTATAATACTAATGAGTCTTTTTAGGACTACCAAAAACAAATCTCTTATGAAATTTGTCAGTTATTCTATAGCTTTCAGTCCACCTTCGTGGCACTCAACAAAAACCATAAAAATAACATTGATTTTTAAGATCATGTCTTTCCGATACCTTGAGTGGACCTCAAGGACCTCACGCCATCTGTGGACGCGTTTCGAGATCAATCTCTCATCAGCACAGCTTTGCTTCCATGAACAATATTTTGTAAATCACTCACTTGAAAACCCATGTGTTGATTAGGGTTAGATGTTTTTAATTTTGACGTTTTGTGAGAGAGACATGAACTTAGCAGGTTATTGATATAAATGATAAATTTTGAATTGGTAAAACCATATATAACCTGCTAAGTTCATGTCTCTCTCACAAAATGTCAAAATTAAAAACATCTAACCCTAATCAACACATGGGTTTTCAAGTGAGTGATTTACAAAATATTGTTCATGGAAGCAAAGCTGTGCTGATGAGAGATAGATCTCGAAACGCGTCCACAGATGGCTATCCACTCAAGGTATCGGAAAGACATGATCTTAAAAATCAATGTTATTTTTATGGTTTTTGTTGAGTGCCACGAAGGTGGACTGAAAGCTATAGAATAACTGACAAATTTCATAAGAGATTTGTTTTTGGTAGTCCTAAAAAGACTCATTAGTATTATAGAGTTCCGGAAAGGTTGAGTATATTTATATATTCAAGCTTTGTTCCGTCTTTATTAAGTTTATCTAATAATAAGAGATCTACAAAACAGACAGTCTGTGAGACGCACCCTGAAGGAAGTCCGTGGAGAAAGGTACCCCCTGGACAGAAGATAGAAAGGAGTTACACCGGCAGAAGATGCGACAATACTGGGCAAAAATTTAAGCCCAACAGTTGAACAAGCGTGGTCCAAAATAGGCCTATTCGAAACAAGGAGAAGACACAATATGTTTGTACTAACAACATTAGAGATTGTTGTAATAAATCCCGAAACACTTTACGCATTGTTTTTTCTTGCCCTCATTTCAATGTATATGCTGTTTGTTAATATGTTCCCGGAATTGCCCAGCCACCTCCGACCTTTTTTTTCAAATTCAAAGGTATGTCAAGTGACATCTCGTTTGAAAGATCTCTTAGCGAGGAATACAACACACTATTTATTTCTTGAGTATTTTCAATGCCCATGTGATAAAAAAGAGAACCAATTTTATAACTTGAATAGTATTTAATGCAATAAATGTTTAAAACGGACCGTTTCTTTCTTGGCAAAGTGCAAATCGATGATAACATGCATCTCTACTGTTTTGTAACATTTCCGATGCGACTTGCCCTATTTCGTGCCTAATACGTTGCTTAAGGTCCTCAATGTCGTTCGGGTTTGGTACATAGATTTTACTCTTGAGAAATCCCCACAAAATAATGTCAAGCGGACTAAGATCCGGAGATCTCGCCGGCCATTCAATGTGTCCTCTTCTACCAATCCATCTATTGTGAAAAACTTCGTCTGAATATCTACGAACGAAGACAGCATAATGGGGTGGAGCTCCGTCCTGTTGATACCATTTTCCTTCTTCAGGTAAATCCGGATCTAACAGATTTGGAAATAAAGTGGCTAACGCTGGTATGGTATCGGCTTGAAGAAATTTGAGATAAGTTGCTCCATCAATATTACCATCGAAGAATATTTGTCCCTAATATTCCAGCTCATACATTGACTTTTTGCGGGAACTGAGTATGAGTTTCTCGCATCCAATGAGGGTCAGCCCAATATTCACAATTTTGACGATTAACGTCACCATGTAAGGTTAAAGTACTTTGGTAGGAAACAAAATTGATGCTAATGAAATCTGGTTATTGTCGATCAGGTTACATCCTCCGTTAATTCTTAGAGTGCCTGGATCTTGTAAGGATGCAGATTGGCTGCAATGGGTTGCCCTTCGTTGCCACGGGCCAGTTGTCGGCCAGGCCAGTTGTTGCTTGACTATAGTCACCATATTTTCTTGAAGAGTTAATAATACGTGTACCAAGCTACACGTATTCTAATCTAACCTAACCTGCTTTAACAGTGGGATTTCGCTGTCTGGGCACAACCCTGACATGAACCAAATTGTTGTATTGTGTTACAATTTTGCTTATGGTACCTTGGCTAATGGGTGGAATATCCGGAGCAACCTCAAGCTGACTTCGCCTTCTGTTGCCATAACCGATCATTATCAAAATCTCGTTAAGGAGATTTTAAATAATTCTTTTATGTCGATATCAAACCGACTAACTCTTCTTCCAAAACCGGGCCTGCATTTTCATAACTTGAAAATTATATTATTATCCAATCGGGAACTTCAAAATCAAACAACTATTTGAAAAGTTTTTTCATGTTATTATGTAACAAGTCCATGTGATTTGTGAATATTTGAATATGTTCATCAGATATTTCTTTAGTTTCCTGAATTAGCATCACATTTGAGAATTGACGACGAGCCAAATTGTTTTTTAAAAGTAACAATTTTTCAATAAATGCTGAAATTTCCGACTTTAGTTCAAGTAGCTTGACTTTTTCACCTTGTAGTTTCAAATTTAAGATATTAAATCTTTCAAACAAATCTGATAAGTAAGATACTTTTGTTTTTTGTTTGATTTTTGTTAGTTCTGTAGGAAGATCCCTTTTTCGGTTTCTTTAGAAGCAAATAAAAAATAGGAAAAAAACTATTTTTTCATATTACAAGAAAAGAATTAAGAAAAATATGCATTGTTCTCTAATTCATAAATTGACTAATTACATAAATAAATATAATTACTAGTACGTTTTGGTTCCTGCATTTAATTGCTAAGAGAGGCCATGTGGGTCGCTATAAAATGGCATAACCTGATAAATAATAATAATTATGAACATCAATGGAAGCTTTTCTGCCATTTGGCTTCACCAGTATGGACTTATCATCTAATCTCAAATTGATCTAAAATTCAAATGTAAACTACAACTTACCCTGTGTGTTGTGTGTTCTTTATAGGAAATGAATCCACATTACAAACTTAAAACAAACGGAACACAGCCTGAATATATAAATATATTCAGTCTTTCCGGAGCTCTATAACAATTATTGAGTCTTTCTAGGACTACAAAAACAATAGGAATCCACATTATCCATAATTATCCATAATAATCCACATTATCTTTCTTATATAACCAGGTTCAGACATCTTCTCCGACCTTGAGACCAAGACCATGCCATTTTCTAGCGACCCACATTGCCTCTCTTAGCAGTTAAATGTTGGAGTCAAAACGTACTAGTAATTATATTTTTTTATATTATTCGTCAATTTGTGAATTAGAGAACATAGTATATTTTTGGCTTAATTCTTTTCTTGTTCTTTAGAAACGGTAACAGATATTTTATTATACAAATTAGTCAATAATCGTTCTATAAAGTTCATAAAATTGTTTGAAACTGTTCTATTTTGAAAGCCATCGAACTTCAGTATGGAGTAAGTAGTTATTTAAGTCTGTAGTTATTTTCATTTTTCTCGCACCGGTTATGAATTTGCCGACCATTTAGTGAATTTTCCTTAATCTTGTTTATTGGTTCACTTATATTTTTTGCAACTAAATGTTGGCGATGTATGATTCAATGAACGGTGATAATGTTTGGTAGAGTTTTTTTTTTAATAATCCTAAAAAACCTATATTAGTGCCGATCGTAGCTTTAGCTCCAGTCGCACAAGGAAAAAGGTTATTAAGTGGATTTTTATTATCATTAAAAAATTACTCAATTACTCGAAATATTGATTCCCATTGGTATCTGTTTCCAAATACACTGCTCAAAACAATTAACGGGTCACTAATTTGTGCCCCCATAAAATTCAAATGGGAAATTACATGCAAATAACATTAAGAACATCTGAAAGACGCTCTATTAATTATTTTAATTGGCACATATGGAAGTGTCAGCATCAGGTACTTTCAAGTACCCATCATAATTAACATAACATAAGTACCCATAATAATTAACAACTACAAAAACCAAACTACTAAATAAATTTAAACTTTTGTACATAAAGTGGTAACTTATATAAGTGGTAACTTATTGCGTTATATTCTTCAAAAAGAGTCGCCGTTAGCTGCAGGTTCGTCTTTGGAGGATGCGGGCGACCACGAACACGTCTGTCAAGCATATCCCGAACATGCTCTATGGGATTTAAATCAGGACGTAACGCATCCCATACCATTGTTTGAATTACCAGTTCTTGTAGGAAGTCTATGTTGTCATGCATTATCCTGCATTAATAAAAAAAAATCTTTTTCCATATGCCACAGGGAAAACATGTTTTCCCAATACGATGTCAACATAGATATTAGCGTTAAGATTTCCTGGAATTACAACAAAGTCGGTTCTACTGTCGATAACAATCCCAAAATAAACCATAACTGAACCACCTCAAAATCTGTCTGTAGAACACGTACGTCTGGAAGTCTGTAAACACGTACTCGACCATCGCAACGAGTAATATGAAATCTTGATTTATCCGTGAAGAGCAGAGACTTCCAATGTTGAAGTTGGCATGCGATATGTTCACGAGCAAAATTCATCCTTGCTATTCAGTGGCGTCGTGTCAATGTTCTGTGGCGAGTGTTTTCAGACGGGTCGCCTTGCCCTTACATTTGGCTTACTCCTTCAGCCTATGCCTAATTTTCTGGTGTGATGCAGTGACCCCATGCGTCGCCCTGAGGGTAATTAAGAGGTCTATCGCCGTAGAAACTCTATTGCCAAGATTCGAAATCATTAAAAATCGCACTTGATTTTGAGTTGTTTTTCTTTTGCTACCGTGCCCACTGCGCCTGGTATATTGACCTTCATCCATACCTGTACCTGTTCCATAATCGCTGAATAACAGGCAAGCTTACGTTGAAGTTTCTGTCGCCATTTTCAATTAATATTATAGCACAAATAACTTCCACTTCGTTGAGATGCCTCACTTTCACTTAAGGGGGGTGGGGTGGCGGTGTGAAACCACATTAGGAGGTTCAAAAAATCAGATTTTCTTTTTATTGCATAAATCGTTAGCTTAACTATCCAAAAATATGCTATCAAAATTTCAAATTGAAATTCGCATTCGTTTAGATTTTATGAGCATAGAACCGAGTGCACATCGGGTACAGGCTACAGGCTCGAGCAGAGCATTACCTCGTTTATCTCAAAATGCCTTTTTTTACATTTGCGTGCAATCTAACTCAAAAAGTGTAGAACCGATTATTATGAAAATTAATTGTGAGATGATATCATGATTTTAAGTAGTAATTTTCCTTGCATAATTACAGAAAAAAAACGTGAAAATCGAACAAAAATGGTTCCAACACCTGCAAAATATTTTATTATATATCATTTTTTTCGCCTGCATTGAGGTTCATATTCTTAGAAAATAAGTTATTAATGTAAAATCAAAACCTTTTTGATTTCACATGAAAATCAGAATGGTTACACTGCACGCAATTGGAAAAATATACTTACAACCTTCAGCGGACATCACACTGTAACTTTGTTATTTTTGGCTGAAATTATTAAAAAAAAAATCACAAAAATTGTTCGAAATATGAATGAAATGATGTCAAAATTTGATTAAATTCTAGTTAGTTATCCCTACCAAAAAAAAAAAATCCTAAAAAATCAGTATCAAACAGCCTCCTAATGTGGTTTCCGCCTTAACTTAAGGCAAACTGTCAGTTGCAAACATTGTCAAACATTGTCCTGTTAATTTCCAGGTAACGTACTTTCATCTATTTCCAAAGAAAAATCTGTAATTTTTCATGCAACAAAATTTCATATATCGATTCTGCTGTATTTTCAGACTGCTGTATTTCCATCAATCCTTCTTTGAATAGTGTTATTATTGAGAGAAATTGATTTTATTACATTTGAAGGAGATTTGTGCAACACTGTACTGATTACCTTCGCAATTGAAGCCAAAATTAATTCTTCCCCAATTGTATGTGATTTTCCAGTTTTTGCAATTAGCCATCCTTCTGTATATTTTTGTGACAAACTGGTACACGTTGTTTTTAACCTGCCTACCGCCCTCTACCTAGCGACCTCCAAAACGCCCACTTTGAGAATCACTGTTCTATAGAATCAACTTTTCAAGACATTACGATCAAGAAAGCAATCGGTAAGGCGGGTCCCAATTTATCTAACTTGAATTAACAACTGTTTAATGATCAATACTGATCTGTTCTTTTGTCAACTTTCGTTGTTTATGTCGATCCCCTACAATTTCTTTCCTACAAGTTCTTATATAATTTTTGTCTCGAACGTTGACTCTCCTCATGATCTAGATTTTCATTTCCATTTCGAAATGCGGAACTGTATAGTTTTATTATAGATTTTCCTTAACCATTTCTTTTTAAATTTATTTTATAAATTATTTTTCTCATATAGTCTGCATTCACAGTGAAAATAAATTTTGACCGGAATTTTTGTCAAATATTAAATCATTCTTTATGACATCATGCCCATACTTCTTCACAGGATTTTTGATGCTGTACCGAATGGGTTAAATAAAAAAACCGTATCAATAAATGCACCTCTTTCTGTTGTGGCACCTTCCTTCTAACTTGCGCTTACAAATGATCTTCCAGAATGTATCTTCATTCTGTTTTTAGATGATTCCACCATTATGGTATCTGTTGATATTCTTTTTTTTTATCCTGGTTTGGAGAATCTTTCATTCACGCGCAACCCCGGTATCGCATATTGCACATTCCTTCAGTGACAGCCCGGACGGTTGAAAATGCCTTTGCTTCGGCGGGGAATCGAACTTCGATCTCCCGCTTGTCAGGCGGGTATGTTGTCCACTACACTACCGAGGAGACGGTATCTGTTGATAATCTGGATGACTTAAATTACGACCATACCAACCTATACAAATAAAAACAATACCACCACCCTGTGTTTTTATATTAACACTTTCTTGAATAAATATAATACCAGGCATAATAATAATATATAATAATCATTATTATGAATGCAACATTTCCCAGATCTGCACATGATTCCTTTTACCACCAACCTTTGAATGGCAGAATATCGCTACAAACAAATTCATTGTTTTGAAAGAAATTGTATTAAACAATGGGGTTTTTAATAAACTGAACTGAACATGACAAAATTCTAGTATTTTCTTTTTGCCTCTGTAGGGTGGCCAACGAATTTTTAATTGTATTAACAACTTAATTACTATACTGATATTATTCTCCTATGGTGGCCTCTATATTTAGAACTAAACTTAAATATTCCAACTCACTTGTCGTGGTAAATTATTTTATTAAAAATTTCAATTTACGTAAACTTATAAATAATGCTTAAATATAAAAACAGTTTAAAACCACAACAAATAACAGTTATTTGGCCAGCTAAATCAGTTTAAAAATTAAGTTATGACATAGGTTTCTTGTTAGTTTTCTCGCCATATTAAGAAAAAAAAAACTTACGGCAATAGGGCAACACTTTAAGAGCCAGTTAACATTTATTTTTAAGGTATCGACTTCGTGTAGTCGATCACAGGATACCATGTGATCGTATTGCCGTATAAGGATGACGTTAACATGTAGTTTTTAATTATTCAAATAACGTGAGAGTAACAGAATAGACCCGATTATATATTAATATGTATAGTTTACGGCCAGTACTAGTCAATCGAAGAAGACTAAGTTTTCTTTATGATAACACCCGGCCACATATAAGCAATTTTCCATCAACTCTTTTTTAAGTCTCAGTTTTCAACACTTATGCGTCAGCTCAAAGCGACGACGAAGTAAAAGAAATTTAAAGCTATGATTTAAGCAGACGTTTCTGGTTACATATTTTTACTGTGACGGCAAGACTATGTCATTCATCAACACACTCCAACATCACTTCTTTTCCTGCTTCCCTATATCGAAAATCAACGCCTATCATAAGTCTTGGATTACCAAGGAGGTAAAAACGTCGGTCACTAAGCTAATGGACGTGTTTATTCTTAACAAACAGTATCCTGCATTGAATAAAATGTACCTGTATCAAAAAAATAGAATACAACAAGTTAATCCAATCTGCTAAAACCACAAGTTAATCCAATCTGCTAAAAACATTACACCAGCGGAAATCTCCAGCCACATTAATTTCAATCCAAATACTATGTTCCTGGAGAAATTTTCGTCGAACAAGAATCTACAAATTATGGAGTCCTTAAAAAAAACTAAAACATGTGGACCTGACTCGCTTCCTATCAACATCTTTAAAACATTCAGACATTTGCTAGCTGATCCAATAACTAACATAGTTATCAATGCTTCCTTCGCTGCTGAACTATTCCCAGAAATGTTGAAGATATCCACTACTATTCCTGTTCACAAAAAGTGAGACAAAAACAAGCTTTAAAAACAATTACCGACCAATAGCCCTAATACCAATTTTAGCTAGATCCTGGAATACTCTATGTGAATTAGGCTTATCCCATTTGTTGAAAAATTGCAACTTATTCCAAAGCAGCAGCATGGATTTTGCAAAGAAAAATCTATCACGACCGCACTAGCTCAGTTTTACGACACAGTCATAACTGAGGTAGATAAGGGTAATTGTCCGGTTGGGATATTCTGAGATCTATACAAGTCATTTGACTGTATGTCTCACAGTCTTCTTCTGGGCAATGTCTTATGACAAGGAATTATGGGATAAGAGGCAAATCGGCCAGATAGCTTAAGTCCTACCTCGAGAATGGTCACCAACTTGTTCAAGTCAAATAGGGGACGGTTGTCGGCCAATCTCTTGGAACGTTTATAAATAGGGGTGTTCCTCAAGGAAGTGTCCTCGCTCCAACACTTTTCCTACTATATATTTCAGACCTAGCTCGCTTCATAAATGAACATCACTGCATATTGTATGCAGACGACGCCAGCTTCATCGTTTCTTAACGTACTGAGACTGACAACCCACCTCGAGCCAATTTGCTTCTGGAGAAACTGAACAAATGGTCCTCAGCAAATTGTCGTTGCCTCAACAGAGACAAAACTGAATATATTATGTTCCAGACTGCACGCAGTTCTCGTGCCAAAGACTTTCCGCTTAAATTAAGGAAACCCTACACTGGAATATCACCATTCAACAAATCTGCAGCAAACATCACAGGGAAGTATTTCAAATCAGGTACCTCCCAACAGTTTTTAGAACGCAGATCTTCTCACATATAATTTTGATGAAACACAGTCGTTGCTAACATATCGTGTGTTCAATACTATAATAAGGTAACTCTTTTTTTTTAAATTTGAGTTGTCTAGTCCTTCAGTAAGTTGTAGTGTTGGACTTTCTAATGCTAAAAGTAGATATCTATGAGCCTACCCAAATGAACCCCCGCGGTGCA
This sequence comes from Phosphuga atrata, assembly GCA_944588485.1. NCBI lineage: Eukaryota > Metazoa > Arthropoda > Insecta > Coleoptera > Silphidae > Phosphuga > Phosphuga atrata. The sequence continues at coordinate 30,681,617 of OX155901.1, read as the reverse complement.
TTTCCAGGCTAGACAAGTGGGAGACGACCGTTCTGTTCAATGTAATAACTAGATATCTAAAGTTATCTAGTTTATACAATTGATATTCTTGTTTTTATGAGAGCAAAAACTGGATAACTTCACCAACCTAAGAAGGATCAATGCCGTTTGTGTGTTGCGTTTGAGAAAAAACGAGATTCCTGCATCAGAACACGAAGAGAGCTTAATGGAAAAAAAAATGGCACGGGAAGAAAAGAAAAAAGATATCAGAATTCTCGGAGGGTAAAGTAGTATCTATAAACTTTGACCTACAGCAAGTACTGATGATGCCCAATGATCCAACTAACAACGCGCTGTTTTATAAACGTAGGTTGGCCACCTTCAACTTTACGGTATATGATGTGATTTCCAAAGAGGGATCTTGCTCCATGTGGCATGTGGGTGAAGGGGGCAGGGGGAGTTGCGATATCGCATCCTGCTTGTACAAGTATTTCGAAGGTCTTTCACAAAAATTTGAACCAATTTGTTGCATGCCGTTGTTAATCTTCAATTAAAAACAATCTAGCTGAAATTTCTCACATCAGGGTATTCGGAAATGGAATGTGATTCAATACACTCAGCTATTGGCACTGAGTACAAGCGTCTAGGAAGGCATATTGGCCAGGGGACTGGAAAACCATTGCACGAAGCGCCCGCAAGAAAGGAGATAAACTGTACAGAGGCATCGATAGCATAGATTTCTTTGACTGGAAAAGGTTGCTCAAACAAACTTCATAATTCGTAAAAAGAATGAAAGTGGCCATCTTGTTCACTGGAAAAAAATGTGTGCTATCAAGTTTGAAAAGGAGAATCCCTTCAAATTTAAGTATATGCAGATAGTATGTTTTAGTGATTCTGAGTACCATGTAGTGGACTGCACTACAAATACTAGGAGGTCATCACACCAAACTTTGCAATCCCTTTATGACACACCTAGATCCATAACAAAGAGCTAGTTTAATGACTTGTTGTCTCTGTTCACAACAAAACCACCTGCATTAAACAGGGATTACTACTATTTTTATGCAAATCTGTTTAGCTTGATGAAATGAGAAAATCGAAAATAAATTTAGGTTAATGTGCAGATGTAAATAAAACATTAGAGGCCAAAAATAAATTTACATTTTGCTCAAAATATTACTTTTCGAGTAACCTAGTTATAGTATTGAACCCACGATATGGTAATACTGCTATGGGGATCCTCACCGCCTTTAGAGACAATCTTACTGGCACAAAAAAGAATAGTCAGAACCATTCGAGGTAATAGTATTACTACTTCATATAGACATTTAATGAAGTTAGGCATTCTAAGACTCATGAACCTTTACATACTGGAAATAACCTGCTATATCCATAATACTAAACACCGTTTCCAAAAGAACTCGGATATATCGTAACACCACCCCACAAGGGAAAAACAACTTTTATACAGGCCCAAGACCACTCTAACGATTTGTGGAAAAGGACTAAATAATCAAGGAGTTAATATTTATAACCAATTACCTACCAACCAACTTAACTGAAAAAAAACCCAAAAAAAAATTATAAACAGTCTGAAGGAACTGGTATTCGCTAAATGTTGAAGGTGGCCAACCTACGTTTATAAAACAGCGCGTTGTTAGTTGGATCATTGGGCATCATCAGTACTTGCTGTAGGTCAAAGTTTATAGATACTACTTTACCCTCCGAGAATTCTGATATCTTTTTTCTTTTCTTCCCGTGCTAATTTTTTGTTCGTTAAGCGCTCTTCGTGTTCTGATGCAGGAATCTCGTTTTTCTCAAACGCAACACACAAACGGCATTGATCCTTCTTAGGTTGGTGAAGTTATTCAGTTTTTGCTCTCATAAAAACAAGAATATCAATTGTAAAAACTAGATAACTTTAGATATCTAGTTATTACATTGAACAGAACGGTCGTTTCCCACTTGTCTAGCCTGGAAATGCACCGATAGGGTTCATTTGGGTAGGATTATAGATATCTACTTTTAGCATTAGAAAGTCCAACACTACAACTTACTGAAGGACTAGACAACTCAAATTTAAAAAAAAAGAGTTACTAGTTATAGTATTGAACACACCATATGTTAGCAACGACTGTGTTTCATCAAAATTATATGTGAGAAGATCTACGTAGAAACAGTATAGAGCCTGTAAGGATTTACTTTTTGAATTTTTTAATCTTTAATTAAGTTTTACTGTTGTGTTGTCTAAATTCTCTGTATATTTTTGCTTTATCAAACCCTATAGATTTTATATTTCATTGGGAATAAATATTTTTATTTGATTTAATATCGACAGACAAGAAAAAGTAACTTTATGGAAAACTGGAAAGTTTCGATTATTCAACTTCACAATTTTTTTTCAATTGTGTTTGGGCTCATTTTATTCATGCACCCAAATGATGAAAACATAGATCCCCTTATAGTTATAAATTTTTAAGTCTCAAAAATGAAAAAATAACTGGGAAACCCTGCAAAATTTTGAAAAATATTTCCAATAAAAGTTTTAAAGAGCGTGAAATAATGTCGCGCGCAAGCTAACCGAAATCATCCACAACATCTGGAAAACAGAGAAATAACCACCCGATTGGAAATCTGCTCTGATCCATCCACTGCACAAAAAGGGAGATTTTGCTGATCTAAACAACTACCGTGGAATCTCTCTCTTCCCGGTAACATACAAGATTCTCTCGAAGGGGGCTTCAGGAAGACCCGATTCTGTGTTGAACAGATCCTCAATCTTAAAACTGTACTTGCATACTCCAAGATGAGAAACCGCAAGGTGGTCGTCACCTTTGTTGATTTTAAGAAGGCCTACGATTCCATTGATAGAGAAACCCTTAACAAAGTACTCCAGGAACCAGAGCTAGACAACAAAACCCGCAGAATCATCCTAGAAACTTTGACCAACACCGATTACCAGGTTAAATTTAGAGGCGAGATTTCAAAAAGCTTCGATTTCAGAAAATAAAAACTGGAGTGAGACAAGGAGATGGACTTTCCCCACTTCTCTTAAACTGTGTCCTTGCAAAGGTTATGAGAGAATGGCGCAAGGAACTGAACAATTTGGGTACTCAGAGTGGTATCTACCTGGGACGTAAGAACGATGGACTGGCTGTAGATTGCCTGGCCTTTGCACATGACATGGCACTGTTTGCTGATTCTCTTGAGATGGCAACAATTTAGGTAAACTACCTCAGAAAATAGGCTGCCAGTGGGTCTTCAAGTGTCGCTGGAGAAAATTCTTCACCAACATCAGAGTAACTAATAGAGAGATGTTACTACAGCAGGGAAACATCAAGAGGACTGAGAAATTTAAGTATCTCGGCGAATGGATTGAACCAAACTTTTCAGAAAGAACATCATTATTCAAGAGAGTCAACAAGTTAGAACTAGCCTATCGACTGACTAAGAACACTTACAAGAAGAAATGCCTCGTTTCATGCAACATGAAACTTAAGCACTACACATCAGTTTTACTACCAGAAGCCCTGTATGCCATGGAGTGTCTTTCCTTGAATCGAAGAGGTCTAGTAGAGAAATTGGACATCAGACAGAGGAGAATCCTCAGGAAGATGCTAGGCCCGGTAAAGGAAGATGGAGAATTCCGAAGGCGGCAAAACTCTGAGCTATAAGAACATATTGAGATGCTCTCTGACTGTGCAAGGAAAAGAAGGGTAGCTTTCTATGGCCACGTTGCAAGATTACCTCCAAACCGACTAACCAACCGTCTGTTGACCTTCTGGCAAAACAAGAAGGTTCGTAACACTTGGTTGACAGAAACCGAGAAGGATATTAAAGAACTGGGAATAACATATATCTAAAACAGACAGTCTGTGAGACGCATCTTGAAAAAAGTCCGTGGATTTCAGGAAAAATCCCGTAGGTAAGTTACCCCCTGGACAGAAGAGAGAAAGGAGTTACACCGGCAGAAGATGCGACAATACTTGGCAAAGGTCAAAGCCCAACAATTGAACAAGCGTGGTCCAAAGTATTCGAAAGAAGAAGAAGAGGTATAAAGAGCGTATTATTTTCTATAAGCTACTTTGTTTATTCGAAAGAAGAAGATGTAGTATAAAGATCGTTTTATTTTATATAAGCAACTCTGATATTTAGTGATTTGTATCTGTTAGGTTATAATCGACATTGTAGAATGTCCTAACATTATTCTGCTTTCATATTTTCCTGTCCCAAAAAATCGAAAATAGCGCGAAAGCTTGTAAATGTAAGCCAAATATTAAAAGATCTTTTAAATAAAACTTTTAGAAAACTTGTTTAAGTTAGTAACTTGTTTTTTTAAGAACTTGAGAAGTCGTTTAAATTACCTATTAGAAAACTTGACATGGATTGGTTTTTAGACTGTTAATTTGGTAATAATCAACCTTAAACAAAGTCAATACCATTTTCCTTGTTTAATATTTTTCTTCTCTTATATTGATGTTTTGATGAATGTTTGAGATAAAACAAGGGAAATCAATTTTCTGTAAGAAATCTTGTTATCTACTGATTTCCTCCCTATCAAACTGGTAATGTAATTAACCTTGAAACAAAGTTAGAATCTTCGTATTGTACTTGATTCTTGTTTCAAACGTGCCTAGACAAGCAAGCTATCTGCAAAACATATTTTTTTATGGAAGGAATGACTTCGATAAACCTACCGTACTTGCATACTTTAACCTCAGACACAATTCATGTTGACTTGAATTATTGGTTTATTGTGTTAATAAAATTTAATGAAATCTAGAGAGTGAACCTTATAAATATCTAAATACAACGACGGAGTAAATAATTTATATATGGTAATTTCAGAGATAATAGAAAGATTCTAGGAGAGATAACAATTGTTGAAGCGTTTGGTTTGGACAGAGATATTGTGCGTTTAATATATAGGTCTCGCGTACATCTAGGATGCCGAGTAGCGGGAGGCCTAGTGAAAGGACCAAGAAGGTCGACTAGAAAAACGTCGACAAATTATAAAGTATACTATTCAAAGATGTTTGTATTCAAATGTATGACAACTTTACAAGAAAATGATTTTCTCGGGTGGAAAATAGGCCTGGATTTTTTATTCATCATGCACCAAAATGATGGAAAAATATCCATTAAGGTCATTTTTATGGTATTGGTAGTAATACTACAGATTGGTTTACATTTTTTTTGTCTCAAAAAAATGCGAAAATAATTCGGAAACTTGATTTTGAATAAGTTTCGAATAAAACTTTCTATAAGAAACTATTTAGCGATTTCTATTTGGCAATCATCAACTTTGAAAGAAAGTCAAATTTAGTATTTGTTCTACATTTTTCTTGTCTTAAAGATTCGAAAATTACTCTAAACTAAACGATTTTTTCAATATTTCAAATAAAACTTGTAGACAATTAAATTCTCCAAATAATTCTTGTTATCTAATTATTTTTATTATGTTAAGTTGGTGGCAATTAACCTATAGGTAAAGTAAAAAGTTTCTTATTTTTGACCTTAGACGTTTTCTGTTTATAGACAATGCTAAAAAGCAAGCTTTTTATGAAATAATATTTTTTCGAATGAAACCGGATGAACCTCGATAAACTTTGCATTCATGTTGACTTGTATAATATATATATATGAGCCGTTTATTTTGAAAGTGACCTAACTCTATTTGTGTTCGAATCGAGATATTGAAGGGTTTGCGTTGGATAAAATTTAAAAATATGGGTAACAGATAACATAGTAGAATAATGTTTTGGTGTTCTTAAGGGTGTCAAATTTATCATCCCAATTAGAATATTTAATGTTATTTAAAAAATAATAAATTTTTGATGGCTCTAAATAGACTTGGGCCATTTTCAAAATCAAGGAAATCACGTTTCCAATTTTTAAGAAAGTACAAGTACATTCACACATAAAATAAATTTTCCTTGAAATAAAGATATGAATATGTATATAAAAAGAAATGTATACACTTTTATCTTATAAAATCAAAAATGATAAATAACAGTTGTTAAATAATTTTTACATTAATATTAATATTGTTATATTGATTATTATTCAGTCTTCTCCAGTTTGTGTATGAGGGAGGGATTTAAAATAATTATTGTGTGCACGTGGTATACAATATGGTGTTCAAAGGTGGTATACAATAATTCCTTGTATTTGAGGTTTGTGAGTGGTCTCGTATTTGTTTGTAGTTTTTTAATTTTTACATTGAAATTCATATTTGAAGATTCATAAGTTTTCTCTTGCGAAATTTCGATATATTCATATTCTCAGAGTTTTTTTTTTGTAATTTAATTTGTTATAAACAAATTATTAACGATTTGCTGAAAATTACAATGGTATATCAGGAGACCCATATGAATCCATTATCAAATCGAAACTTATATTTGAAATTAAAGTATTTATAATAAATTGCGCTTTTATAATTCAACTGCTACTTTGATAATTAAATATAAAGCTTACGAGATCTCTAAACTTTAATTGCATATTTTCCATATCGGTTTGAAACTCTCACAATGGGACTTACGCCACTTTCAAAATAAATTTTTCAAAATCACTTCATTAACCCAGCAAATTTTGGTGTTACAAAATCTTAATGATTTTAAATATATTAGTAACAAGTTACTTCACAATCAAAAGATCAAGTAAAAATCTAACTATTAAGGTAACTAACTCAATATTTTTGAAAAATGGACTTAGGCCACTTTCAAAATAAACGGCTAATTATAATTGTTCGCATAAATGCTATAAAAGTTTATTAGATTTACTTTCCTATTTATTGACACTATCTTTTTGCACACGTTGAACGATCGTTCAGTAAAGTACAGCTCAGTATATATGTTACGGGTAATGCTAGAAGATTGAGTAAACCTAGGTTTCCCCGGATTTACCCAATGTGCTTGGGTAAAATGTTTTGCGAATAATAATTGAAATACATTTTTATTTGGGATTTACCCGTACACACCTAGATCTACCCAACACTGGCTGGGTAATTTTAGGTGTTCCGTCGCGTAGTTAATGGTATTATCCTTTTCGGACCCCAAGCATATACTAGTAATTTTTTTTATGATTTGGACCTTATTTCGTATGAAGTGAGTTATAATTAAGAAAAAAACATCTACCTTTTCTTCGGTAAAACCTTCGGTTTTTCACCTTCGGTTTTTCAAAAAATGAAGTATCATATATCTATGATACTTTGGGTCTATATAACCACCATTTAAAGAATTTAAAAAATATAATTGGTTTGTCTCAGCCTGTCACTGCTGATAGTTTTTGACTGTTCGATACATGGGCAGTACCGAAATACTGTTTCCAACTTGTCCGCAACAAGTTTATCTTCACGTATGCGCAATAAAAAAATCAGAAACATGCATGTTTCAAACTTTTCCAAAATTAGCGGCTGGAACAAAGCTATTACTTACTATGAAACTCATAAATATAATTTCTTCCTACTGATCATCAAAGAAAAACTCATCTGAAAGGTTAATCGTCATATGAATTAAAATCATCAATAGGATCAGCTTCAGCGTCGGCCTCATCTGGGACTGGAGGTGAGACGAAAAGATATTCCTGGTCTTTCTGTTCATCGCTGTTTGGAATGATGTCAAGGTCAACATCTGAGTCATCCAAATTAAAGTTATCGGCTATCTCTTTCAGCTCTTTCTTTTGACTTAAAAATCCTGGAAAAAATATACAGTACAAAAAATATCATATCTAGGCAGTGTTAGAGGCCCTAGGTATCACCAATGACACCGCGAGCAAAGTTCACTGGTTAATGCAAATTTGAAATGCTAATTGCTATACCAGTTGATGGATGGAGCAATAAGCATAACCACTAGCGAACTATTCATGAAATAATTGTGGTATTACTTATGTCTTTTAGTATAGGAACACATATTTAAAAACCAGCTGTTATATAGGTTACGACTTCTCCAACTGTAATATTCTGTGAGGCTTAAATCCGACAAAGAAAACGACCGCCGATTTTTCTGCGCATGTCCGATCAGAAAACGACTGGGCTGCTAAAACAAAAGAGGTTATATTTCAGTTTTATATTATTATCATTATTGATACTACTATTTATACTACGGAGCAATTTACATACCTTTGGGTTATCACAATTTTATAAGTTTTTTTTTAAATATCTAATTTCTGAACCTAAATTACGTTCCCCGCGCCGCTACGTAACCAAATGGCGATCGAACTGAGTGCACGTACACTTTTTGCGGGCGTTTTGATAAAAAATTCAAGAGTTATTGTCAGTAAAAGGATTGCATTCTTTTTGCTTTGCTAACGAACAGTATTTGGAAATAAATTTGGAAATGAATGGAGCTGGACTCTCTGAACTGGATTCAACTGGTCTGGTTGACTGACTGCTGGTTGAGTCTGGTTGAACTGGCTGCTGGCTGAGTCTGGTTGAACTGGCTGGACTGAACTGAACTAGTTTCACTCGCTGACTGTGTGAACTTCTAGTTGAGTTTTGTTTACTGGGTCCACTGGCTGTACCGGTGTGACTAAGTCCACTGGCTGGACTGAACTGGACTCGTTGGTTGGGTGCGCCTGACTGTTGAAATGAACTGGAGTCGACTTGCTGACTGGTTGCGCCTGACTGTTGAACTGAACTGGAGTCGACTTGCTGACTGGTTGCGCCTGACTGGGTGAACTGACTGTCTTGTTTATTCGGAGGTCCAGGTATTTATGTTTTGTCCAGGTATACTGGTCTCTCATCTGGGGGTGATTATTTTTCTATTTTCGGCTATTTGTCGCTTTTGTGATTACCGATTCTCGGGAAAAACATCTTGTCGTAATTTCCCCGGGGATTACACCATTAACAGCCCGAAATTCGCCCGAATATATTTGTGTATTCACCGTAATGTCCTCGTGAAACTAAAAGTACAAATATTTTTTAATCTGCTCGAGGAAATATTAATGAAATAATTGGGTAAATAAATGGGTAATTAATGAAATAGCCTCTTAAACTAAGAAATAAAAATGTTCCTGCTCGTTGCCGCTACAAAGCCAAATCGAAAACTATTTTTCAATGGCTGCGATTGAAGCGATTTGATTCGTGCTCCGTCAGTGGCGTCGAGAAACTGATTGTTCCTTTATCTTTAAGTGAAACAACAATTTAATATTATGTGACCAACGATGAGATGTTCGATATTTTGCTTGAAATTCATTTGGCCATTGGGCATGGAGGAAACATCATAAGAAAATAGAACGTAACAAAAATGTTACTCAAGAAGTAATAAAGTTATATTTACGATTATGCGAATCATGCCAACTTTATGCCAAAAAAAGTAGAAGTCTGTCAAAAAGTAATTGTCAAACCACTGCTATTCACAGAAATGAATAGTCGCTGTCAAGTTAATTTAATTGACATGCAGTCTAACCCTGACGACGACTTCAGATGTAATTCTAATGGTCTACCAAGACAATTTGACAAAGTTTGTGCAGCAGCGCGCGTTAACATCCTAGCGAGCAGTTGAAGTCGCTCATATGGCTTTTTTTTAATTTTTGGTACACCTTCAATTTTTCACTAATTGTTAGACAATAGGCCCGTGCTTGTAAATCATATAATTGCTCGATGTGGAATGGTCTAAAAACACTTCATGGCAAACCCCGCCACAGTCAATCTCAAGGTAGTGTAGAACTAGCTTTAGTACTATAGTACGAGTATTACAACTTGTATGAAGAACGAAAATAGCAAGAAAAACAAGGACTTAATTAAAATGAAAAACAGGGCTTTTTACCATTGAATAAAACGAGCTCCTTATACAGTGTACTATACCTTATACTACCATGTTTAGTAATGATCAAAATTGGTTTATCGTCGCCTTCTCTACCAAAATAACATACTGCCGATATTCGCACTAAAGAGGAGCTCGAGAAAATGTTGACTGGATTTGGGACCGGACCGGAATCTAGTGAAGAATCCCAAAAAGATTTACTTAATGTAGAGTTGGAATGGCCGCTTACAGAACAAGGAGATGATACAAGAAATTAAGGCAGAACTTTTAAACAGAAAAGAAGCTGATAGAGAAGATTTATTGTAAAGAAGTACTGGTGAGATGATGGAACTAGAGATTGATACCAAAGAAACATGACAGGAAATAGTTTAGAAAATGAAGCTGGAACAATGAATGCGTTATCTAATTTAAAATCTCCTCCATGTTGGAGATACGGCAAGAGTCCAAATACCTGATGTTGTTTTGGAAACGTGCTTATCACAGTTGTAGAAGTTAATGATGATCTTTATAGACTAGGAAACGAATGTGGAACTATCGAGGAAATGTTTTCAAGTAACCAGTTTTCTGAGGGTCAGTCTGTATAAACTGATTTATATTCAAAATATATCGCCAGAAAAAAAGCTCACGACCACTTACAAATGAATAGTCGCTTTCAGTAGGTCAAGGAATACATACATATTTCAGCACTTTAGGCCAAGTTGGCCCATGGCTTGGTTTATATATTTCTTCCAGACTTTTCTATCCCTTGTCTTTTCTCTCCAGTTTGTGATATTGCTCTGATCTGCGTCCCTGATTACTTCATCTGTCCATCTTGCTTTCGGTCTGCCTCTCCTCTTTCTATCACCTAAGATCCTTTCAAAAAATTTCTTTGGTAGTCCCTCTACATTCATCCTCATGAGGTCAAGGATATAAAAGGTATAATTGTAAAACAAAATGTGCTTAAAATAAGTGCACATGTAAGGCTACAGGAAAATTCTGCAGTTTTCAGTTTCACAGCAGTTTGTCTTGTTTAAATCATTAATAATTTATGAAAGTTTATCAAAAATTATCAAAATTTAATATTCGTTACTTACATAACTATACGAATTATCTCTGCCAAAAATTCTTAAAAAATACAAAACAACTTGTGGTATGTTTGTAGATTGTAAATTTGTAGAATTCGGTGGTGACTTGTACTGCGACCTTTATATATCTATTGCGCCCCATCTTCCTCCTCTAATCATTGGTATACTTATCCATTTAAAGCGCCTCCTCTAGTCCTGATTCCTTTACGAATTTCAGGATCTGTGTGGGATTCAAGGGCTGCTCCTCTGCGTTCAAGCAGTGGGCCCCATGGTACATCTGTCTCCTCCGGAGCATTGTTCCGCAGTCATTGAGCAGCTGTGTGGGGATTTTCTCTGCTGAGTCATCCGCATATGTCATCCTTCTACAGGCCTTGAGGTGTTCTGCATAGTCCCTTCAGGATTTCTGTCAGAATTCTAAGCTTGTTCCTGTTTAGTTTCAGTAAAGCTTTTGTTCTTTTCTGATTAAAAAATCCTAGTATTACTTTGGATTGTCTTAGCCCTGGAAGTTATTTCGTCATCTAAACGTTTGTGGTTGGTGTTCATACTCACACCGCAAAAGGGTTCCGGACCTATAAAGAGATTGTTGGATATCTTGTTTGCTAGGTAATCGACTTTTTCGTTTCCATCTATACCAGGGTGTACTGGTACCCAGTGTAGCATTACTTTATTTTCTCTGACGAGCTTATTTAACTTCCCCACACAGCCCCATACCAGTTTGAATTTGTTGGTGTATGAGCTAATGACCTTGATGGCTGCTTGGCTATTTGACAGTATGTTAATTTCTTTTTTGCGATGGTTAAATTGTGCACACCTCTCGATTACATGTACTACCTCTGCTTATATGATACTTGTGTAGATTCCCATGGATTTAAAGTATTTGTTAGGAAGTCGTAGTAGCGTATAGTGGTGTAGTGTATGCTGAGGATTCATCGGTCTAATCAGATTTACTACTACACATTGCTGCGTAGTTTATTAGCTGTGTAGTACTTGTATACCATTTCGAGAAAATCATCTTTCTGTTTACCTTTTACCGTTTACCTCTGCCTATTCCTGCCTTGCTGAACCTTAAAATCGCCGATCTGGCGCCCCCCTCCGCGACAAGGTGCAACGTAGTCCGTACCAGCAGCAGTTCAATTGCTGTTGTCGGGCATGACCCCATCGCCCATGTAATGCAGACACACGCCAGTCTGAATCTTCAAGCTGCTTCTTCATAAAGACCAGCTTGTTTTTACTTGCCTTCGCAACTATCCCGTAAGTGATCCCAGGTCTCACTAAACTCCACGTTTTCCCTGCCAGGTTTCTGCACTCCATTAGATCGCATTTGAATTTTCCTACCACTTCTTCACCGTGCCCGTTTCATTGGAGTTTACTATCTAGCCAGAAACTTTAGTCAGATACTACATACTTGTGGTATGCTTAGGAAAGCTATTACGTTTTTCTTATGCATGTTTTTTATTAAACAAAAGCTATCAATGCATTTGGTTTTTATGCATTCTACTAATTATTGTAATTTAATTCTAATCGAGGTTTGAGCAGGATCGGGCACCATTTCGAAACTTGAGTAGGATCTTGTGCTATAAAGATCTGATGTTAACTCTAAGAAACAGGCTTCTCAGATGTTACGTCTTATCCACCTTCCTGTACGGTATGGAAGCCTGGACAATAAACAAGTACGAAGAAAAACGACTTGAAGCCATTGAGATGTGGGCTTACAGAAAAATATTAAAAGTTTCATGGACGGTAATACGACTTGGTACTACTCCAAAGACTGAGTAAATTCACCGAAATTCTTACTGCCATGAAAAGGAGGAAACTAGAATATTTCGTTCATGTTTTTAAAGGATGAGAAATATGGATTACTGCAGAACATTATGCAAGAAAAAAAATATGGTAGAGGAAAGCCAGGCCTCAGAAAAACATCGTGGTTCAAGAATCTAAGTAACTGGTACAAAATCAACTTACGCACTCTGTTCAGACTTTCCGGCGACAGAGTAAGGATAGCCTTGTTGGAAACCAACATTCAGGAAGGGCAAGGTACTTAAGAAGAAGAAGAGTTATTCTAAGATTACCCAGCCAGCATTAGGTAGACTTAGGTGAATATGGGTAAATCCCGAATTAAAGTTTATTTACATATTATTGCGGTATTACCCAAACTCCTTGGCTGATTCTAAGTAAACCCGGATAAACTTAGATTTACACAATCTTCTAGCAAAACTCGTAACATATAAATTAATTTCACGGATCTGTTCAATTTAATCTATTCGTTCACGACCATAACGATTTTGTACAGTGTTTCTTTTCTAAAAAATAATAAATGTTTCTTTTGAATTCCAGATTGTATGAGAACGTATGCGAGTACAATCCCCGGATAAAATCCTCCAATCCGGTAAAATATTACAACAAATCGTGGAGAAGAGTTTTCCGTGCTCGCACAAGCGGATATAATAAAAGTATATTTACCGTACGGCCAATGCAACAACTCGCATTTTCCTACAACGACCGATTATTTCTTGACAAAGTGTAAAGGGGTCGTTTTACCTGCAACAAAAAGAAACACGAAAGTCTCACAAAGAGTACACATACCTACATACCTACATTACCTACATACGTAATAATAAACAATTCGAAACAAATAATTATTATCACCGCGAACGCCAGAAATGTTCACAATGATTTGTTTTAAATCCCATGATTTGTTTAAAATCAACATAATTTTAGACTATCATGTTTAGAGTTTTTAGAGATAATAAGACTATTATCCAATGCCTACATATGTATTTTAAGTAAAATGGTAGTCTATCAATTTTTCTAGTCCTTTCTCTGTAGTATATTGCCTGTCTACTCCTTTCAATGCAGTCTTGACTGTGTAAAGTCTATCTAATTCACTAACTCGATGTTTGTTTTGTCTTGTCTACCTATATTCTACCATGAACCTACAATTTACAGTGTGTAATATTTGTGTGTATTTGAGATTGAATTTCTATTTGCTATGTCTGCCTGTTGGCTCGCATATTGTGAGTAAGGGGTTTAAGCATTGCAATCACAGTTCGATCGGTGGTTTAGCGGTTTGCTGTACCATACTACCCATTTCAATTAATACGTGCTGGTTGACTTCATTTAGTTGTGAATAGTTTATGCGATATAAGTTATATATTATAAGGATATATGTAATTTACTACGGTTGAAACGAATTAATCGTTGGATTATGGTAATATGTTAATCAGATAAGTATCAGATTGTTTAATTTATAATCATAAAGCTATAATCAAACTAGCGTTTAGTTTAAAAGTTGAAAAGTCTAATATTTCAGCTTTTGATTTGTTAATAGTCGTACATTTTTCATCGGTGTAGATTATTACTGCAAATTATATGCACAATTAGATCAGTTGTGTAGGAAGTTAGAGATGGAAATCCAAAATTTAAATTTTTCTTTATAAGATCACATTTGTCAAAATGAAATAAAAATAATTATTACTGTTTACTCATTGTTTACTCATTGAGCAAAATCCTGGATCTTTAATTACATATACTAAAATAGTATCGTACGCCTTTTTAGGAGGGGGCGGGGAAAATACGTTAAATCGGGTTTGGAGAATGAAACCTGATATTTCGAGTTTTTTGCGAAAGAATTTTTGCCGGGCATAAGTAGTAAAATGTTTAGAAAACACCAGAGAATCGACTAATGCAAGGGTTTCCAAACTACGGCCCGCGGGCCACATCTGGCCCGCGGACAGATTTTGTCCGGCCCGCGGAGAGCTAGCATACTTGAAAACTCCTTTTAGAGAACATATTTTTTATAGCAAATTAAATTTAGTTTACTGATGTATTCTAATTTTATGTTGAATAATTATTAATATGACATCTACTTTGGTATGGTCATGGGCTAACTACTCATAACATTGTTGTAGGCTTATTGTTATTGTTTTTGTGATAAGTTGGATAAAGAAACAGAATTGTAATGAGTAAATGCATGTATAATATGCAGAAAATTTAACTTCAGTATTTAATAACTAACAAATTATTGAAATGAATCCAACTAACATTTTATACATTCTAAATAAAAACATAACTTATAACAAGCTTAATGACATATGAAATACTAATGAGATTTATATAATTAAGATTTTCCACTGACAATAGTTTGTAGTTGTGGACTAATTTTACTTGTACCAATTATTAAAAGAGATTTAAGATGCTCATCAGTTAATTTAGATCTGTAAACATTTTTTGTGTACTTCATTTTCGAGAAGGTCTTCTCACACAAATAAGTAGTACCAAAAACAGAAAACAGCCCACGAGCAAATTTATGCAAATTATCAAATTATGTCAGTGGAAGACTCTTATAAAATTCCAACATATATGAGTTTTGATATTTGTTCTTAATTATATCACTGCACTGTAGATCAATCATTTCCATTTGAAGTTCCGGGGCTAGGGTTTCAATGTCAGTATCAAAAGGATTCTGAAAAATCTTAATTTGATTCGCTATGGCATCAAAGTCCGAGAAACGAGTATCAAAATTTATTTTCAAAGCACTCAAAGTTTCGATTGCAAAATCGATAGGAAACTCAGTCTCAGTGGTGTGGCTGAATATTTCACATGTTTTAAAATGTGAAAAACATTTTCTTCGTAGTTGTGATTGAAACAGTATCAATTTCTTCCGGAATGATTTGATATTAGTGTATAAATCAGGAAGATGCTGGTTTTCTCCTTGCAATCTCAAATTCAGTTCGTTCACATGGTTTGTCAAATCAACATAGAATGCTAACTTCCACAGCCAGGCGTTGTTTTGTAATTCAGTAAGAGGGCGATGCTTCTCATTCAAAAACATTTCGATCACTGCTCGAAGTTCAAAAAAGCGCTGAAGGACTTTCCCACAACTAAGCCAACGTACGGCAGTATGATAAGGTAAGTCATTTTCTCCAATCTCTTCAATAAATTGTCGGAATTGTCGGTGATTCAGCCCAAAAGATCTGATAAAATTATCAGTAGATATGACTGGTTTCAGAACTTCAGACATATCCAAACATTTTCCGCACAAAGACTGTTGATGAATGATACAATGTAAGACTAATGGTTTTGAACCACCGTCATTTTCTACAGCCTTTGACACAAGAGCGACCACTCCTTTATCTGTCCCACTCATGTTTTTGCCTCCATCAGTTGTAATACATTTCAAGTTTTTCCATCGAAGGTTCTTTTGATTAATGGCCATTTCAACTCCTTTAAAAATATCTGTACCAGTAGTTGTGCCATGAATACTATACATATCAAGAAGTTCTTCATGCACTTCATAGCTTTTATCTACTCCTCGAATATAAATCAACACCTTAGCAGTATCAGACACATTCGTTGACTCATCCAAGGCCAAAGAAAACCACTCAACATGTCCATTTTTGTCGTACAGTTGAGAGGATATATTTTCAGCGATGTTTTCTACACTTCGAGCCACTGTGTGCTGACATTCTGACAGTTTTTAATAAATTTACCTTTTCAGGGCACATTTGTTCGGCTACTGCAATTATGCATTCTTTGATCATTTCTCCATCGGTGAATGGTTTTCCACGTTTTGCAATTTCAAGAGCCACACGAAAGCTGGCACGAGTTGCAGCCTCTTGTTCAGTTTTGAGTTTTCTAAATGAAGATTGCTGCGATTTCAATCCGCGCTTCATAGCTTCGAATTTTTCTGTCCGCAAACTTCCTGTATATTTTAAGTAATTTTGAAAATGTTTTGTTTCATAATGACGTTTAATGTTATATTCCGTGAGAACGGCTATGCTTTCATTGCAAATCAAACATAGCGCCTTGTTACTGGACTCAATTACGAAATACTGAATGTTCCACTGATCTTTGAATTTTCTGCATTCACTATCAATTTTTCGCTTCTTTTCCATACTACTAAATCACACACAAAAGCAACAATTCAAATCAAAATACTGTTACAAAGATGTCTGAAACTTAAACACGCACAAACTCGTGTTAAGGAGGTACGCACTATTTTATTTCACAACAGTGTCATAGGAACTGACTTGTGGTTGCGCCACTAGCCTTCTTATATATTCCAATTACTGCCATCTAAAAGTGAGTGGAAGACACCAGAACTTTCTCGAACCAACGAGATTATTCTGTAAGTGCTATTTGCGCCATCTGTTAGCGATAGAAGGTACTACTTATTTCCGTTTGTGTCCACCAGATGTCGTGTCACGTTACTCCTCATGGCTCATACTCTAATACGACTAATCTAGAAATTGCAGATAATGACAGGAAAATTAATAATATGCAGTGTTGCCGTTTTGCGGACTTTAGTCCGATTTGCAGTCTTTTTTAAACGTTGCGTACTTTTTCAGACTTTTTTTTTCATCAGTGGACTATTTCACTTTTTTTCACCGGCAACAATGATAATATGGTTTTGGCCCTCGGAATTTACTCGAGTAATCAGTATGGCCCTAAGACTGGAAAGTTTGGAAACCCCTGGACTAATGTTTAAGACATTGTGATGCCGCAGGGGGCGGGTCAAAAAAAAAATTCAGTTCGTGGGCCGCTGCGCGGTCATATTTGGACCAATCGCGACAAAACTAATGCCATCGAGAGCGCCGATTTTTTCCGCCCAAAACTGTCATTTGGAATTTTCGAGCCTTCGCTGAAAATTTGGAGATAATCGAGAAACCGATTAAAAAAATTGCAAAAAACGATCTTATAAAACGTTCTATTGCGAGCCGAGCGCTGAATGGAACGGCTTCCGGTTTACGGATTCGGTTTCGTAGGTTCTTCCTCTCTAGTCTGCGAAGATGGCGCACGAATTTTTGCAAATATGACCGTGCGGTAGATGTTTTTCCATAACCAGACTTTGGGTTTACCGAACCGGTAGTACCTACCGTTGGATGAGGGTCGACTGTATGCCGATTTACCGATTCGCAAAAACCACGAGGTCTCCACGGCTGATAAAAGGAAACCGGTAGGATGTCAATCCGCATTCAAAATCTACATAAGTGCAAATGACACATCCTACAATGGCAGATCGACCACATACCGGACCGTGTCATAGGCTAATAAAAATTGCAAAAAGTTCGCAACTGGCAAAGTAATTGCAAACAAAAACGAAATTCGCATTTTGCATTCTACCTCGGAGGTGTTTGCTAATTTTACAGAAATTTTTGCACGGTGTCCTTTCGCCGGAAATTTGCGACATTCCTAAACCAAGTTTGCACGTTTCGATACTGCGGTGTGCCCACAGCCCTGCGATTCCTTAACCATTTTTGCGTGTCATATTTCACCCGTTTTTCATCTTTAGCAATTTTTATCGCCGCAATTTGCAAATTCCAACGCTTTTCTGCAAAGGTTGTAAATTTTGCTTCTTCACCGGCTGCGTTTTGGTTGAGGGAAATTTTACAAAATCTCTCAAATTTCGGATTTGTCAAAATCGGAATTTTCTTGCCACGACATATATGATACAACGAAAAACACCAATCGGTGGCACACACAACGATGGTCCCTATATACATAAAGACATGTCAAAAACCGAGGTTTACTGGAGAGCGTTATTTATGTTCAATCCGCTCTAGAAATAATTTTATGTACAATTATCAATATTTTTTTTGTATAATGTTTTATTAGCTTCAAGAACTGTATAATAACTTTACATATTTTCTTTTTTTATATTTTCATTTTTCAAAAACTGATAAATTACTACGCTGATATTAATATAAAAGCATGTCGGACATGTTCATGATATCTTTTTATACGCAGGAAAGAAGAAAACAGTTTATAAAATAGAATTTTAATAAAAAAACACAGCATTTTTAAACACCGTATGAATCGATATCCGCCTAGATATCCGCATCTACGACACTTATACGTTGTAAATATAACAGTTGTTCTCATATACGATATGCAAATGACGTTATATACGTAATATTAAAAAAATATTTTTATACAGGTATGTGCATATGGAAAATCTAAAGCCAATTCTGCAATTAAAAAAAATGTAATTTTTGACATATCTTTATGTATGTAGGGACGCTCGACATATCCGCTCTTTAATTGCCCTCTCTAGCGAATGTGCGCACTCACTTCGTTCGTGCGCCCAATTTCGCTCTAGTGACCAATTGGCAACTTACCACCCTAGTTGCAAAATATAATACGACACCAGGAGTCGTGTATTTCGCAAATTCTTAATTTCCACACACACACACACACACACACACACAACCCACATGGCGCTCTAAGCGTCACAAAAGCCGCACGTCTTTCAAATCTGCTTACAGTTACATGAAAAGAACCACATACAAAATTATGTGGCAGGCAGCTCAAGATTCTACATACTATTCCACACTTTCAACTATTCCATCTTCAACAATCGTTTCACCCTCATCAACTTTTCAATCCTATTCAACTATTCCATCCACAACACCTCTTCCATCCACACGAAGACAATCCGCATGTACTAGTATACATTATAATTAAGTTGATTCAATCTTATATTATTGAGTAAATATCTTAGATATTATTTATAAATTATCAGGAAAATCTAGACAGATCAGAAATTAAATTTTGTAAATGTAACAACTTTATGAATTTCACACACAAATTCAGTTGAAATAATCCTAAATTTTGCTTCTTTTCCTTCTTCGTTAGCCTTTGTTCATCCACTGCTGGATATGAGCCTCTTTCAAATTTTCCCATATGGTCCCTATCCATGGCAAGTCGGTGTCAGTTCCGGCCCACAGACTGTTTGACATCGTCGAGCCATCTCTTTTGCGGTCTACCGATATTCCTTTTTGTTAATCGTGGCCGTCATTTTACTAGACTTATTGTCCACTTACAATTAGTGGTATCCTGCATGCCACATGTCTAACCCAACGCCACTTAAGATCAGCTACATTCTCAATGATGCATTTCACCTTCGTTCTCCTCCTAATTCATGTATTGCGCATTTGATCTCGTAGGCTGATTCCAAGCATGGACCTTTCCATTGCTCTTTTTGTTGTTCTAAAGCATTCTGCATTTTTGTCTGTTTAGGTTTTAGATTTTAGTCCATATGTGGATACGGAAAAGATGCACGCATCATAGACTTTTCTTTTGAGACATCTAGGGACGTTTCGATCTTTAACAATATGTCCTAACTTCCCATATGCCGTCCAGCTCAGTCATACTTTTCTGGTTTTCAGACGTTTAATTTTCTTATCCCATTTTAATTTAATGCCCTACACTTCCACATATTCGTCTATAGTGTCAAACATGTGGTTGTCTATTGCTATATATAAGTCATCCCTATTAATAATCTTGGATTTGTTCAGATTCATTTTTAGTCCTACCCGCAGGGACGCTTCATGGATTTGTGTCATCATACGCTTTAGTTCATTGGGAGCGCAGTTTATTAACACAATATCATCGGAAAAGCGTAAATGGGTTAAGTATACCCCGACTATATTTTTACCTCTTGCTTTACAATGCTACCTATTATATAGCTTCCAGGGCTAAGGTATATAATTTGGATGAGTTAGTCCTTTGAAGACTTTGAACGTCTTAAGTCCTCGCCAATTGAAACGTAGTGTAGTAGTGTTGCATTTTCGTAAATGTATTTTATTTTATGAGGCTTTTTTATGAATTTTGATATTGCTGTTATGAGCTTTTTAGTCTATAAACGTGTAAAATAGACTTTTTATTATTTATCATTTTTCATAATTTGTGTACTATTTGCAATTATTTATCTAAAACGTATTTTCTTCTGTGTGAAAATATACTTTACTTGGTGTAATGGACATTTTTTAAAGAAATTTAGCTTTAGGATAGGCCATCGATTCCCAACCGGTGGTTCGCAAACTTCTTGGAGTTCTCGGGGTGTACAAAGGAGATTTTCGAAAATAATATTATAAATAACCAAGGCAAAATAAACTCAAAACAAAAACACACCCAATTCCCAACAAACAAGAAGCACTTGTTATTATTTTTGATCGCTTGATGTCGCATTATAAATATATCGCATTCAGGATTAGTAGTATTGTGGCTTTGTGTGTTTAGTGATGTTCTTCTCGTGTACATAACTTAATTCAATTTATCAATCTCAATTCTCAATAATTATTATACCCCAATTTTATTATGGAGTGATGCTTAAAGAGGAGTCCTTTAGAAACAACTCATGGTGACATAGTGAACACGGTGAAAAAAGGAAATATAACAGCAGACTATTTACAAATGGGTTTTTATTCTACTGGGGAAGAGTCGGACCCTAATGACTTCTAATCTACAACGAAATTGTTGCCAAAAACAGTTTAAAACTATCACTTCTTTGTAGACACCTTGAAACATCCGACGCACAGGGATACCTTAAGGATAAAAACCTTTTAAGTATTTTAAAAGAAAATTAGCAGATAATAAAAAGTAATATAATAAGTAGTTTCTATTCATTCTTGTCTCCAAACGAGATACGAAAATGGCCATTGAGGCATAATTTCGAATAAGTTATAGATTTGCAAGATCTGGACAGGTGAAATATACACTTGCAGAAAAGACAGTAAGGAAAATTGATTTCGTTCGTAGAATTAATGATTTGGCAAATAACGCCGAAACCAAAATTGTTTAGAGATTGAAATTGAATTCTTTCTCGATCTAGTTTGACGAGTCGACCGATGTACCAACCGCCGCTTGTCTACGTTAGATATATTTTGATGAATATCGTTCAAGAAAATTCACTATTTGCAAAACCTCTGAAAAACCATACAACTAGAGAAGCAATTTTCGATATGATCAATGATTATTTTGACAAAAATGGAATAAAATGGTCTTATTGTGTGGGTGTGTGTCCAGATGGTGCAACATTAAGGATTGGAAATTATTCTGGTTTTTTGGCACGAGTACAGAAAATTAACAAGAAAATTATTCATAGATAAGCCGTAGTTAAGACGACCTGCCTAGGGGTGACAACCCCGAATAATAATCCTCCCAAGATAACAATTTGGGTAGTATCTTGGACCGTGGCTCGCCACTGTCCCACGAAAAATATTTTTCAACTGAGCATGAAGGAAAACTTCGATAAATGCACTACCCCAGGTGGTAACCAATCCACCGTCACCTATGGTGACGTTAGCGGACCTTCGGATTCTGAGGAGTCCGCACGAACATGCTTTAAGGATGAGTCGGAGCATCCTGAAATTACCGGACGTAAACTCAGACCAAGACGGCCAAGCTTCTTGGCAATATTTAATGACAACTCACTGCTAAAAGTGGGTAAACTGAAACATTTAACTGATTCACTAACACGACACAACATAATACTGACAGCAGTACAAGAAACCAGATTTACGGACGAACATGCCCTCGAGTCTCAAGGCTACAGAATCCTCAAAGGAAAAGTGGGTCAGCGGGTAATGAAGAACGTACCCCACTTAGGTACAGGATTTATAATCAGTCACAGGTTACTGTATTCAGTCGCCGACTTTACCTCCCCGAGCAGTCGTTTAGTGAAACTTAGTTTTTATCGAATCAAACACTTAGTAATGAATGCTAGGGTGAAGGGGTATTTCGTATTTAGTACTTTTCTCGATTAGGTTGTGAATTGTTTGCAGGTGGTGTGTTGTGTCAAAACCCTTTCGGAATCCTGCCTGTTCGACTAGTTGGAAAAAGTCGAATTTCCTTGTCAAACGGTTTGTTATAATCTTGATTAATTTGTAAACATCCGAAAGGAGACTTATGGTCGATAGTTTTCCATATTGGTGGATTTGCCCATTTTAAAGAGCAGACTAATTTTTGCTTTATGCCATGCTTTAAGGATCTTTCCTTGGTGCCAGCATTTAATAAGAAATATTCTGATTGCCTCTTCCAATACGTCTCCAACCATTTTAATCATTTCAATTGTTATTTGTTAACCAACGTTCATAATCAGTTGTGGCTGGCTTCTTCGTTCTGGAGTGGAACTCTACAGATCTTGATATAAGCTTTGAACCACAATTTTGATATCGATTTTGCTGTTTACAATTATTCTTTGTTTATTACTCATTTTACAGATTTTTACCTTACCCTTTGATAGCTTCGATCATTGTATCATCATAGTCTTCTTATCTTCTATTGTACCTTGACAAATTTCGTGATATATGCCCTAGATCTTTTAGGATTTCTTTGCGGATGATTTTGTTTCATCGATTCTATGCATTTGATTCTCTACCAAATTTAGCGGAAACCCTATATTTGTCCTTAAATATGATGAATATTTCTTTTCTTTTTCTTGGAAGAAATAAAAGAGAATGGAAAATATAGACTAAAACATAATCTGACGTAAGTTATAATACAAACATAAAGATCTCAAATGCAGACAATCTCTTGAGTTATTTTTAGTCAAATTTTTTGAAATGATTTGTGCGACGTCTCTGAACTTAATTAAAACTAACTAACGGAGCATATTTAAACGGAAGATCTACTTTAGTATTCCTTTCTCTGCATTTTTGTGACAAAAACTTGTGAAGATAATAACATAACAAAAACGTATTGTATATTTGGATCGACAGTTTTTTTTTACCTACTTTTGTAAGAATTCAATAATTCGGATATTAATTAATACAATGAAGCACTGTGAATATGCATATGAATTAATGAACCAAGGAATACAAAAATGTTTATATAATTAGGCTACTACTTAGAACAATGATTAGTATCATAAAAAACAAACATTGTTTATCTACATACAGTTATAATTAAATATTTAATTAAAAACAACAAGTTGTGTTTATTAAAATCAAAATTAACAAATTTTGACTTTAAGATATTATTCAAAAAAGTAATGGACATTTTTTATCGTGAATAATTCTCAAATTCTAGTTTGAATTTTTGATCATTAAGCTTTTGGACTTTACCGGTTTGCCTTTTCACGTACTAGTTTTGTCTATCAAATTCCTGTCTGTTAAATTTTTAAATTTTTTTATCACAATCATTATTAGTTAGCACATTCTTATCTTCAAATGTAAAAAAATCTGGAGTTGTTTAAAACCTTCAAAATTCTGCCTATCAATCAATACTTTATTAAATATATTTTGGATTACTAATTTTTGGTCAAATATGAACCGTTTTGTTTTATAATTTGTTGCCATTTTAAAGGTTGCTTCATGATGCCTCAGTCATAAAAGTCTTGGTATCTATTGGCGATAAACTCAAGTAACTGATTTTCACAATCTTCTCTTGATGTCAATTTCTTATCACTAAGGAAGCTTTGCAATACAAGAAAAACATGGTAATCGCTTTGTGGTAGGTCCGGACTATAAGGTGGATGCATCAAAACTTACCAATCAAATTCTCGGAGTTTCTGGCGAGTCACTATAAATATATGTGACCCGGCGTCGTTCTGATGGAAGACAACACCTCTCCTGCTGGCGAATTCTGGCCGTTTCTGCTCAATCGCTAGCTTCTAACGGTCCAGTTGTTAACAGAGATCCGAATTTAGTGTTTGCCCATATGGCAGCAACTTAAAATAAATGATTTCTTTCCAGTGCCACCATATACACTGAACCTTCCCGGCCGTTAGTCCTGGTTTGGCTACCGCTTGAGCTGCTTCATCGTGCTTTGATCGTTTTCGCAAAATGTTGTCGTATGTCACCCATTTCTCATACCCAGTCGCTATCCTTTTAGGAAATGAGTCGATTTCATTCATTCCATCATTTCAGTCAAGGCTTCGCAGATGGACATTCAATCCATCATGTTTTTTTTTTAATTGTTGTGGCACGCAAACCTCAAGTTTCTTTTTTAATTCAGCTTTGTGAAAATGATTTAAAACTATTTTATGGTCGCTCTTTAGCTCCTGGGTCTACGCCTGCTAACATGCCGATTAACTTCTATTATTTCTGTGATTTTATCGACATTTTCGACGACGGACGTACTTGTGCTAAGTGCATCTTTAACATCAAAAATACCGGAACGGAATCGACGAAACCAAAATTGCACGTAATTGGCTGTTTCAGTATGGGGACTATAAACACTATTCACAATAGACCTTTTCATAGTTGACATTTTTTTTTGCGCATGTGTCAATTTCCGCCATGTTATACGTCAAAAAGTGCCCGAACTTTTTGACGTATCACTTTGACGTATAAAATATGTGCTCGAAACTTTCATACACCCGCCTTTCAAACTTGGAGGATACGCATACGCTTACCTAACCGTAAAAAGATCTATTTTAGCCGCCTAGCTTGCATTTTCGCGTTTATCAAAGAAAAACTGTGACGAAAATACAACGAATTTTCCCTTTGTTGACTCTCATTTTTAACACCATGTTACTTACAATTGAATGGACCAAACAATAAACAGCAAAATATTTTTTTAGTGCGAAATGTCAGCATTCCAATGAGCATAAATATTCTAACATATTAGTTGATGACGGTTGTTTGTTTAGAATTTCGTTCATTAAAAGCAAATTAATCTGTCGAACGATTAAATCGTAAATTAATATCAACATACTAAACTTTTTCTATATGTGAGAAAATTAAAAAAAAAACAACGGAAATTGGCAGGTAAAAGTGCACAGAAAATAAACACCCTGGTTTTATTAAATTTTTAGAATCAGGAAATTGTGAAGCTCGACGACCCTTGTTCCGACCGGAAACCCTTGGAAATAAAAAATCCCAACCGAACAATCCGAAAACAAAACACCGCGGAAAAAGATTCTCCCTTGATTAAAAATAGCAACATAACGTTTACGTCATATCCAACTTTCTTCCGCCACCGTTTACAATATTCCCATCGCAACAATTTCAGAAATGAAATTCGGCGCCCTAACTAAAAGAGAGGGAAATAAAAAGAAACAACAAGAATATTTAAATGAAAGTGCAATATGGGTGGCTGAGTAGTCACCCTTCGGCGCCCTTCTAAACATCTCGGCAGCAGCGGATTTATAACCATGGCGCTATAGGATATAAGGGGTTGCCAGCACCATTGTTCTAACACGCACCCTCGTTCAGAACATAAAACGCAGCTCGTGTTATTCTTTTATCAACTGCTTTACAGGCTGCATGTTCATAATGTCCTTCATATCTACGCTACTTAGAGGGCTGAAATAAATATCTTAATATATACCATAAAAGTGAAAGCAGAGATTATACGAAGAATAGTCTAGACTTGAAGTCAGCGAATGCAATATAATAAACCTCATGCCTATGCAGCATATAAAAATTACGCATGCAAGATTAATCTTTCTAGATTCCCAAATAAAATACAAACTCCGTTAAGACAATTAAAGAAAATTAGACAAACTAATTACAATCACTCGACTAGGAATATAGTGAGGCATGGCGATAGACTTATGCGGGTCTAATGAGGCATTCCGAATTGTCACAGAACTTTAGCAACCCTCATTCGAAATGCCCTGTGCTAATTGGGAAAGTCTAACTTAGGCTAAGACTTAGGAAGTCCTTTCAACCTAATGAGGCCCTCAGACCTGTGGTGAGTCTCGTTCGAATCTTGTCCCGGTCTAGTTAGGGAAACCCAGGCATGACATGCTGAAGACATTCTAAACTAGATTGTTATGAGGAAACTCAAGAGTAAAAGTAACTTAATGAATTCTTTAGAATTCCTGACTGCAACCTTAAATGAACATCCAAAGGGTTTATTAAAGTTAGGCAAGGAAGAAATTCGTGCTTCATTCACGATACGTTTCCACTCTTTCCGATCGACTGAGATGTCCTTGGCATCCAGTCTTTGGTTTCTCAGATCTTCTTCCACTTGTTTCAGCCATGTCTTCTTTGGCGCGTTTCTTTGTATTCTCCAGTCTGGCGGTCGCTCCCGCCAAAGGAGTTTGCGTGGAAGCCGGGTGTTATTCATCCGGTAGACGTGGCCAAACCAACGTAGTCTTCGTTTTTGTATTTCTTCTTCGATCGGTGTCTGTTGATCGCAGTTTTTTCGAATCGTCTCGTTTCAGAGTCGGTCGCGGATAGAGACACGTAGTGTTTGACTCAAGCATAACATTTGGAAGACCTCGAGTTTGTATAGGTCCGGTTTGAACAGTGTTCACATTTCTGATCCATAAAGAAGAATAGGAAGAATTAACGTTCGGTATAGGCGTATTTTGGTTTTGATATTGATATTCGTCCGCTTCCATATGAACCACTTGAGCGAGGCGAATGTTGCTTGACCGATCCGGCTATGAACATCGGCCTTCGACGCCAATTCCTTCTCGGTTACAAGCGATCCCAAATACTTGAACCCAAATCGAACAGCTACCACGGTTTGATTTGAGTTTCATCGAGGTAAAGCCTCGCGTCCGATCCGTCCGTTGTGAGCACTTTGGTTTTAACCGCATTGATCTTTAATCCGTATGATTGGGCGATGCGGGAAATGTCGTACAAAATGTCTGTTGCTTCGGCATCCGTGTCGGCGCAGATGGCGCTGTCGTCGGCGAACATCTGATCGGTTATGCAGTCGTCGCCGACGCCGCACCAGACTCCGCGTCCTTCATCGAATGCTTTCCGCATAATCGCGTCAACCACTACTTTAAAAAGTAGTAGCGAGGCGACGTCTCCTTGTCGTACTCCAGTTCGAATCGAAAACTCCTCGGATAAGTAATTTTGGATATGAACACTTAATACTGAACAAGTTGAATGATTTTCAACGGCACGTGTTCGGTCTCTAGGGCTCTCCACAGACTGGCCCAGTCGATGCAATGAAAGGCGGATTTGAAGTAGATGAAGACGATGACGGTTCATTTGCCGCATCGAATTATTTCTTTCTTTAGCTGACGGAGAGCGAATATCTGATCGATGCATCCTCGATGTGGTCTAAATCCAGCTTGTTTTTCCCGGCTCGTTTGCTCGCGATGTTTCTTTAGCCTCGATTGTACGATTTTCATAAATACTTTACCGACGATTGAGAGGAGGCTAATAACACGGTAGTGCTTGCATTCTCGAATGTCTTTCTTCAGAATAGGCACAACGATCGCTTTCTTATACGCCGACGGGATGCGATACGAATGCCATATATTCGTTAGGTGAGCGTGAAGTTGTTGCAATAAGACGTCTTCTCTGGCTTTTATCATCTCGGCTGTTACTTGATCTCCTCCTGACGCTTCACCGTTTTACAGCGATTTTATTGCCGTCTTTACCTCGATAATTGTCGGTTCTGCTTCGGGGAACTGATTCGTAGGCTGTTCGACTCTATTCACAGTCAACACACTTACTCCTTCAAAAGACTATTTCCCTATTTGACCAATATATAGTTCTAGTTATGCACTATTCTTTCAAATACTTAATAGTGCACCAAACATATTGAGTTTTTATCTAAACTTGTTTCTCATTAACGATAAAAGTTATCGGAAACGTGAACTTGCTCGTTCACCCATAATCTAACTTAGCCTAAAATAAAATTCTAAGTAGGCAGATAATACCTTGAGTAAGGGATCAGTACATAAAAGTGTGTACTCTGTTTTAAATCGTTGTTGTTATTGGGATGGTGGACGGACTGTTAGGAAAAGTAAGAAAGAGGAAACAAATTAGGAAGTCAAAGAACAATAAAATTAATTATAAGTTTTATAAATTATTTTTTGGAACGAAGTTCCTTTAGGGAGGCCTCGGTAGGAGTGATTCGTCAGAAAACGTTACGTTACGTTATACGCCTCTCTTATACATCTCTTTCTCTCAGTGTATATTTCTATACCGCTCGCTCTTTCTTTCTATCTCTTTTTCTCAGTATATATTTCTATGATTCTATCACTAATTAAAATGTTTTGGAAAATTGAAGACTTACAAAAGCTTCTGTAAATTTCATTTAAGTTTCAAGGCTTAAAAGTCTATAACAATATCTATAAACAAGATAGTTTTAGCTAAAGCTTGCGTTTAAGGTCCTAGCTGTAATTATCTTAGTAACTCAACTTTATGTCATCTGTCATTTATGACAAACTAGATAATAGACATGTTTACGGTTATTTAACCCCTTTACATACGAATAAAATGACGTTGACGTGTCCATATACATGTGATCTTATCAGATATACATGACGTCTTAGAGAGATCATTATATGTCGAGGGGTTAAGCGCATGCGCGTCTGCCACGTTTAAAAGGCGGGAATATGAAAGTTTCGGGCACATTTTGTTATTTTTACTGGTTATACTTCAAAAAGTGCCCGAAAAACATGGCGAAATTGACACATGCGCACAACAAAATGTCTTGTGGCCCGCCGGGTAAGACCCGAACTTGTCTTGAGTTCCAATGCGGCACAAAACAATACCGACAATTTTTTTTCATGCACTTATCAAATTGATGCTTTTGTTTCGGCCCGCATTTCAACTTATCTTGCCCCACTCTGCTCAAATTTTCCAGAACATTCAATCAACGCATTTGTCTTGTGGCCCGCGGGCCGCAGACAAGTTCCAATGCTGCCCAAAACAAAACCGACAATTTTTTTCATTCATTTATCAAATTGACGTTTTTGTTTCGGATCGCAATTCAACTTATCTTGTCCCGGTTTGCTCAAATTTTCCAGAACATTCAATCAAAGCATTTGCGAGCACTTATTGTAATAATAATTCAAAAAGAAAAGTTGTTCGATTCTTAAATGCACGAGGAACTTTGTTCCTGACGGGAGTCCCCTGACCGCATACCTTTTTTACAATTCCCATAGTAATAGAAATTAATGGAGCTTATCCTATGCCTGTATTTTACTGACGCATTTAAAGAGAGTACTTTACAATTAATGTTTTTTTTAATAAAAATATTTTCTTTAAGTTAATGCCTTTATGGTTCTATTGAAATTTATTATTTTGCTTACTTTTTCCTATACTATCCTTCATTTAACTAATGAGCTTTTAAGTTACTCTTAATATGTTTTATGGTACCTTTATAATTTTGTTAAATTAATGTCTTGTAGTTTTGTAAAAAAATTAGAAAACATACTGTCAGCAAAAGGAGTAACAATACTACATTCTGTTCGTAAAATTGTAATAAAATATATTCGCATTTGCACCAAAAACAAAAGGAAAATTTCACCACATTAAGTTACAGTTGACATGCAAGTGTAGTTTCCGTACTGCTGTCTCAAAGGGGAGTTAAATTCGAAATTAAAAGTGTGGTTTCCAATCTGCTGCTAAAAGAGGAATCCAAATTTGGTCCAGATTAGATGGGGGTCGTCAGATCCGAGTTTGTTTTTCCAACTGATGCCTAAAGAGGACGCCGAACTCGTACCAGACTAGTATGAGGTTATAACATTCAACTGTGGCTTCTGAATGTGTTTCGAATCAGGCTTCCTAATTCCGGAACGAAGCCTTACGTACGTTACAAATGTGATAACGGCCTAATGCGGTTGCCTCATTTTAACGACCGCTGAGTTCGGCATGCTTAATTCGTTCCAAATAAAAACGGAACTAAAATCCCTAGTCGGGAATATCTATACACATGTAAGTGTTAATATGGTCAATTATATCAATCAAACTAGATTGTTGGATTCTAGATACTCCTAAACAAACTAGCTTACTGAATAAAATTTCAAGATTAAGCTCTAGGCACCAGGTGGAACAATATAAAAATAAATAAAAGACACTAGCTGGAAGTTTCACAAATTAGTTTTATTTCAACACTTATCGATTTCAGCTTCTTAGGCCTCCGTCAGAAGACTACGCACAATACACAGATGTTACATGTTTATATACCTATAAACTTTTTCCTAAATAATCCCGTTATCCCTCACAGATGATAAAACGTGTATATATAAACATGTAACATCTTTGTATTGTGCGTAATCTTCTGACGAAGACCTAAGAAGCCGAAATCGATTAAGTGTTTAAATAAAAGTAATTTGTGAAACCAACACCTAGTGTGTATTATTTATTATTTGCTTCTGAATTGCACAAATGTCATTTATTTATTTTTATATATTTACAATTATTTTCTTCTATAACATCATATTTTAATTAATTTGGTTTGCGTTTCACTTAAGTATACTGAGGATTTGTTTGGTCAATTTCTCCGTTCGGATAACCAACTTCATTTTGCAGCGCGGCATGCATGGATAACATTGCGATTTTGTGTATTTAACGTTGCGGATGATTGAGCTTGTAAGATTTATCAAAATAACTTTTCTGCGGAAGACTAGATATAACAAAGTTGACATGGACTTGTTTAGGCAGCGAAAAATTTGGCACTTAAGACTAAATTGTTGGGATAATACTTTTTTTTTGAAAGCGTAGCAAGGACAGTAAGGTTAAGACAGGAACCAGGTAGAGAATGTTATACAGAAGCTATAACATACTAATTAGAAACTACTATAGATAAACTATAACTAAACAATACAATACAACATGAGGTATCTTAAACATCTGCTTAAAACTAGAGAGAGAAGACTAGACGTAGGAGATTAAATAATGTCATGACCAAATATTCAGTGAAATTTATATGTAGTATATACTCGTATAAGTTTCAGTATAACTCCGAGCATACTTAATAGACAAACACTATTACTAAATATATTTATTACTATTTAGTTTTGTAATTACTTCGAACTAAGATTTCTCATTTCGCCAAAGTATCTAGCCAAATTGCTAGGGTAAGATTTCACTTTCAAACATTTGTATGTGCATAAAACCGGGATGAATGTCCTCTAAATGCCGACTCGTTCTTAACTAGGATTTATTAGGACAGTTGGTGCTCCAGCCGAGATCCAAAAAGACTTTCTAATCGCGTGTTAAGTGCGGCAAAACTTCCTAGAAACTTCTAGCTCAATAGAATTAAACTTATATTATCCGTAGTGCTTTTAGGTTTTACGAGAACTTTCAAACTTTTTTATATAATTATTAAATATATAATAATGGGTTTTCCTATAACGGGGATATGATAGGGTTTTCCAATAAGGAGGCAAGAAATGTTTTAAAATTAGTATTATATATGCAGCGTTTGATATTCATTTAGAAATCATCAAGTGTTCCAGATTTGTTTGCATAATTCATTTCAAATGACTAATAATAATATCTTTTTGAAATACCAGCCCATATCATAACCAACTTATATATGTATTTGGGTTTGTCGAGTTTGAAGATTTTATAACTAACAATAAGAAATGAAATACTTTTCTTTTCTTCAAAAGTTATATGTATACGTATGTATACATGATATAAATTTCATTAAGAATGTTAACATAAACGCTTTGCTGTTATATTGATGATGTTTACATTGTTAACGAAGTGTATACATATATTATAAAAATATAAATTTTGAAGAAAAGACTCAAGTATTTCATTTATTAACTTATATATGATTGCATGCGGACTTCATATTCCTTGTCCCCAATGAAACACCCAGTATGTAGGTTAGAAGAAGTTTTTTCTTGCAAGTATTGTTGTTTGTGGTTTTATTAAATAAGTAATACTGCCCTAAGAACCAGAATAGCGTTTCTCAAACTTTCAAACACCTGACCCTAAAAATATTCTTAAAGTGAAAGTACATAGACTCGAATGTAAAATGGAACATGTGACATGGAACAACTAAACACTTTTAATTCGGTTAAATTTGTTTGATATGCGTACTATTTAGTTTTCGAATGCATCAGTATAGTTTCTGCGTATTCGTCGTCGCACAACATTTTGATTCCTTCACATTTGCTTACTTTATTCGAACAAGTTGCGCGATATAGCATATTTAGTGAGTGTTTTCATTGAAACTGGAGCGAAAATATTAGTAATTAGTTGGACAATGTGTACCATTAGTATTATTTAAATGTATGGAGAGGAAAAGGACGCTAACAGAAAAAAAGCTACAAGAGATAGCAGAAAATCTGTTTGTGACTCTCATGGCAGTGATCGGGCATCAACTGCCAACTTGGCACACAAAAATTTGTTCTCCCATCTTTTTCGATTCAAAACGCGGTAAAATGGGGCTCCCTCCCGACGTTGCAAAGTACACTGCCTCCTCGTGGTACAACCTGTATAACGCTAAATAGTGTACAACATTGGAAGCCAGACATTCGATTCGATATATCAGTGAATGATATACATCCTCCTGGCTAAAGAAAACGACAAAGAATACAGACAAGTATATATCGAGATAAGGAAACGCAAAACACACAATCAGGATCTCCTAGAATGTCTCATGTACCAGATGGGCCTTTTCAGAGCCCACTTACGAGACGTATTGGACAATCAGTTCGAATATGTCAACTAAATATTGAAGGTATTAACACATCCAAATCCGAACGTCTGTCCAAAGTACTACAAGAAAATGAAATTGACGTGGCCGACTTACAAGAAACTCATGCCGGATCCGAGGCAAATTTGAAGGCTAGAGGTGCCATACCGGGGTTTTCATTGGTCGGAGCTACTTATCACTATATCTATGGAACAGCTACATATGTCCGAAATCCCATTGCAAATGGGAGCCTTATCGCCAAATCTTCTCTCAACGACAACCCTGATGTAAATGTTTTGTGTCCTCCAGCCAGAACAATCGTCCACTCCCTACAACTAAAACCATAATCGCAGACTTCCCAGATAGTCAACACCGTCCAATCGGTATCGATATTGGTATACAAATCCCATTGGTTAAATCTAAAATTCAATCTAAAGCCGCCTGGAAAATATTCGAAAAGGAACTGGATGCCGTGTTAGGTTCATCCCAGTACGACCGCTTCGTAAAACTTGTAATCTCTAGAGCAAAAAGCACATCCCCAGGGGATACAGGAAAGACTACACACCAGGGTGGAGCGTAGAAAGTACTCGCCTGTTTGCATAACTTGAACGATGTGGTAGTCCGGACATAGCCGATGACTAGCTATGATCGCTAAACAAAACACGGCTATAAAACTGGGAGACGATCATGCAGAATCTCGATTTTACACATTTTAGCCGCAAAGCATGAAGCCTTCTGCGGAAACTTGGCGAGTCTAGCATCAAGAAAACTGGTAAATTCAACATAAAGGCAGATATGATAGCGAACCGAATTCAAGAAGTAGCCCGTGCTTCAACTGATAAACACTCAACACGCGTTAAAAAAGAGTTGAAGGCCCTGAAACAACAATGCCCTGCACAATCCAGTTTCTTTGAAGCTCTATCAACCGGTGAAGTAGACGATGCGATAAAATGACCAAAATTGGTAAAGCTGCAGGGTATGATGGCATCTATCCAGAATTTATAACGCACTGCGGACAAAACACAAAGCTTTGGTTTGCTGCTCTCTTCTTAGAAAATAGTATTGCATACTAGAAAATTGCCAAAGTTGTATAAGATTACCAGGACTCTCGCTTTGGCTAAGTCTGGTAAGCCGCTTTGATATTCCCGAGAGCTACCGCCCAATCGCCTTACTCAGTATCTGCTATAAACTGCTGGAACGTCTCAGCTATAACCAAATCAGCGGCACTGTCTACGCAAGTGTTCCAATTGAACAATCTGGCTTTCGTGCGGGCCGTAGCTGTGCGGACCAAGTGCTCACAACTCATATCGAGTCTTCTTTTGAGAGGAAGATGAAGACATCAGTTGCATTCATCGACTTGACTGCTGCCTATGAAACGGTTTGGATAGAGGGATTTCTGTATAAACTTATTGTTCGCGCCAATTTGAATAAATCTATATTTTAATTCAAAATTTAAATCGATTTCAGCATCGATTAAAAGAAGAAGACAGATGTGTCGACCTGGGCCGAAATCGCGCGATTTACCTATTAATTTCGTCACGACTGTATATTTTTCCAGTAGTATGCTTCGAGTGTGAGAAGCGAGCGGAACGGAGTCGAGGCGCGAAGCCAAGTTAGACTGACACGTACACGCAATTAATAGCGCAAGTTATCTAGGGGTGTAATCACGAGCCCAAAGGGCTGCAGCGGCATTCAACGTCTGGAAGACACCAATTTGAAGAGATTCGTCCACCCATTATCTTCATTTCCTCCCTTAAAATAGGCGCCGGAAGGACGGTCCGCACGTGGTGGAGACGCGAGCGATCCTAACAGGTAAGTGATTAGGCCAGCCCTGTTTCAAACTGGAAAATTTGATTTTCGTAAGACACGGTCCAAACACTTATTAAGGTGATTCTTTGTTGCAAGATAACACAGCTGGTAAACAACATGTTTTCCAATCGACTATTTCAAGTACATCTGAATGACACTTCAACGACACATTGCTAGTTCCTAATCCAAACCCTAAGGTAATCTGGGGGTTACTCTGGACAAATCACTAACATATATCACTAACATGCATATGACTAAAACTGCTGGAAAGCTAAAATCCCGAAATATCATTATTCAGAAACTCTCCGGCTCTTCCTGGGACACGTGTGCTTCTCCACCGCGGCGCTTGGCTTGGTCTACTCGGTAGCCGATTACTGTGCACCTGTGTGGATTAATAGCGCTCACGTCAGTAGGGTTGATGTCTCATTAAACAAACGATGCGCATAATCACTGGGACGATACGAGCGACGCCCGTCCACTGGCTACCGGTGCTAAGTAACATAGCGCTCCCCACCTTCGCCGTTCAGCCGCTCTTACCCGCGAAATTGGAAAAATTCACAAGGATGCACTGCTTTCTGTTCATCAAGGCATTCATACACTAGCTCAACCACAGAGACTAAAATTACGAAGACCAACAGTACTTACAGCAGCACAATTGGTTGGAAGATCATTTGATCCTAAGGCTGACTGGACTGCTGAGTGGACAGCTCACCACCCCGTGAGACTGGTAACTGGTGACAACCCAACATCGTACCCAACGATCTGGCTTCGGATCTCTCGCGTAAACTGTGGGTAAAGCTGAACCGCATCCGATCAAACTATGGAAGATGCGCCGACACAAATCATCGCTGGGGTCTTGCACAATCACCGGCTTGCGACTATGGTGAAGCACGGCAAACAATCCGGCATATCGTGACTGAATCCTGAGCATTCGTCTATTCAATGACGAACTGGACGATATAGACAACCTCCTTACAAACGCAGTTGACTATATGACATTAATTAATCTGCTATACAGAGAGAGAATATATTTATTGTATACTTCATACAAAGGGCTATCGACCACAAGGTCTCTGCTATACATTTACCTACAATGTTCGTTTTTCTTGTAAATCCATACGATAAATAAATAATAAATGGCAGATATTTTCCTTATGTTCTCTAAGTTGTGGCTAATCTTTGATTCGTTTACTCCGATATGATATACGTATGATTTTAATAAACGTCTAGATGGCACTCTTGGTGAACGTGTAGTGAAAAACTAATCTCTACAGCAAGAGGGAAGAGTATTATCCTTTGTTTTGATCGTTTTTAGGGTTCCGTACCGAAAACGGAACCCTTATAGGATCACTTTGTTGTCCATCTGTCTGTCTGTCAAGACCATTTTTCTCCGGAACGCGTAGAGGTAACAAGTTTAAATTTGTATCAAATACTCGGGTCTGCAGTCTCTTTCAGCTGTGAAAAAAATCAAACTTGTAAGTCAACGCGATCAAAAGATATGACTGTTTATGTCGCATAAATTTGCGATTTCACAAGGGAATCAAAACCTATAGGGTACTTCCCGTTGACCTAGAATCATGAAATTTGGCAAGAAGCGGTGTCTTGCAGCACATGTAAAGGAAAAAATCTGAAAACCGTAAATATGCAGTTTAATTACAAGAAAAATGCGAATTTACTATTAGAAACTTATGAAAATACACCAATGTGTTGCGTGATATTGTCAGGCACCAGAAGCATATGGGTTGCATACAGTTAGGTCCTCCTAAAGATACTTTACTTACAAGTTTGTACGGTGTTTGTACAAGTTTGTACGAACCCTCGGTGCGCGAGTCACAACTCGCACTTGGCCGGTTTTTTTTTACTTCGACCACTCTACTACAGAATATAGAATATGCAATAGTAGGAACTTGTAACCAAAATAGAAAAAAATCTAAAATGAAGAATATACTGAAATAATCGTCTTTTATGGGAGCCCCAATTTCTAGTGCCCCTGCCGGAAAAAATGATAGCAAAACGACTAAGAACAGTAACTGATTGAAAAAAGGAGGACCGTCTTGGAAAAAAAACAGCGACTCGGAAATGTATCTTTACATCTTCCAGTGAAAGGTACAATGAGAAGAGGGTGCAAAAGGTGCGCGGAAAAGAAAAGCAAAAACGTATAAACACAATTTGTCAAGAGTGTGACATTCCGCTATGATCTAAATGTTTTGCAATATATCATTCTTAAAATATTTGGTACTATATACAATAAATATATTTAACATTTTTCAAAAAAAGTTTTTCTATAGGACTGATGGAACATAAAAGTATTACAACAAAAGGCTAATGGTGCATATATGTACCACCATCTCCTCATCCCTTCTTCGATATTTTCTATTATAAAAGATAATTTCGAGTGGTATAAACATAAGAAAGCCACAAAAGTATTCACATGTCTCCCAGAATAAAAAATCCTCGCGAAAGGGTTATGTATGTAGTAGCATTCTTTTAATTAAACCTGGATTTATATTTTTTTTCTTCATTTTTTTCTATTGTTCTTTTCATTTGCTATATAAATATTTGTGTGATGATTTTTTGTAGGGAAATGGGATTAACGATTTTCCAGGTACACGAGAGAACCAGATTAATAATTTCGTAAAACTTCGTTTGAATATTTAACAGTCGTGCGGACAGATTCGCAATCAACCTACTTTACACATGACAGAATTTCATCGACAACAAAAAAAAAACATAAAATGTAATTCAATAACGTTCCTACCGTCCAACAATGTTCAAACCCCGTATCAAGTTTTAATACCACAAAAATGAAATTATTACGTAATATTTGCATATTATGAAATGACGCATATTGGATAGACAAGACTTGGTCAATGAAGCTTAATAAACTAAACTTATTATACAAGTACATATTTGGATTTATTGAGTTTGAAGATTTTATAAATATGAAATGATACATTATAATGTTTAAATACCACTTAAAACAAATATCAAAATAACACATTGAGTCTTTTCTTCAAAAATTATATTTTAGAATACAAATGTATATATTTCATTCAAAATGTTATACTCATGATTTTAACATTATTCGCGAAATGTATATATAGTAGAGTCTCACTAATCCGGCACTGTAATAATCTGGCACGTCCAATAATCCGGCACGGTCAGCCCACGTTTCCATACTCCCGCTCCGCGCTTGCGCTCTGGCATCAATATAACCTCAAACTTATCACAATTACCCCTCGTATTTACCCCTCTCCGCACATTATAGTCCACCTTCCGCTGCTTTACAACTAAAAAATTCTAGCTAAAAATGTCAAGTAAGCGGCAACATAAGACTCTAGCTTTGAAAGGTAAAACCAATATTTTAAAGAAGTTATACAGTGGAGAAAACATGTGCAAATTAGAAAAAGAGTTGGACGTGACTATTCACTATCTTAATCGCAATCGATTTTTATAAAAAAAATACCAAAAAAGATGATTCGTGTCAGTGTTGGGTGGTTGGATAAATTTAAAAAGCCATTTGGTATCCATTTGTTAAACATATCAAGTGCAAAACTGTCAAGCGACGTATCCGCAGTGCAGCCATTTATCCAGCGTTTTAGAGACAAAGTAGAGGAACTGGCTCTTCTTTTCTTGAATCCCTGAGTTTTCAAGAATATTTGTCTGTCAGTCTGCTACAAGACCAAATTTAAACGTTGGGTCACGAGAGAAATATTTAGTGAATGGTTCCATAAAGACGTTGTCCCAGAAGTAAAGAAGTTTATAAAAAGATCTAACTTGCCTGAAATTGCTTTACTCGTACTTGACAATGCTCCGGGCCACCCAAATGAACAAGAACTTAGATCAAGTGAGACGAAGATCCAAACCATGTTCCTACCACCAAACTGCACACTTTACTGCAACCAGTGGATCAAAATGTTATTCAGAAAAACAAGCCCTTGTATAAAAATAAGTTGCTTCTTCATAATATTTCTCTTGGTGGTGACATAAAGCAGTGTCTTAAAAAATTGAACTTGAAGGATGTTGTATTCTCCCTGGCTCACGCAAGTAGCTCTGTTTCACCTGACAATCCAATAATTGCGAAAAAGCTATGACCTACAATTAATGCTTTGTCACGAGAAACAGAAGGATGGTGCATTAAAGATAATCTACCTGTCGCCGAATGGTTTCAAGTTTATCGGAAAGGCGATTCCTGACAAGCGTTAACAGAGTAAAGTACAAGAAAAATAATGCCTTGAAGAAATATTGGAGCAACCTACTACTAATGGGCTGAATAAAACGGTTTCTAAACGAGGATAAAGATATTATAATCCTTTTAAACTTGCGAGAAAAAGTTTTTAAACAAAGACTAGAAGTTAGAAGAAGACTAGCAAAAAACAAACCTCAATTAGGAATTATTTTAAGACTAATTAGTTAATTGTAAGATATGTTATTGTTGTATAAGCGTGTCATGAATGTTGTATATTCTCTTTATAAAATGCTTTATTGTATTTATTATGAATTTTTCCATACGAAAAGTCCAGTAATCCGAAAATTCCAATAATCCGACACTCCCTGGTTTTTAATAGTGCTTAATTAGTGAGACTCTACTGTATTTATATTTTAGAATAATGGGGAGCATTATTTAAAAATATAAATATACGGTTCTCCGTCACAAATTAGTTTTGACATTTTTTTCGAAAATTTTATCCAAAATTTGGTTCGAGAATTTAGTTTTAATTTATGCTGCATTTTAATAGCGTTGTACTGTTCATTGATACCGGTTAATTTGTTCTTGAATCAGATGGACCACAAAGAATATTCACTAATTAATCGATGCAATTAAATTCGCTTTTCAAAGTATAGAAGTGGAAAGCTTGACAATATTTTTAAATCACTTCAAACGATTAAAAATTATAGTTCATGATGGAAAAGTAGTGCAAATAATACCCAGAGTGGAAAACCTGGGGTGATTGAGGAGAACCTTAAATTTACCTTACACATCATTCAAACAACTAAATTGGCAATGGCCAGATTGAAACTATATTATTCTTCGATGAAAATTGTAAGTGTAGATCTGAAAAAAGTTGGTTTCTACATTCGTAATATCGCTGTATACTTATCCGACACGGTATATGATAACTATTTAGATTACGAAACATCCAGGCGAGTACATGCGACATAGAGTGTCGCCTAATATACGTAACAACTGAGGGGCATGAGACGCATTAGAAAGCTGCACGAACTTTATGTCTATAAAAGAGTTATTGAGTCTAAACAACCTAGCTACATCTACAAAAAAATAGATTTACAAAGGATGTTCACAACATCAACTTGAGGATTCTGTTCCAAAAATATTTTTTCACATCAAATCCCTAAACGGATAAACGGACTCAACTTATACACAAAGAATGGCGAACTATAAAATGTTCAAGAAATTTATACGAATACGAAACAGTGTAATTCTACAAGTAGTATGGTAGTATGTGGTAAATGGGATAATGTACATAACTGTATTGGGCGGTTAGAATAGAATAAAGATAAATGGGCTACTAATGCAAATCTACAGCACTATCTTCTATATAATGTTTTGTGTATGTGTGTGTATAAATGTAGTTATAAATGTAAAAGTGTCCCCTTATCTAGGTAAACTTAATAAAGGGGCTTATGGAAGACTGAGAATGTATATAAGAAAAGTCTGAACCAAGTCCATTGTTTCTAGTATGTATAAAGCTTTATTGTTTCTAGTATGTATTTTACTAGAACTATAAATTTATTAAAAAAAAATCCTTATAAGGATAGACATGTTGATGTCTGGTGGGTCCAAATCATACCGATCTTAAAGATCTCGTCAGTCGTCTCGTCTCGTCAGTCGTACCGTTCACGTCGTGATGTTTGTTTTCTATAAATTGTCGATACACACTTAATTGCCCGATAGCCGTTTCGGTCGAGCATCTCTCAAATCTTACAAATAATTCGCTAACTCGAAGTCGCAACAACGATAACTTTCTCTACCATGGAAGACACTGCGGCAGCTGCAGCAACTGCGGCGGCGGACGGCGCAGCGTCATCACCCGCGTCGGTTCAGCCAGCCAGCGGAGTCGCGGCGAGTCCCGTCGGAAAGAAATCGGCGGCGGCGGCCGCGACCAAGAAAGCTAATAGTTTGAAGGCCAAGCCGACGCACCCGCTCACCTCCGAGATGGTGAACAGCGCGATTAAGAGTGAAGGAACGCGGCGGTTCGTCGCTGCAAGCCATCAAGAAATATCTCGCCGCCAATTAACAGGTCGACTCTGAGAGGATGGTTCATCAAGAAATACCTGAAGTCCGCAGTCACGAACGGCACCCTCGTGCAGACCAAGGGAAAAGGCGAAAAGGCTTCAAGTTGGCGGCCACCGCCACCAGCAGCGTTAAACAGTTTTCGTCCGCAGATTCCAAACCGAAAACTACGAGTTGTGCCGCTGTCGCGGCGAGAGGAAGCGCGGCGGCGGCGGCTGCAGCTGCCGCAGGTTCGAAATCGAAGAAAACGACGGCCGCAACGGCCCCTGTGCTTTTTTCGAAAGTTGAAAAAAGCACAGGGGCCGGACTTCAAATTTACGGCGACAAAAATAGAATTTTACAATGTCTCACAATTAATCAAAACCACCCAAAATGTATTGTTTGATAACCCTTTCATAATAATACAAACAAATTAATGCGAGAAACCAATGCCATTGATTTTTAAAAAAAGTTCCCCATAGTTCTGTTAAATTAACTAGTTTGTAAGACAAAACAAACATTAACAATTCTAGGAAAGCAATCATCCCATTTTCAAAAGAATTCCGGCGGAGGTGCGGAACTTGCCTTAAGTTCAACTCCTAAATGGTTGAGAAGAATGAAAAAGGCTCACTATTCATCACCTTCTAAGAGAGTAAGGCCATACAGTGCTCATAATTGAGGATTCAGCAAGGAGCTAAAACTTGCAAAGGTTCAATAGGATGTTATTATCCAAAACATGAACCAAACTAGCAGCTGTCTTTAAATTAGTTACAAGTAGGGTCTAGATGATCAAGTGCAAGAAGTGCACAGTGGCAAAGCAACACTTTGCTAATAATAATTTTTATGCGGACTCAAATATAATTTATAGTTGTTATAGAATTTGTGCGAGTGTCCATAAATTATTGATGCATGGGGCTGGCATAATGAAATCACTTCCATTACCTGTAGGCCTCCTCTCAGAAGATGTTATAGAGGCTAGGTATAAGACTTACAAACAGATTAGACAATACCACTCCAGGAAAATGTCAAGAACTAATACGATTAAGGACATTTTGTACTGGTTACTTATATCATCAGATCCTCTAATCACTAGTTATATGAGAAAACCCACCAGGAAAAAATAAAAATCGAATGAGGTTCTATTAAGAAAGCCTCGAATGCCCAACTATCTTAATGAAGAATGTTATCGAGAAACTACTGATGATATCGTTAGTGATGAAGAGGAAGGTTCAGATAGTGATCATGATATTGATTTTGACGAAGATCAGTCCTGAAAAAGAATGTTGCATTAGCAACTCATCAATATATTTTTGCACTTTTAATTAATAGAGGGGTATACGCCCTATACATCTAATGTAGACTCAGTTTTTATTAAGATCATCAGAATGTCATCATAAAATAATATTTGAGGCACAAAAAAATTTATGAACTGCTTTTTATTTTTGTCGCCGTAAATTTGTTATCCGGCCCAGTGTGCGGCGGCAGAAAAGAAGTCGGAGAGCTAAGAAAACCACTGAAGGACCGACCAGGAAACCAAAAACTCCCAAACCCAAACGCACCAAGGCCGTTACGAAAACAGTCGCTGCGAAGAAAGCCGCGGCGGCGTCGCCGAAGAAGAAGTGAGTGCTGCTGGTCGACGAAGAAGCCGGAGCCAGCTGTCATATCGGCGAACACACAGTACAACAAAGTAAAATTTCGTCGTCAAAATCTTCCGCGCAGTCTAGCATGCAATCCACAAGCTCTATTATGTACAAGAAATTCTTTAAATGTAGGGTGATAGTTTAAGAGTGTCCTGTTTTTACTTAATAAACACAAAAAGAAGTAATGACTTATTTGCTATAATTTTAACTGTCTAATATTCAGTGAATTTTAAAGTTCTTTTTTTAATTGGAGCGGTCGTGTAGAGCATTTTATTAGAACGAATCCCATTATTCAACCTCAGAGCTGGTTTGGACAACAGTTTCATTTCCAGCTCCGCTGGTGGGGTGGCGGTGGTTTGATTCCAGCGCAGCAAAATTTCAGGACATTTGCAGGATGGATCAAAAATTATCGTCGAACAGGTTCTCTTAAGGATACTAAACATGCAGAGACTGAGAGAGAGAAAGAGAGAGAGAGAGAGAGAGAGAGAGAGAGAGAGAGAGAGAGAGAGAGAGAGAGAGAGCGAGAGATTGATTGATTGATTGATTTAGTTTATTTATGCCAAGGCGTATGGCCAAATGGCAATTTAAGAATACAATATAAATACAATATAGGTATCATTTTTAACATTTGTTAGTCTTACAGGTCTCCCAAAGATAACAAAATATGATATAACAAAATAACAATAACAAAAAATGATAATATGATAAATAAATGGTAATTCATAAATGATTACATAAATATTAATTTATGATTAAATTAATTACTAATGATTACTTAAATACATACCATAATATGGTACATAAACACAGATATATTTTTAATGAGATTTAACCAAATTTAGGGTATCAAAAAAAATAGACCCTTAGGCCTTCTGTAAATGCAAGACAGCAAAAGATGAGCACCAGTCGCTAAAGTCACATCAAGCATAAGAAATTCTGGTTCATTTAAATGGTTTGAGGTAGAAATATGTAAAACCTTTGTTTTTAGAGATTTATGAATAAGACAAGCAACTCCACCACCCTGTATATAACGACCACTATCAGTGTGCTTTAAAATGCGATCTCTCCCTATTGGAATATATTCATCTAGTGAAAAAATACTATTTTCTATGGAAGGTTTTAACCAAGTTTCAACGAGAACAATAATATCTGGTGTAGTTTCAGC
Organism: Phosphuga atrata; assembly: GCA_944588485.1. Lineage (NCBI taxonomy): Eukaryota > Metazoa > Arthropoda > Insecta > Coleoptera > Silphidae > Phosphuga > Phosphuga atrata. The sequence goes on along the minus strand of OX155901.1, from coordinate 30,637,881 downwards.
AACTAAATTAAGAAATTGAGCAATATGGCCCACAACACTATTTATATTTAAACTTAAAATATTTAATAGTGTGGACCCTATATCGACTGAGCTATTGGTTAAATCTACATTTTGCTATTCTAACTTTCCTAAATCTAGTTCACAGTCGATTCTTAGTTTTTCCGAGTTATCGTCCTTTTTAACAAAAATTTGACTGTTTTGCACCCAGACATACCTAAACCTTAATGCCTTTGCTTTATTTTTCGTGTTCATTAACAGCTTATGTACCTTAGGGTGTAAAAACTCATTTACAAAAATATTTCCATGAAAAGATTTCTCAACAATTGTAGGAAACACCATGCTGACGGGCAAGTTTTTATGCTTCCTTTTGGTATTGATGATGAAGTCACGAACTTGAACCGATTTAAGGTTAAGTATGTATGAGTGCAAAACAGCATTACCACTATTATCACTGGCCATAGATTTTTTCTTATTTTCAAACTTACGTATGTTCAAAATATCAGTTTTTAACTCTGATATTTTCAACTTCTCGAAAACATTTGAGACTATATCAGAAAAATCAAGCCTCTCACTAACAACATCCGGAATTCCTGCGATCATTAGTTCCGACGTGGCCAAGGCTGATAGTGACGAACTTGAGGTTCCATCCTTTCCTTCGACAGATGATATCATATTCTCCAGGTTATTTGTTTTTAAATAGAGCTCAGAAATACGCGAAGTATTCGAAGCAACATTCCCGATTATAACAGATACCTTGTCATTAAGCGTGTCTTGAGTCTGCCGAAGTAACTCCATTTTATTTTCAATTTGGTCGAGTCTTAAGGAAGTTTTCTCACCCGATGCTGCTATAGCTGTCATTATCTGAGTAAACTTTTCATCTAGTGATTTTGATGACCAATCACTTGGGATAGCAGGAGAAGCTTCTTCGTTCGACATTTTTGACGAACGCGACCCACTCACCGTTGTATCCACGTTTGGCAGAAGTTTGTTAAATTGTTTCCTGCAGCAATCCGTCGATGGCTTGTTCTTAACGAAGTCTCGTGCACAACCAGGATGAAAAGAATTCTTGCAAGAATTACATGTGATAGCCGATCTGGCTGTTTTTTTGCATTTAAAGCATAAGTCTGCCAATAATGACATTACAGTGTATAGACAGATTTCAGTTCAACTTGCGCTGCTACGCTACTGGTACCAGACCTTCACTAAATAGCGTCCATAAAAGTTAACCAAACAGATCACAAGTCTCAAGCTAGAAACTCAAGCAAGAAATAGCTAAATAACTATTTGATTTTCACAGTCGTAAATTCTTATCAGGGTTTGCTGAATGAATTATGAATTATATTTTAAATATTAAAACTTCATAGAAAGAGAAAAGTCTTTTATATATGACGCGAATCGAACCGACGACCACTGAATCTAAAAGCAAGAGTTTTACCACTGCACTAATTGACTTCGTTGACGGATGAACTTAAACGATAATTTTTATTTCACTTTTAGTTTTTATTTTATCACTATGAGGTTATCTCCACATGGAGAATTTTAACCCTAAACTTAATTTATAAACGCAAACTTATCAGTCATTTAGAGACGACTAAATGTTACAGAAACACATGGACTGCCCTTATATGGCAGTTACACAAGGTTTATAGATTATTTTATAACTGAATCAGCACTTTTTTACACTTTTTAGCTCTAACAAAACACGACACACTCGAGAGGACAAACCAGAGAGAGAGAGAGAGAGAGAGAGAGAGAGAGAGAGAGAGAGAGAGAGAGAGAGAGAGAGAGAGAGAGAGAGAGGGAGAGTGAGAGAGAGTGAGGGAGATTGATTTGATTGATTTAGTTTATTTATGCCAAGGCGTATGGCCAAATGGCAATTTAAGAATACAATATAAATACAATATAGGTATCATTTTTAACATTTGTAAGTCTTACAGGTCTCCCAAAGAAAACAAAATATGATATAACAAAATAACAATAACAAAAAATGATAATATGATAAATAAATGGTAATTCATAAATGATTACATAAATACTTATTTATGATTAAATTAATTACTAATGATTACATAAATACATATCATAATATAATACATAAACACAGATAGATTTGTAATGAGATTTAACCAATATACGACTTATGTTTTTAGAGATTTATGAATAAGACAAGCAACTCCACCACCCTGTATATAGCGGCCACTATCACTGTGCTTTAAAATGCGATCTCTTCTTATTGGAATATAATCAACTAGTAAAAAAATACTATTTTCTATGGAAGGTTTTAACCAAGTTTCAACGAGAACAATAATATCTGGTGTAGTTTCAGAAACTAAATTAAGAAATTGAGCAATATGGCCCACAACACTATTTATATTTAAACTTAAAATATTTAATAGTGTGGACCCTATATCGACTGAGGTATTGGTTAAATCTACATTTGGCTATTCTAACTTTCCTAAATCTAGTTCACAGTCGATTCTTAGTTTTTCCGAGTTATCGTCCTTTTTAACAATAATTTGACTGTTTTGTACCCAGACATACCTAAACCTTAATGCCTTAGCTTTATTTTTCGTGTTCATTAACAGCTTATGTACCTTAGGATGTAAAACTCATGTACAAATATATTTCCATGAAAAGATTTCTCAACAAAAGTAGGAAACACTATGCTGACGGGCAAGTTTTTATGCTTTCTTTTGGTATTGATGATGAAGTCACGGACTTGAACCCATTTAAGGCTAAGTATGTATGAGTGCAAAACAGCATTACCATTATTATCACTGGCCAAAGATTTTATGTTTAAAATATCAGTTTTTAACTCTGATATTTTTAACTTCTCAAAAACATTAGAGACTATATCAGAAAGATCAAGCCTCTCAATAACAACATATGGAATTCCTGAGATCATTAGTTCCGACGTGGCCAAAGCTGATAGTGACGAACTTGAGGTTCCATGCTTTCCTTCAACAGATGATATCATATTTTCCAGGTTATTTGTTTTTAAATAGAGCTCAGAAATACGCGAAGTATTCGAAGCAACATTCCCGATTATAACAGACACCTTGTCATTAAGAGTGTCTTGAGTCTGCCGATGTAACTCCATTTTATTTTCAATTTGGTCGAGTCTTAAGGAAGTTTTTTCACCCGATGCTGCTATAGCTGTCATTATCTGAGTAAACTTTTCATCTAATGATTTGGATGACCAATCACTTGGGATAGCAGGAGAAGCTTCTTCGTTCGACATTTTTGACGAGCGCGACCCACTCACCGTTGTATCCACGTTTGGCAGAAGTTTGTTAAATTGTTTCCTGCAGCAATCCGTCGATGGCTTGTTCTTAACGAAGTCTCGTGCACAACCAGGGTGAAAAGAATTCTTGCAGGAATTACATGTGATAGCCGATCTGGCTGTTTTTTGCATTTAAAACATAAGTCTGCCAATAATGACATTACAGTGTATAGACAGATTTCAATTCAACTTGCGCTGCTACGCTATTGGTACCAGACCTTCGCTAAATAGCGTCCATAAAAGTTAACCAAACAGATCACAAGTCTCAAGCTAGAAACTAGAAACTTGAGAGAGGGGAAGAGAGGGAGAGAGAGAGAGAGAGAGAGAGAGAGGGAGGGAGAGAGAAAGAGAGAGAGATAGAGAGAGAGAGAGAAAATCCTGCTAGAAGAAACGCGTATACTGCACTTGTTAGGTTTGACTATTTTGTGAGTGTCAGATTGTACTTTCATTAGACCGAGAATCCCCGTACCAAAGGGTAACTGTAAGTGCGTGGAATATGCTCAACTGGTGTATTGCGACTGTATTTTATTAAGATGAAATGAGAAACGTTGTAGTTGTCAATAGTCAACATTATGTGGAGTTCCTACAAACGTTCTTATTTAATACCATCGCTCAACCCCGATTACCAATAAACCAATAAAACCAATAAAGTTTTGTATCAGCAAGATGGATCAGCGTTAGGATCAGCTGTGGCCCCCTTGCTCTCCGACTTTGTCGGCTTTGTATTATTTCTTATGAGGTCATGTTATATCTGAAGTTTATCAGAATCGACCTGAAACCCTGGAAGACTTAAAACGAAACATTCCACAAGTTTTTGGAAATATTTCGCCAGAAATGTGTCAGGTTGCAATGCGTTCAATGTTGCATCAATATCAGACAAGCACCGCAAGCGGAGGTGTACAACGATCCATCAACGTTTTTTCGTTAACGTCGTTTCGTTTGATTTCAATTTTTTTTTTTGTATTTGTTAATTTTGTTAAATATTTATTGTTTAATGAGCCATCTGCTAAAATTTTTCTTAAAAATAATTCATGGAAGAATAAGTAAGATTTGCGAAGAAAACATCAGTCGCTCTCAGTTTGGTTTCAGAAACGCTCTAGGAACGAGAAAGGCACTCTTCAGTGTCCAGGTTTTGATGAAAAGATGAAGGGATTTGAATTGTGATGTCCATATATACTTCATTGATTACCAGAAAGCTTTTGACATAGTACAACATAATAAACACCTAGGTATCCTAAAAGAGATAGGGTTAGAACACACGGACCTAAAGATAATCAACAACCTATACTGGAAACTACCTCAATACGCATTCAAGGAGAAAGATCGGACCACATCGAAATCTATAGAGGCATGCGCCAGGAAGGCAAGCGTTGGAAGAAATAAGATATGTCATTTAAATAAATGGCGAGTATGTAAACTGAGATACTCGGACGACACAGTAGTATGCGCAGACAGCCTAGAAAACCTTCAAGAGCTGAATGAACATAATATCAGAAGTCAGTCAAAGTTATGGTCACACGCTCAATATCAAAATAACGAAGTACATGATAAAATCCAAAAACAGCAACCATGCGGACAGCTTTGAGTTAACCCTTTCAGCCCTGGATTTTTAAATTTGAAAAAACAATTTTTTTTGTTAATTATTGTTGACGGGAAGCTCCTTAAGACCATAAATACCAAATTTGAACTCATTTGCTTAATTAGTATAGGAATTAATTAGTGATGGCAAATACCACCAGCAGACCCTAAAGCTAAAATATGCTAAAGATGAAAACTTACATTTATTCTAACAAACTTAAAGTTTCGTACATAAACACAAACATAATTTATTTAGTATGAAATAATTTTTGATACAATTCCTAAATTTGGACAAGCAGAGGGGCACATCTCACTGTATCGGCGAGCGCCCTTCACATGTCTCGAGTTTGCAGCGCTGCTCGTTGCCATTTATATGTGCCGGTCAGTAACCAAGGTTATCATATCTTACGTCGTTTACCGGAATATTTTGCGTTTTCCTACGTTTGGTTGGTACTGGATTGTGGGGACTTTCGAGCAATGGCCTACTTCGTTTCGACGTACTAATTAGGCAACTAGAAAATGCCAACCCTTCTACTATTGTATCCACAATATGCAGATTATTTCTAAGGGATTCGAAATTATTGCGAGTTATTTGAAAATCATCCACGAATTTTATTTTTGTGGCAGGTGTCCAATACATCCTCAATCTGCTACAAGTTTTTTAATTTCTTCCGTGTTTGTGTTAATATTTTTTCCGCTTTTATGAATTGAGTTTATTACTATTTATATGATGTTTTTTTCGGCAAGTTCAGTGAAAATATTATTTGAAAAATATTTTGTAAAATAGGTCATTGGAGTTTGACAATTGGTATTTTCGTCACTGCCAGAAGGAGTAAAAATAACGTTTGCCGGAACAAACACTTCTCGCTTCCAATTATTTTTTTCCCCGTTTTTTTTTTTAATTTTGAATTTTGGACTCTTCTTGGATTCTTCTCTTTATCTGGCTCTTCATCTACCTCTTCTGCAATATCCACTTCGTTTATATTTTCCACTTCATCTTCTGCGTCCGAATCAGGCAATGCAAATATTGCTGCATTTGCATCCTGTAAAGTTATTTTTCGGGATAATTCCTTTACATTGCCATAAAAAGTCATTGGAGGAATTCCATTATTATCTAAGAATGCACAGAAAGCAAATTATTTTTTTTTTCAATTTTTGCGTAGACAAGGACTGCGCGTGTATTTTGTTTACGAGGCTTTGTTGAAATGACTCTAGTGATAAACAGCAAAAATATGGATTTTCATAGTAAGTAGAGACATGTAAATGTTGCGGTGGCAATTGCCACCGCCAGGGTCGAAAGGGTTAATAGCGAAATGATTGAGAGAGTCCAAAAATACGTGTATCTTACGTGTCTAGGGATCTTAAAATCCAGGGACATTAGATGAAAAGTGGAACCACTCAATTGAAATCAAATGTCACAAAATCAAAAGGTATTCAAAGCACATCACCTATACATACACACGAAGATCAGGTTACTGAGATTCTACATCTTTACAGTACTTCTATATGGAGTGGAGTACTCGACTCTGACAGAGGCTACCAAACGGACACTCGAGGCATTTGAGATTTTGCTATAGCACCGCATACTCAAAATTTCCTGGACGGCTCAGTCACCTACCCGCAGGTCCCAGAGAGAATGGGAAAAGAACGAGAGCCTTACTATCAATAAAGACAAGGAAGCTAGAATAGCTTGGCCATATAATTAGGAGCTGTCAACGGTCAATTCGGTCTATTGCAACTTATACTACAAGGAAGAGTAGATGCAAGAAGAGGGCCAGGAAGAAAGAAAATATCGTGGCTAAAAGCCTTCGAAGCTATTTCAACACAACAACAATAAATCTCTTCAGGGCTTCAATAAACAAAGTCCGAATTTAGATGATGATCGCCAACATCCTAAGCGGATAGGCACCAGAAGAAGAAGAAGAATTTTTAATTTAGGATTAAGCACTTAGCTTGTTATTAAACTTTACATTTTACTCTACAATATTCCACATACATATAATAATAACAAAATACAAGTATATACAAAAAATTATATCCAAATTATTTCGTTTTTTGATAAGTACAGTTTAAATTCGCAAGGACACTCTTAATTTGTCACACTTTATTTAAATTAACCTTATTGTATTTGATACTACAATTATTATAAACCTGCTATTTTCATTTCAATTTTGTGTTTTTTTTTCTTAACTTGCATAAATGTAGCATTATTTTTGGACAAATTGTTCGGTGCAGCATTTTGACTTACTTGGCATGGATGCTGTACTTATGGAGGGAGTAGTTGTCAAGCTATTAAAACAAAATTATAAACTCATCTGTATGTATTATCCAATAATCAATAGAAACTTATTAAAATGTTGCAACTAAAAGACTCAAGATGTTTCACTTCATAATTATTATACAAGATTACATAAATATGATTGGATAGACAAAAGCGGTTTAAAACTAGGAAACATATGGAGTATTAGTCTTCTTTTGTAGACTTAAATAGTAAAGACTGGACAAATTCAACGGGATTGAACAGAAAGGTCGTTATATTTTCCGTATACTGCAGAGTTATTATGTAAAAAGATGTTATGTATGTTGTATGTAGATGAGTTCATTGTGTTTCTTAAAACTACTTCTGCAAATGAACTGCAAGCTCTGAAGCTTTTGGATTTAGTAGTCAAGTGGTTGTCGTCAAATAACCTGCTCTTTAAAAGGGCAAAGACGGAATGCATGCTGTTTCAAATTGTAAGGAATGCATATGTCAAAGGTGTCGAGATATTAATAGAAAGCTTACTGTAATAAACACTATATTAAAGAAATAAATAAAGGAGCAGAGGAGCGGGTTTGGAAAATTAACGCAGAAAATATATTATACAGAAAATTTACCGCAGGGAAAATTCATCGTAAGAAAATTCTTTACGAAAATATAACTGTATGCTAAAGAAAAGTTTTTAAAACTGTAAAATTGCAATTTGAAGTTTTTTTTTACAAAAAAATAAAATTTTGAAAGGTCTTTAAAAATGAAACTAATGAACAATTCAATGCAATTTATACAGTTTAATTATTTTGTGATTAAAAGTTAAGTAAAAGTTAAGTGATTTTCCATAGACATGAATTTATAAATTGTAGGAAAATGGCAATTTGAAATTTTATAAAAACGAGAATTACTCAAGGCTGTAAAAAAGCATTAGAATCTATGAAATTTGCAAAATTTATTTATTTTTTATTCAAAATAATTTTTGATTTTGATAGATACAAAGTTGCAAATTTTAGAAAAATGGGAAAATGAATTTTTAAAAATCATATGTCAAGTCTATAACAAATTAATAACAATTTGACAGACAGAAAATCACCTGATAACAAGATTGCCTATAGGATATTTAATGCTCTACATGTTTTACATTTATCAAAAGTTCATTTAGTTTTTGAGTTATTTTCGATTATTTGAGACAAGAAAGATGTAAAACAAAAACAATATTTGACTTGACTGAAAAATCACTAGATCACAAGGTTTCTTGTAGAAAATTTATTTATCTATAAGTTTTATTAGAAACATTTTTCAAACTTTCGATTAGTTAGTAGACACCGTGTCTATTACGATTTTTTTAAACAAGGAAAGTGCGAAACAAAAATATTTTTATATTGTATAAGGTCGGTTATTACTAATTTGGCAGATTAAAAAATCGCTAAATGCTAAGTTTATTTATAGAAAATTTAATTCACTTCAAGTTTTATTTGAAGCATTTTTAAAATTCTGCGTAGTTTCCGAGCGATTTTCGTATCTTTGCGAGAAAAAACAATGTTAAACAAAACCTATTTTCAATGATAAATAAAAAATCCCGGTAGAACGAAAAAAATATTTGTTTGTAGAGTTGTGTTATTCAAGTGTGTTTATTCAAGACAGTGTAACAAGAGCAAATCCACAATGTATTGAAATTCACACACTTTAATAATTTCATAATAGAACAATTAAAATGCGGTCCTAGTTTACAATATTTACCTTTAATATACAGGGTGTTAGATAAACATGCCACAAAAATTCAAGGAGTTATTTCTTGGCCTATTCTAAGAATATTCTCTCCTATGATGATCTCTGTAAAAACCCTTGTTTCGAAGATACAGGGTGAACAAAATTTGCAACAACCATATTCGATATTTGTTGAAATAAATAATCTAAATAAAAGTGTAGCGTACGCCAATGAATTTATCAAGTACAAAAACTTAATGAGTTTATCAAGTACAAAATTTTTTTGACGAAAACTTGGAAGGGCTGTTTTATCTACTAACGTACAAGTGGATTTCATGTGAATACGTCTCGTCAGTGATCATCACCTGCGTCGAAGTTGTTTACATTGAGTGACGTTTGGCTGTTCCGTGACGTGTCTTTAATAATTAATGAAGTCGTCTACCATGTATACGAACGCTCAGATGCATGCTGAACTAACATGCATTTTATCCTGGATCAAAAAATCTAAGAAAACATTCATCGACGTCTTTGGAACATTGAAACGAAATGGAGGGCCAGGAAGATTAATGACAGTAAGAACGGTACAACTGGAACAGGATGTGCTGGAGATGATTGAGGAAGATTCAAGTACTTCTAGGCTACAAATTGCCAATACTTTGAATGTAAGTTATTGGACGGACAATTTGGAAAATTCTTAGGGGGATTTTTGGTATCTATACCACATTCAAGGTATTCATACAATACTACCTGCTGATTATACTCCACGTATTGCGTTATGTCATTGCCAATATTAGTTCTAAAACTTCAATTCCTGACATAGATTCTTTTCACCGATGAAGCCAGTTTCTCAAGAAATGCAATGAGGAATTTTCCAAACAACCATGTGTGGACAGCTGGAAATCCGCATGAGGTATGTGAAGATCGATTTCAACATCAGTTCTCCTTGAATGTTTTGGTTGGAATTATGGGTGACTATCTTAGTGGACTGGTATTTCTACCAGCTAGACTTTCTGGAGCGAGATGTATCGCAACTTTTTGGAAGAAACACTGCCCGAGTTTCTGCAGGATGTACCATTAGCGATAAGAATTGCAATGTAGTTTATGCATGATGGTGCATCACACATTTTAGTTTGGTTGCTCCTACGGACCTCCTACGGTCCTACGAACCTTGCTAGATTTGTAAAGATTGGCCACTTGCATGGCCTGCTCGATCCCCAGACTTAAACTCCCTGGATTATTTCTTATGGGGCTATTTGAAGTCATTAGTTTACGCTACTCCTGTGTAGAATTTGGACGAATTGCGAAATCGGATAATTGCTGGGTGTAACTCAATTAGAAACAACCCTGGTGTGTTTGAAAGAGTCGGCCCTCAATGGCGAGAAGATTGAATGCTTGTATCCAGGCTGACGGAAGTAATTTTGAACATTTATTGTAGATTGAGCTACTTTACATGTACTTTTTGATATTAAAATGTTGTTACTGTCGCAAATTTTGTTCACCCTGTATCTTCAAAACAAAGGGTTTTTTAGAAATCAACTTGAAACAAAATATTCTAAGAATAGGCCAAGGAATAACCTAACCCGTTGAATTTTTGTCGCATGTTTACCTAACACTATATACGAAACATGCTTAGGAATAATGGGAAATAATTTGTAATTGGACTTGACCCACTTTTGTTATGGAACTATATTTCACAATAACTCGTATATGTATAGATTTATAAATACACACTACCAATTAACAAACTACCTATAATAAAAACCTCTATACAATAAGTCGCTGATTATCTACTTTATTTCTACACCCAATAACCCTTGATTTATAGAAGAAAGAACTCTGGTTTTATTATGCCCACGTCTTTTTAATTGCAGGCGTATATTCACTTTAAATGCGATGATCTGTTCTAGTCAATATAGTATTCAACACTCGATTGATTCCATTATTGAAATGAACGCAACCAACTGAAAATAACGAGTTTTTGTTCTGTTAAATCATTTTAATTGGATAGATGAAATTGTATTTTTACTCTACTTGTTTGTTTAGTCTAGCATAGCGATTTACTCAATTACTTACTTATATTCAAAAAATCTATGTTTTAGGTGCTATGTATTTTTATATTCGGCATTTTGTTGATCAATTATATGGATTAGTTGAGTTAAATAAATGAGACGATTATTTTGAAAATGGCCTATTTTTCAAACATACCGAGTTTAAGCTGTCTTAATAGGTACATTGTTACTTTCTTTTCATTCTGATGTAAATCTTTTCATTCTGATGATGTTCAGTCTGAAGTTCCTAATATATTTAAAACCATTAAGATTTTGTAACACGAAAATTTTCCTAGTTAATGAAGTGATAATCATTTTTTTTCTTGAGATGGCCTAAGTTCCATTGTGAGAGTATCAAATCGATATGGAAAATATTATGCAATAAAATTTTATATTATCTCGTAAACTTTATGTTTAATTATCAAAGCAGCAGTTTAATTATCAAAGCATATATGCTATTGCAATTTTGCGAAGTTCGTTAATAATTTGTTAATAGCAAATTAAATTGCAAAAAGACTATGAAAATATGAGTATATTGAAATATCCCAAGAGAAAACTTATGAATCTTCGGGTATGAATTTCAACGCAAAAATAGCTACACAAAAAAAAACGAGACCACTCGTAAACCTTAAATATAAGGACTTTACATTATTAATTTCATTATATACCACCTGTATACCATAATTATTTTAAATCCCTACCGCATACACAAACTAGAGAAGACTGAATAATACCTAATAAAACAATATTACTTTTAATGTAAACATTATTTCACCACGTTCATTTAACTTTTTTGATTTTTTAATATAAAAGTGTATAGGGGAACCCGTTGTACCTAGGCACTACGTGTACCTAGGCCAGTTGGTTCGTTTCAAATGTTGCCGCGCTATTAAATTATTTCTTATGTGCTATGCGAACGTCACTGCAGACGATCTAGTGTGAAGTTAGTCGTTTACCGCCACTAAGGCAGTGCTTGGTGTTATCGAAGAAAAACAAAATTTGCCGAAAAAAGTATAAAAGTCTGTTAGTTTTATACATTTTATAATAGTCACTTATAATCATTTATATGCAATCGGTTCTTTGATTTATTAAGTTTTAAAACCATAATAACCTTCAGAGATATATAATATTAAAATATTTTAAATTTAGTTTTCAACCATAAGGAGCAGTGTTGTACCTTGGCCACTGTAGTCAGCCATCAGTTGTACCTTGGCCACTGTCGATCAGTTGTACCTTGGTCGGTGGCCTAAGTATAACCTGGATGTTTTACTTTGGCCAGAAAGATTTATCTTTATTTATTTCATATTTTAAGAAAAAATTCTTAAGGACACTTCTTCAGAAGTCATGCTTAGAAGTAAAGATAAGAAGAAGACACGTTATTAGTGTGAATGACTTCTCAAATGCCATTAAAATGATTAAGTTTAAAAATTAAAAATTCACGACTTTCGGTGCTTCTAAACATTTTGGATTACCCAAAACAACTTTGCGTCGTCATTGAAAGCATTGTATGGTAAACAGGTAACGATGTAAGAAAATTACACGATATTCTTGCAGTTAATCAAATTTTTTGATCGTGAGGAAGAACGCAGTCTGGTTGACTATATTAAAGACACACTTACAATTTGGACTGACTTTAAAAGACGTGAAAATACTAGCATATCAATTTGCAAAATTGAATGGAAAAAAATTACCCTTAGTGCTGGGATACTAATAAAATGATCGGAGATTATTGACTGAGCTTATTTAGGAAGCGATACCGAAACGAAAATGTCTTGAGAAAGCCTGAAGCCACTAGTTTGGCTCGCTCATTGACATTTTATAAACATGCCGTAATATAATTGATGCCGTTGATAATTTCAAGAAAGCCCTGTCTAAATGTGTTGATATAAAAGCAACTGATATCTGCACAAAATTACAATATTGGAGACTATGTTATATTTGTTTAAGAAGGTTCTTATTATGTTAGGAAGATAGAATCAATATCTGAAGAGGCTATACTGCTGAAATCGATGCAAAAGTCATTCAAAAACTGGAACTGGCCTGATAAAGAAGATTTAAATCTGTACCCAATAAGTGACATTAAAGAAAAAATTAAAACGCTTAAAAAAATTGACAAAAAGAGAGGAATTTCTGAAGTGCTTAAAATTTAATAATATATCCATAAATTACTAATATTCTTTTAAAAGCTAGTCCTACTTTCTAATTAAAAACTAAAGAGGTACCTACTATATCTAGGTACATACTAGTCTTAAAGACTGTTTTGTGACAACACAGTAATTAAATAGTTAGTTGGTTATGTTTAAACATTTTCTATCTTAAGTAGAAAAATACTATGTTAGTTATATGTTGGTACTTTTAAGAATTTGTAATTAAAATATTTAACTATTCAATAATATTTAACGTGTCAATAAAACGATTTTAGTAAAGAAAATTCCCTCAATCCTGGATGTGTTCTAGGTACAACGTGTACTGACATGGTACAACGTGGTACACAACGAGGTACATAGTATGTGTTGTACCTTGGGCTCATTTGCGATTTTCTTTTAAACATTTTAAACACATATACGTATAAATTGCTGATATTTTAGTGGTGGATACTCAAATAATTTACCTTTCAAAATAAATAAATACGGTTTGTGTACAATACATCAAATTACATGAAAAAAAAGTATTTAAAAAACTTTCCAAGGTACAACAGGTTCCCCTACATTTATTAACTTGTTTATTTTAAAAATGTTATAAACATTTATTAACATTAACTTGTGCTTTCTTAAGAATCGAAAATGTGATTTTATTCATTTTGCAAGTCCATTTACAGCCACCAAAAACATACTATTTCTTAAATATGTTTAATAATGTTTATTATGCATAATTAGCATAATAATGTTTATTATGCTAATTGAGGTGATAATTTTGATACCCTTAGATACACAAAACCATTATTCTGCTATGATATCTGTTACTAGTTACAACTTTAGGACCTTCTGTGAAAATATAGAATCCACCCCGGTGGCAGCTAGATTGCACAAAGCACTAGCTAAAGATAGAGTGGAAATGACCGCCACTCTTAAGAGACGGGATGGGTGCTATACGGAAGACGATTAGCAGAGAGCTTTCTTCTTTCTAGAAACTCACTTTCCAGGATGTAGAAAATACAAAGAGACCGAGGGCTTGATGCATGCCCGGAGACCAAGTCGGACTGACTGGCGGAGGGCCGCGTACATTTGTACGGAAAAGCGAATCCGATGGGCTTTCGGTACTTTCCAGCCATTCAAGCTCCAGGTGTGGACAGATTAATTCCCGCCTTCCTACTACCTAGGAGGGAGAGAATGAAAAGATGCCGTACTTTATAAAAATCTTTAGAAGTTGAGAAGAACAAGTGGAGGACAAGAAATGGAGAAGAGGTAAGGTGGTATTCATACCGAAGGTGGGGAAGAAAGACACGACTCAACCGAAGTCATTTAGACCCATTAGACAAACATCTTTTAAGTTAAATACAATGGAGAAGGTAATTGAACTTAGGAGAACAGTGCTGGTACGTGCACCACTACACAACTGTCAGCTTGCACACAGAGCAAGAAAATCCACAGAAACCGCAATGTATCACCTGGCAAATGAAATAGAAGAAGCACTAGAAACAAAGGAAGTAGCTATAAGTGCCTTCTTGGACATAGAAAGAGCCTTTGACAAAACCTCGCACGAGGCTCTCAAAGCGGCTCTAGAAAGAAGAAATATCAACAGCATTACCTCAAAGTGGATGGATGAAATGCTGAGAACTATTACGGCGGAGGTACAAGTGGGGAATGATACCATCAAGATCCCCACAACTCGAGGGTGCCCACAGGGTGGTGTGTCATCACCACTGATGTGGAACCTGGTAGTTGATGATTTACTGGCCAAGCTAAACGACCTAGACATTTAATGTCAAGGTTACGCCAATGACATATTCATCATAGCCAGAGGGAACTTTGAGGGAACGCTCTGTGTAATCGCACAGAGAGGCCTCAAAGTAACTAGTAGATGGTGTCAAACAGTGGGACTGAAGCTCAACGCGAGCAAAACCACGGTGATACCATGTACTAGAAAGAGATGACTAAACTACCTATACCCTATACTGTTAGATAGGAGGGCAGTAGAATACAAACAGAAGACAAGGTTTCTAGGTATACCACTAAATAACAAACTCCTATGGAACACATGCTCACGAAGTGGTAGGAAAAGCCAAATGCTCTAATGGTGTGCAGAAATCTGGCAGGAAATGTGGGGTTGTAACCCCACAATCCTGTGATGGATGTACACCATGATAGGGAGACCTGCAATCGCTTACGGGGCAGTTGCGTGGGGAAGTAAAAGCGAGCAGTCAAGCTATGAGGAAGGAGCTTGAGAAGATTCAAAGATTGGCGTTTGTCTGCATCGCGGGGGCGATGGGGTCAAGCCCTACAGCGGCAATGGATCTGTCCATCACCTGGAGCTTGAATGACTGGAAAGTACCGATGGCCCATCGGATTCGTTTTTCCGTACAAATGTACTCGGCCCTCCACCAGTCAGTCCGACTTGGTCTCCGTGGATGCATCAAGCCCTCGGTCTCTTTGTATTTTCTACATCCTGGAAAGTGGGTTTCTAGAAAGAAGAAAGCTCTATGTAAGTAAAAGGGGGCAAATCAAGGCCATTAGCCCATACACCATCAGATCCAAACTGGTATGAGACTGTGTGGGAAAGCTTAACAAGCAAACAGAGAAAATAAAATAACGCTATATTGGTTACCAGGACACACCGGTATAGACGGAAACGAAGAAGCCAAGCACCTAGCAAATAAGGGATCTAGTAATCCGTTTATAGGTCGGAAACACTTTTGCGGTATGCTTAGGAACTCCATCCACAATGGTGTAGATGAAGAAATAAGAAAACAATGGATGAAAACCTGGAAAGAACTTTCAGGGCTAAGACAATCCTAAGTAATGGGAATCTTTTAACCAGAAAAGAATAAAAGCTTGCCTGAAACTAAACAGGAACTAGCTTAGAACTTTGACAGGAGTCCTGGCGGGACATTGTTGACTTAGAAAACACCTCAAGGCCTTAGGAATAGAGGAAGAACGTATGCGGATTCTGCGGCGCTGCAGAGGAAACCCCATACATCTGCACAAATAGGGAGGAACACTGTTCCGCAAGTGACAAATGTACCTTTGGGTTCACTGCCTGAACGCAGAGGAGTTACAGTCCTTGAAGTCCACCCAAATCCTAAAATTGCCAAAGGAATCAGGACTAGAGGAGGCGTTCTAAGTATACCAATGGGTAAGTTTGCCAATGTTTAGAGGAAGAGTGTGGGGTACAATTGATGTATGAAGGTCGCAGTACAAGTCGCCACTAGATCTAGAATCTACAATGTTATCTGTTATATATTTAAATTTTATCTTACACAAATCCTTCAATATCTCGATTCGAGCATAAATGAGCTTACGCCAGTTTCATAATGAACTGCTCAAATTTTTAAGTGAAGTCAAATAAGCGTTACTAGTCTTCGTACAAAGCTTTACTGATTTAATAATATCACTTATCTTTACTAATAGTGTTGGTTTTCTGATAAAAGCGATAAATAGAAAAGACTCTGACGATTCGGGTGGCAGGAAAAGTAATTTACTTTTAAGAAAATGAAAATCTAATCTACTATACTATACTCTAATATACTATTCATTAACAAATGTTCTTTTATATATTTAGATAGTTTTGTTGATAGATATGTTTCTTGATACCAAAGCCGAGGTAATCAGATAATTATTATATTTAATAAAGTTTGCTTTTATTCAGTAGTGTTGTGCTAAATATTGTAAATGATTACGTTCCTTCATTTCATTCTTGTGCTAGATTTCTTAAAATTCTTTTTTAAACACGGATTTCATTTTACAAAGTTTACAATGTTTGTGAACGAGAAAGAAACTCTCTACGACAATTACTTGAGGTGGATTGTCGAAGGATATAACATGTTTTGTTGCTTTCTGCTGTCAATAGAAGTAATTAAAAAGTTCGCGACGTCTAGCGTCTGCCCGAGCGGCTGAAAAACTCCCTAGATTGAATTGTCTTTTTTATTTTATTGATGACCCAGATTAGCGCAAAGACCGGGCGGACGTGCCCAGGGAGCAAATCAAATTGGAGCGCCAACGAAAATAATGTAATATTAAGGGTGAAGGGATGGAATATTATTGAAATTCAATTTAAGATATATAAAAAAGTTTTTTTCCTTTTTTCTTCTTTGAAATATATAAAATGTTATCGGCTATATACATTCGGATATTTGGATTTATGACGAATATTATAAAGTATTACGGGTCCGTTTTTTGTGTGTTAAGTCTGTTAAAAAGAAACTAACGGAGAGAATGCAATCAAATTTGCAATTTAATTGTTTTGTGATTGAAAGCATGTTTGCAAGTTTGATTTTCACAAATTTTTAAATAGAAGAAAAGGGCAATTTAAAATTTAATACAAAACTAGAATTGCCCAAGTTTGTAAAAAATAAACCAATGAACAAAATGCAATACAATTTTATCAAGTAATTTGCATTTTAATTATTTTTGAAATAAAACAATTATTGTTCAAAATGTTCATATAATAAGCCAATATATGATATTTGCCAATGTATTATTTACTGCCAAAAGCGACCAAGTCAAAAATTGGCAAAAATACCTAACTCGACATGGACACTTTTAACTGTAGATATTTTGATCTAAAAGACTGAATAACCTTATGATCTAAATGTCATTTTTGGCGCATGTTAGAAGGTTATGATTAGGTTATGATTAGCGTATACTGCGTAATATGCTTGGACTATTTTTTCTATAGCAGAGGTAGCAGGCGTTAAAACGTCTTGGCCACATTTTCCACCAATTTTTAACTTGGTCACCCACGATTTATTTTTTCGTTAAAAATATTTTGTCAAGTAGGATATGAGCTGATGATCATCAAACACCTGAACAGATCTTTATAAATTATAGCTAATAACCTCCTTCATTCCGTCTGTTTTCAAATACAAGTTTGGATATACGAAACTAGACAAAAATTTGTGTCAAATTGGTTGCAGATAATTTTATCAAGTGGGAAATTAGCTGATGGTTATCAAACGAATGAACAAATCTTCATAAATTATAGCTAAGAACCTCCTCGGTCACATCCGATTTCCGAAAACCGCATCAAAATCGGTCCATTCGTTTAGGAACTACGATTCAATAAACAGCCACATATACGGACATACAGACAGGTCACACACGCCAAACTTATAAAACCCCTCTTTTTGTGTCGGTGGTTAAAAATAATACATTGAGATTTCTTTCAAAATTTATTTAATTTTGGTTTGAAAACATTGTTACAATATTTCATTTCAAATCCACGTTTAATATTTGTCGCGATTAATTTTCTTACGATAAATTTTCCTGCGATCAATTAACCGTGATCCTATTATACTTAGTAATTATCAAATTTCCAACATATTGTATTATCAACAAAAATTGAATTAGAAATTTTTCTGAAGAATGTATTACCTATATTTTAGTTCTACGTATTCCAAAGTACAAAGTTAAATATTTTATTTTTCTCTTCGACACGATAAAATGGTGCTGACGGATATATTTCTGTGACAGACGTTTTCCATTTTGTTTTCGCAAAAAATGTGTTATCTATCGACAGAAACTGCATCAGATATTTTAATCGAGGATCAGTTGCATTGTCAATTGGCAGCGAGTGTTTTCTCATATTTAAAATCAATAAAAAAACGCAGTAATAAGATAAAAACAGTATAAAATATCTATTTAATTTATGAAACGATGTTAATTATAATTCTACTATTGAGAAAGCAAACAAGGAGGCTACCATAAGCTCAAATCATAATAGCTGCCCAGAAGTGAAGCACACCAGGATACGAGAAGTAACCTGGTGGAGCAAGGAACTTCAGCAGAAAAAGAATGGAACCAGAAAGCTCTATAACAGGGCAAAAAAGACAGGCGAGTGGGCCGATTATGCGGTTACACTCACTGACTACAATAAATCAATACGGAAAGCTAAAAGGGGTGGTCCTGGAGGAGGTTATGTTAAGATGTCGAAAGCACATACTCCAGCCATACTCCAAATTCTCCTCGTAAAAAATCCGATTAGGCGGCTTGGTACTATCAAAAAAACCCAACGGTAAACACACAGCCAATTCGAAAGAAACTATGGAAATTCTATTCTAAGCCCACTTCCCAGACCCCCATGTGATTAAACCTACAATGGCAATCCCTAAATAACACACTGTACGCTCTCCTAAAAAAAGGGCGCGGTGTGACTGGCAGGTGTCCAAAAAGGTAATCACATATGAAAGAATTGAATGGGTCTTAAGTACTTTTGGCCCATACAAAGCAGCTGACCCCGACGGTGTCTTTGCAGCCCCGATGTGGCTGGAAAAAGATACGTTGATGCCAATACTAATAAAGCAAATAAAGACTCTAATAAAGACTAAACATCTTAAGTGCATGTCGGGCAACAGGATATGTTCTGATCCCCTGGAGATAAGTAAAGGTGGTATTTATGCAAAAAGCCGGAAGTTTAGACTACACCCAATCCTATAGACCAATAAGCCTAACCTCTTTCATACTGAAAACGTAAGAGAAACTGGTTGAAAAGTACCTAAGGGAGACCTGAATTAAGGACAGACCCCTACACGCAAATCAGCATGCATATCAACCAGAAAAATCGTGTGAATCTGCTCTTCACCAATTAGTGGTAAGAATATAAAACGTATTTGAAAACAGGGAATTGGCACTTGGCCTTCCTTGACATCCATTTTACACCCAAAGACATGCAGATGACCTAGTCATCCTCATTAGAGGGAAATTTCCTACTATAATAATAGAGGTAATGCATAAAGCACTTAACGAGGTAGAGATATGATGCAGGGGGGTAGAGCTTCAATTAAATCCACTAAAATCCAGTCTAGTAATATTCACAAAAATGAGAAAAATTGAGCATCTAAAGGTAAGTGACCAAGTCGAGTATCTAGGTATAATCCTGGATGCCAAACTGACTTGGAATCAATACCTTAAGAAATCCACCAACAAGTGTAAAATGGCATTAATGAAGCCTAAAAGAACACTTGGCAAATCATGGGGACTAAAACCGAGCATGGTATACTAGTTGTATACCAGGGTAGTTAGACACATTCTGGTGTTCAATACATATGGTTCCATGGTATGGTAGACCATGACTGACATCCTCATTAGGGGGAAATTTCCTACTATGATAATAGAGCTTAAGATAAAAAGCACTTAACGAGGTAGAGATATGGTGCAGGGGGATAGAGCTTCCAGTAAATCCACTAAAATCCAGTCTAGTACCTTTCACAAAATTGAGAAAAATTGAGGGGCTACGGCGGCCAATTTTCTACAATGAGCGTCTAAAGGTAAGTGAGCAAGTCGAGTATCTAGGTATAATCCTGGATGCTAAACTGACTTGGAATCAACACCTTAAGAAAGCCACTAACAAGTGTAAAATGGCATTAATGATGCCTAAAAGAACACTTGGCAAATCATGGGAACTAAAACCGAGCATGGTATACTGGTTATATACCACGGTAGTTAGACATATTCTAATATATGGTTCCACGGTATGATAGACCAAACTAAAGCAAAAACAGGTCATAAAGGAATTTTCTAACGGTCAAAGACTGGCATGCTTAGTAATCACGGGATCGCAAGGAACCGCAGCAACTGCAGATTGGAGGTTATGACCCTAGATATTTTCTTCATGGGTGAGGCAAGAATGGGAGCCTTCAGATGCGGTGTAATGGCACTTGGGAGGTTCTGCGAGGTCCGGGCACACCATGATAACGAATGTAATATTAGAGCCAAAACCTCAATATTGAGGCAGACTCACTCGCAAATCATTCGATCTACCCTTCAAAACACAACTACGTTGGAGAGAAGGCAAGAAAACAATCACATGTCAAGGTGGGCTGGACTTGTTTACAGACGGCTCCAAAAAGGACAGTGCAACTGGCGCAGGAATCTATGGACCGTCCCTGAGGTACAGCTTCTGTGTGTCCCTGGGATCACATACCACGGAAAGGGTATTCCAGGCGGAAATACTCGCCATCGCAATCTGTGCCCGTAAAAATCTAAAGATGGACTACTAAAGTAGAAACATCCGCATTTTCCGGACAGTCGGGCTGCCATAAAATATAAATCTGCTATATAAAGCACCGGCTACAGTGGGATAAAACAAATGGTCAGAAACATAGCAAACGAATGCTAAAAATCATCCGTTTCGTTAACTGCTAAACTCCTGCAACTGACTAGGAAGCAGATCACAATTGTGGCCGATCTACTTACAGGTCACTGCCATCTACGAGAACATCTGCACTAAATAGGCATCTAGAGAGACTAACCCCTGTGCAAATTATGCTATGAAGAGGATGAAACAGCCTCTCATATAATTTACTATTGTGAAGTAATTGCACGTAGGAGACACGAGTTTAATATTCCAGTAAATAAGATCGCCGTGAACAACATGGCACATAGGCTCCTAGACCTAATACAGGGGCTGGATCTCTTTGCATGAATGGAACTGTGTGGGGAAATACAATAGGCCACAAGACCGCAGTGTTTTTTGGGGCTTACCTCCCGTGACCCACAGTAGTTGTTAAAAAAAACAAACCGAACTGATAAACTAGTTTCGTCAATTTAATTATAATAATGCTGTTTAACAAAATTGCTTGAAAAATGCGAATATGGAATTACAAAGTCGGTGTAAAAAAATGTAAAAAAGAACAAATGAACACAATGTATGAAAATTTGCACATTTTATTTGTTTGCAATTAAAAAGAGTTGTTCAAAATTTAATGTTGATAGAAACAAAATTGGTTTTAAAATTGAGCAACAAAGAATTTTTTAATTGTAAATTGTGTGATATTTGCCAATATATTGCACACAATGTTTATTTGCCAACTTTTTATATACTACCAAAAGTGACGAAGTGAAAACTTGGCAATGATGACAAACTAAACATGGACACTTTTAACTGTAGAGATTTTGATCTAGAAGATTCGGACATTTTAGGTCCATGTGGAGCTTATTCTTAGTCGCGTGTATTGCCTTGGAAGTAGTGATCGCATCAGCATACTTCCCTGGCGATGGTAATAACATACCACCCATGGAGGTACAAAGGCTGGTCGAGCACTGTATTAGGAGGAGGCTGCCACTCATCTTGGGATGTGACGCGAACGCCCACAACGAGATGTGGGGCAGCACGGACACTAATAAGAGAGGTGAGTACCTTTTAGAATACCTCATTAAAGAGAACTTAATTGTGTACAACGTCGGGAACACACCAACTTTTGTCACTAAGGCCAGAAATGAGGTACTGGATATTACGGTAGGTAGCGCTAACGTAAGTAAACTAATTAAAAAGTGGAGGGTTTCAAGTGAACCCTCAATGTCAGATCATAGGATCATAGAGTTTGAGCTGGAAGGAGCGAGTGAGGAAAGTACCCCCATTCGAAACCCCAGACAAACTGTGTGGCCTATTTTTAGTTCACAACTAAAAGAAAACCTAGAGCAGGTGACAGTGCGGGGTGGTATCAAACACTACACCGTACTGGAGCAGGCTGTAGGAGAATTAAATGTAGCAATCACCACGGCATTTGAATCCAGCTGCCCGGTAAAAACCGTGAAGGAGCATAAGGACGAAAAATGGTGGAACAAAAATTTGTCTACATTAAGAGCAAAAGTACGTAGGCTTTTCAACAAAGCCAAGAAATACGGAAATTGGCTAGAATACTCTGAGGTGCTTACCACCTACAATAAAGAGATCAGAAGGGCAAAAAGGGAAAACTTTAGAACCTTCTGTGAAAACATAGAATCCACGCCGGTGGCAGCTAGACTGCACAAAGCACTAGCGAAGGATAGAGTGGAAATGACAACCACTCTCAAGAAACCGGATGGGACCTGCACGGAGGATGAAGAGCAAAGAGCTCTCCTCCTACTAGAAACCCATTTTCCGGGATGCAGAAGATACAGGGAGACCGAGGGCTTGATGCAACCACGGAAACCAAGTCGGGCCGACTGGAAGAGGGCAGCGTCCATCTGTACGGAAAACCGAATCAGATGGGCTATCGGCACTTTCCAGCCTTTTAAGGCCCCAGGTGTGGACGGACTAGTTCCTGCCTTCCTACAAAAGGGAGAGAGAGAACTAATGCCGTATCTTCTAAATATTTTTAGAAGTAGTTTAGCGCTCGGATATATACCGGAGCTATGGAGAAGGGCTAAGGTGGTATTTATACCGAAGGTGGGAAAGAAAGACACCACTCAACCGAAGTCTTTTAGACCCATTAGTCCAACATCTTTTATGTTAAAGACAATGGAGAAGGTGATTGATAATTACCTTAGGACTATGGTGCTGGTAGGTACACCACTACACAAGAGTCAGCATGCTTACAGAGCAGGGAAATCCACAGAAACCGCCCTGTATCAGCTGACAAATGAAATAGAAGCAGCACTAGAGACAAAGGAAGTAGCGATATGTGCCTTCTTGGATATAGAGGGAGCTTTTGACAACACCTCACACGAGGCTGTCAAGGCGGCCCTCGAGAGAAGGAGTATCGACAGCACTATCTCAAAGTGGATGGGAGAAATGCTGAGAACTAGAGTGGCGGAGACACAAGTGGGAAGAGATACCATTAAGATCTCCACAACTCGAGGGTGCCCACAGGGAGGTGTACTATCGCCGCTGATGTGGAGCCTGGTAGTTGATGAACTACTGGTTAGGCTAAACAACCTAGACATCAAATGTCAAGGTTACGCCGATGACATAGTCATAATGGCCAGAGGAAAATTTGAGGGAACGCTCTGTGAAATTGTTCAGAGAGGCCTCAAAGTAACTAGTAAGTGGTGTCAAACAGTGGGATTGAGACTCAACTCGAGCAAAACCACGGTGATACCATTTACTAGAAGGAGAAAACTAAACTGCCTGCATCCCATACTCATAGATAAGAAGGCAGTAGAATACCAACAGGAGATAAGGTATCTGGGTATCACACTAGATAGCAAACTCCTCTGGAATAGACACGCTGAGACAGTGGAAGGTAAAGACAAACGCGCCCTAATGGTGTGCAGAAATTTAGCAGGAAAAACGTGGGGTTGTAACCCCACTATCCTGCGATGGATGTACACCATGATAGTGAGACCTGCAATCACTTATGGGGCGGTTGCGTGGGGAAGTAGAATCAAGCTGGCCTCTATGAGGAAACAGCTAGAGGAGACTCAAAGACTGGCGTGTGTCTGCATCACGGGAGCGATGGGGTCGTGTCCGACAGCAGCATTGGAGCTGCTGCTGGATCTGACTCCGCTACACCTTGTGGTGGAGAGCGCCGCCAGATCGGCGATCGTAAGGTTCAGCAAGGAAGGAATGGGCAGAGGTACAATAATCGGGAGCAGAGACCGAAACAGCCTCGCTGCCAAGATCCCCTGGCTGGAAATACCAAAGGACGAAATGGTATGCAAATACCACTTCGAGAAAAACTACACAGCAATGTGTAGTAGTAAAGCCGATTGGAGCGACGAATCCTCAGCATACCACATAGAGCAAAATGCCATCAAGTTGTATACAGATGGTTCGAAGACAAAGGAAGGAACTGGTGCAGGAGTGTTTGGACCTCGTACCAGATACTCCGAATCCATGGGAACATCCCCAAGTATCTTCCAAGCGGAGGTACACGCAATCGAAAGATGTGCACAGTTTAACCTCGACAGGAAGTACCGCAAAAAACGAATTGCTATCCTGTCAGATAGCCAAGCAGCCATCAAGGCCATTAGCTCATACACCATCAGATCCAAACTGGTATGGGACTGTGTGGGGAAGCTGAACAAACTTGGCAGGGATAATAAAGTAACGCTATACTGGGTACCAGGACACACTGGTATAGACGGAAACGAAGAAGCCGATCACCTAGCAAACAAGGGATCCAGTAGCCCCTTTATAGGTCCAGAACCCTTTTGCGGTATGAGCGTGAACACCATCCGCAAAAGTTTAGATGAAGAAATAAGAGAAAAATGGATGAAAACCTGGGAAGAACTTTCAGGGCTAAGGCAATCCAAAGTGATGCTGGGATCTTTCAACCAGAAGAGAACTAAAGCTTGCCTGAAACTAAGCAGGAACAAGCTCAGAATTCTGACAGGAGCCCCGACGGGACACTGCAGACTTAGGAAACATCTCAAGGCCCTAGTCCTAGAGGAGGATGATGGATGCAGATTCTGTGGCTCAGCAGAGGAAACCACCATACATCTGCTCAAAGACTGCGGAGCATTACTCCGCAAGAGACAGCTGTACCTTGGGGCTCACTGCTTAAACACAGAGGAGCTGCAGGCCTTGAATCCCACCCAGATCCTGAGATTCCTAAAGGAGTCAGGATTAGAAAAGGCGCTCTAAATGGGCAAGCACACCAACACTTGGAGGAGGAGGGTGGGGTACAATAGATCTATAAAGGTCGCAGTACAAGTCGTCACCACCATATCTACAATCTACAATCTACAATTGCCTTGGACTATTTTTTCCATAAAGGTTACAGGCATCAAAACTACTTTGGTGCGCTATATAATTTTGCCAATTTTTAAGTTGGTCACTTTTGGCAGTACACCAACAATTTATTTTTTCGTTAAAAATGTATTCGCAAAATTTAAGAAAAAAATGTGTATTTTAGAAGAATGGCAATTTTACAAAATTGAGGTTAGTTTGAGTTTACATTGAGATTTCCTGCATAATTTATTTAATTTTGACTTGAAAATTTTGTACAGTATTTCGTTTCAAATCCACGTAAAATTTTTTCCGCGATGAATTTTGAATTTTTTAGGATACAGTTTATTTAAAAAATAAACATGCGATAAATTAGCCGTGATTTTATTATATAGGGTTTTCGATTAAGAAGTCTCAGTTTTATTTTATAAAAGAACACACATATCTTACTAATTTCAAGTAGAAACCCTCCCATAACGTGTGGAACACAATATCACTTAAATGGCTGCGGTTACAAATTTCCATTCTTTGGAAGAAATGTCTCATTGGTTACTCTATTCAGCGAATAACAACCCGAATATTATCCTGGAGCTCTTCCATTTTTGTAGGATTATTGGCCCAAACTTTGTCTTTAACGCAGCCAAAAAGGAAAAAGTTTAGAGTTCTTAAATCACATGACCTAGGCGGCCAGTTGATGTCTCCTCTTCGCGTAATAACACGTCCGGGAAATATCTGACGCAATAGTGTTACTGTTTCTCCACTTATGTGACTTGTAGCGCCATCTTGCTAAAAATAGACATCACGCACGTCCATCTCTTCAAATATTGGCCACAAAGAGTCTGCAAGCATCGTTCGGTAACGCTGCCCATTGACTAACAGTTTCTCTTTCATTATTTTAAAAAAATATGGCCCCAGCACACCACCAGTCTAAAAACCGCACCAAACTGTAACGCGTGTTGGATAGAGTGGTTTCTCAATAATTAAACTAGGGTTTTCGGAGCCCAAGATCCGACAGTTCTGTTTATTCACGAAGTGTTTTTCTCCATATCTTTAAAGAAATGTTCACCATATCTGTAGTGAATTTTCACTATTTCTATTCTCTTCTTCTTCAAGTGCCATCTCCTCTTAGAAAGTTGGTTATCATCATAGCTATTTTCATTTTTGATGTTGCAACTCTAAACAACTCAACGGAACTACAGTTGTACCATTTCTTAGGTTATTTAACCAGGAAATGCGTCATCTACCTATGCTTCTTTTTCCCTGTATCTTTGCATAATATTCTGCAACAATACATATTTCTCTCCCTTCATAACGTGACCCAGATACTGCAGCTTACTTATTTTAATAGTTTTCAATAATTCCCTTTCCTTTCACATTCTTCCTAGTGCCTCCTCATTAGTTACCATGCCTACCCAACTATTTCTTAAGATCCTTCTATATGACCCCATCTCAAATGCTTCCAGTCGATCACTTATATCTTTCCTTAACATCCAGGACTCCTTCGCATATAGCAATACCGAGAAAAAGTAGCACCTCAATATTCTGACTTTAAGTTGTAAGTTAAGATCTCTATTGCATAGCACATTTCTCATTCTGTTAACCCTCAACCGGTTGCGCTGGTGAACTGAGTTCACCGCTTCTAGTGTTTCTTTGTTTGTTTTATAAATATTTGATCTTGATTCAACAGACACTAGTTACCTTTCATAGACATACCAACACACACTCGTACGTTTTATCCCACTCATCAATTGTCTGTTTGACTCCGTCAAGACAAGTTTGAACTGTAAGAGATCAGTTTATGTGAACTAAATTCACCACGCGATCAGTCATGTAAGTAATATTCTTGAATAATTATTATTATTATTTTCTGCTAGTTTCGAAATCAGGAGGAGGTTTGGAGTTAACTCCAAACCTCCAGGGGGTTTGGGAGATTATAATATTTATTTTGAACTTAAGCTTTTTATTATTTTGTAGGGCACGATTTGTAACAGATGACGAAATTGTGCAAGTGATGAAAATTTTTCTGAAGGTGATGATGAAAATATTATGTGTTCAAATCACGAAAGTGACACTGAGGAAGAAGGTTCTGATTCGGAGCCGGATTATGAATATGATGCTGATAGAGAATTTATTTTGGACAAGGAGAAAGTTTTTGTTGCAGAACTGATTTTTGTCAACCAACTAGTAGAGTAAGTTCGAGAAATATTATAAAGACATTTCCAGGTCCTAAAGGAACAGCGAAAAATATTGCAACAGAAATCGATGCATTTTTGCCGATTATCTCAAATAATATGATTGATTAGATTCTATATTTCACAAATTTGTACATAACCAGAGAGGCAAACAAAAATAACTACAAAAGGAAACGGGATTGTAAGCTTACCACTCGAAATAAACTGTGTGCTTTGATTGGGTTGCTGTTTCTTATTGGAACAAAACGTGCAAGCCATTGTGATGTTAAAGAAATCTGGAGGAATGATAGCACTGGCTTGGCAGCTCGGGCTTGCATAAGTTACAAAAGATTTTTGTTTCTATAAGAGCAATAAGATTCGACGACAAAGTAATACGTCCATCCCGTCAAAAAGAAGATAAGCGAACAGGACGTTTTTTGATGCTCGCCCAAAATTGTCAAAATTCATACAATCACAGCGAATTTGTCACCATTGATGAAAAGCTACTTCCGTTTAGAGGCAGGTGTAGCTTCATACAGTATATGCCCGCAAAACCGGCAAAATATGGTTTGAAATTTTATTCGTTGGCTGACGCAAAAACACTTTATAAGTCTGCCATTGAACTTTATTGTGTAATATACGTGCCGATGAAAGATAAAGCAGTTCTATTATTATCATCTCTGCATGACAAAGGTACTATTGATTCGGTAACTGAGAAACCTGATGCAATATTGGATTATAATTTAACAAAAGGAGGGGTAGATTCAACTGATCAGATGGAATCTACGTACTCCGTTTCTCGAAAAACAAGAAGATGGACAATGTGCGTTTTCTTCACAGCACTCAACATAGCTGGGATAAACGCACAAGTAATTTTCAAAGGAAATCTAAACAACCCGTTATTGCAGAGGAGAACTTTTCTGTATAATTTAGCATTTCAGCTCATGAAGCCCCATTATACTGAACGAGCAGAAATGTATAATCTGCCGAGAGATATACAACTGCATCTTAGTAAATTTAAAGCCCCCAAAAGCTAATACTGGAAGAGAATCATCATCAAAAAGAAAGAGATGATACCTATGCGAGAGATCTAAAAACCCGGTTACTACAAGAAGGTGTGACACATGTGATAAACACATATGTACTAGCCATTCAAAGTCAACAATTCTTTGTGGTATCTGTTGTGATCAACATATGTCTGATTCTGAATAGTATTGGATATTGGTTATTTTTAACATACAAGTAAATAAAATTGCTTCTTTTTCTAGAACATTTTTTGATACTTAGATAAAAACTTTTTCAGTTACTTAACTTTTGTTGTATCAGTTTATCTATTATTTTTCTTTTCCTTTAATTTTTAATACTAGATAAACGTAGTTTCTTAGTAGTGAACGAAAGAATAATCAAAAATAAAATGTATTTATATCATAAACCATTCCAAAATAATAAGATCTAGACGGTGGTGAACTGTGTTCACCACGCGACTGTTAGTGTGATTATCTGAGACGCGACCGATTGAGGGTTAAAATGATTCTGGCTTGTCCAATTCTTTCTTTAATTTCTTCAGTGTACTCATTACTTTCATTGACAGTTGTTCCTAAGAAATCGTATTTACTTTCTCCACTAATTCACCATTGATCCATAGGTTTTCCTGATATTTAATTTTATTGATATTTAAGGTCGTTTTAAGTCCGCTCTCCGCGCTGCTCGTTACTACTTGATCCACCAAGCTCTGTGAATCTTCTACTGTTTCGGCAATAAGTATGGTGTCATCTGCATACCGGATATTGTTAATGGGTCTTCCATTTACCTTTACTCACGTTGTTGTTTCTTAAAAAAAGATTAAATAATAGCGGCGATAGATATTATCCTTTCCTTACACCACGTTGTATTATTACTTCCTCTAAATAAGTTCATTATTCACATTGATGTTAGCCGTCTGATTGTAGTATAGATTATTTATTATTCTAATATCTTTCATGTCGTCTATGTTTTTACTTTTGAGCAATTGAATAAGGTGATTATGGCGAACTTTATCAAATGCTTTGTTGTAGTCAAGAAAACGGATATACATCGGTTGATTGATGTCCATGCATCTTTGAGTCAACACTTTAATGCCAAGGAAGGCTTCCCTTGTTCCCATTGCATTCCTAAAAACAAATGAGGTTTCGCTAATATCTTGTTCTAATTTTCTAAACATTTTTGATGTATTATCTTTAGGATTATTTTGAAAGCGCGACTCATTAGACTCATAGTTCGATGATCGCTGCATTCTTTTGCATTAACCTTTTATCGTAATGTTATGAAGTTCGATCTAAGCCATTCACGAGGAATGGTTCCTTTGTTGTATATTATGTTATATTGTTCCACCAGTATGCCTATTTGATCTTCTGTGATTGGTTTAATTATTTCTGCCGGAATGTCGTCGTATCCTGGAGATTTATTAGATTTTGCCATTTTTACTGCGTGCATAACTTCTTCTTTTGTTATTATTGGGCCCAACTCTTTCTGTGTCCTCTTCCACTATTTCTTGTCTGTCATCGCCGAATAGTTCTTGGGTATATTCATTCCGTCTTGTCAGTTTTCCTTCAGTATCTGGGATTATTTTGCCATATCTATCCAGCAAGATATTGCTTTGGTTTCGTCTTTTTATACCAACTAACTTCTTATTTTGTTATGAAAGTTAAGATCTTCGTGTTTTATTAGTAACTCCTTTAATTCTGTACATTTTTCTTCGTATCATTTTTCTTTGGTTTCACGTATTCTATTTACGGTTCTATTCTTTGTTGAAGCGTATATCGATTACACCATTTTCATGGTAAATATTGTAAACATTGATTACAAGTACAAAAATGGCACAAACTTTAAAATGATACAGCTTAGTGGAGAACCCTGTACATAGTTCCAATATATTTGATATAGGTATTCGCAACAAAAATTGAGAATTTTTAGAAGAAAATATTTATTTATATTTTAAATTATATATATTTTAATTATTTTAATTATATATATTTTAAATTTTATTTCATAAAACAATCTCGTTCAATCCCATATTTTAGTTTATGTACTGCAAAGTACAAAGTTAAATATTTTATTTTTCCCTTCAACACGATAACATTGTGCTGACGGATATATTTCTGTGACACACGGTTTCCATTTCGTTTCCACAAAAAAATGTGTTTTCTATCGACAGCAACTGCCTATATCCAGATATTATAATCGAGCAGAATCGGGCAGATGAATTGTGATTTTTGTGTGAATTGAGTGTGAATGCATTGGCAAATGACAGTGAGTTTTTTTCATATTTAAAATTAATTAAAAAAGAAATCAGTAAAATAAAAACAGTGAACAAGTTTAATTATGAAACGATGTTTATTAAAATAATACCATTTAAAAAGTAAACCAAGACGAATTGATAAACTAGTTTCGTCAATTTAATTATAGCAATACTGTTCCAAATTGTTTACAAAATGTGAACATGGAATTACAAAGTCAGTGAATATAAAAATATAGACAGAACTAAACCTAGTCAAATTATGACTAGGTTAGGTTAGGTTGTGTTAGTAAATTTGAAAATTAGTTAGAACAAATAACACATTATACAAAATATGTAGAAAACCTTTAATAAAGGACAACAAAGTAAAAGTGCCCTGCTTTAACTTAAGAAAAACAAAAAGAAGTAATGCCATAATTTTAACTGTCTAATATTCAATCAACCTTCAAGTTTTTTTTGAAAATGGAACGGTAGCCGATTGAACAAAGGATTGCTTGTGTAGAGAATTTTATTAGAACGAACTCCATTGTTCAAACTCGAAGGTGGTCTCGATAACAGATTAATTTTCTAACGTCGCCAAATAGCAGGACAACTGTAAGATGGGTCGAAAAATATCACCCAACACGGGCAACTCTTAAGGATACTAAACTTGCAGAGAGGAAAAAACTGCTTGGACAGAATTGAATTTTCCAATCACTCCTTGCGATGTTTATCGCAGCAAGTAGGAATTTCACATGAGTAGTTTAGAATAATTTTCAGGAAAGATTATTGTTTCGGCCTTACAGATGGCAAAAAGCCCAAAATCTTTTTCCTATAGACCGGTCGAGGGATTTTGGACAGAGGTGATAATTTCACCAACAAAATAATTATGAATGACGAAACACATTTACAATTGCATGGGGAGAGGTACAAACAAAATATACCTTACTGGTCTGCCGAAAACGTTCAAGTTATATTCGAAGAAGAGCTGCATTCTCATAAGGTAACTGTATGGTGTGCAAAATGCTCGCAGTAGATGTCAATAGTAAACGTTATGTGGAGACGCTGGAGATGGAGTGATTGGATATGATTCTACTTTTTATATGGATTCCATCACTCAATGATGGAATACTAATATAATAATACTCATGCTGGAATACTTCCGATTTTTAATAAACCATATTTTGTATAATCAAAAATGGTGCAAGTCATGTATCTAACATATCTATGGGAGTGTTACGAGAGTTTTTTCTGGTTGCTTGATTTCCCATGATGATTTACCATTATCAGTTCTTGCCACCTCGCTCTCCGGATTTATCGGATTCGATTATTTCTTATTGGGTAATATTATATCTAAAGTTTATTAGAACCGACCAGAAATCCTGGAAGACTTAGGGCAATGTCTCACCGGGACACCATGACGGCGCAACCAGTCGCGCAACCATGGTGTCTTGAGCTACCAAGACGATACATCATAATAGACACCAGAGGAGACACCAGAATCGCCACACTGCGGCTGCAGCATTAAAATGGACGTAGATGAGCTAGCACTGATGCTATATGTACGAAGAAGAAGAAAGTTAAATAATAAAAATAAACAGTGGTGGGTTCATCCTCACTTGGCCAATCGCCCTAAGAAAGGACAATTTATAAATATGTTCGAGGATCTAAGAAGATTTTCAGATAAATTTTTTTACTATATTAGAATGTCGACGCGCTCCTTTGACGAGTTGCTGACCCTGTGTTGAAATGATTTATTAAATCAAGATACAATGTTAAGAAAGTCTATCTGTCCCAAAGAAAAGTTGTTTGTAACGTTAAGGTAAGTTAAAACAAACCATTATTTTTTATAAAGTTTTTTTTTTAAGTTGCTAGTGTAAAACATATCCATGTATGGTTCTGACATCATCATATGTATCACAATCATAGAACTACTAGAACTAATTCTGGATTTAGGAGTATTTGTAATAGTTTCATTCTGATTATTCGTGTTTGTCTTATAACTCATTCTCTGCTACTCAACTAACGTTGCGTCGAATAACCAGGATGATAGTTTTCTTGATTAACTTCTGAAGTATACCGGAATGAACTATTAGCATCAAACGTGCTGTTACCAGAATAACCCGACGCGTCGTTCAACAAAGTAAGCATCTTTATTTTTGTAGTCATTTTAATGTGAGGAGGTAGATTTTTTAATGTGTTCAACAATGAAAGCAAAAATTATTTCGTTTTGTTTATATTTGTGTTATTGTATAACTTGTATAAATTTCACAGAAAAAAATTCTTATCTTGCATTGGCACTTGCATTTTGCATATCTTTGAATCTGGAATATTCGTATTCGCATATTTCTTGACTTCTCAATATTCTCGCATTCTCAAAACTAATGCAAACATTTTCCACACAGAAGAAAAAATACATAAAGCGTAAATAATATTATGTAAATAAGTCAAAAAAATATTAATTTCTTATAATTTCTATTACAAAATCTTTTACTTCCTAACTAAATCCAACCTGCCCCATCATTTTCTATTGGCGAAACCATGCTAATGATAGATAACCACATAAACCTATTAAAGCGAAATATAGCCTGAATCTACTTCCCTTGAGATATGTATGTTGAAACTACTTCCCTTGCTAATGCCACACAGGATATTCAATTATACAACGAATATTTGTATGTTACTACTAACCCCAGTCTATTTTTGTGGCACTAAACGAGTACTAGATAAATTTGGAGAGGGGTATAAAACGACCCGTTGGGGTAAAATGATTATCTACTATTTTACCGAATTTTGTAGCACTATATAGTTGTTTGAGTGAAAATAGTCTTTGCCACAACGGTTTTAGCATCCCGTTAAAGTGTCGTAGTGGTGTGAGCATTACGGAAGATTCTTGTTAAAACAAAATAAAAATGACTTGTTTGATGTAAGCTAAGCATTAATTCAATATGATGTTGTTTAAGTTTAAGTAATTATAAGTAGTAAGTTTAAGTGTTTAAGTTTAAGTAATATTAGTGTTTGCGTTAGTTTGCAATGTTATTTAACAATATAATCAGCAATGATCGGTTGTTGTAAATGTATACCATGAGGTTATGATTTGATGCTGTTTAGAGTTATGCATTTGGGGTAAAATGATCCTCCCGTAGGACGACCCACATTGTTATGTTTATTGGTTGTTGTTCCATAATTATCGACTCTGGATCTACACACTCCCTAATTGTCCCTGCATTCATACTCATAATTAATAAATATATAATATTCCAATTATCTTTTATTTCAAGTACAAGGCCGCGGAATTATGTAAGAAAAACTACGCACCAAAATTGGATCGAAATCTTCATGCTCAATGCTGTGAAACGTGGCATGCCGTATAAAACTTTTTTTGTTGTGGTTTGCGAGAACCTCTCTCTAAACCTCATTTTCTACTTGGCTTTTAGTATGCTCCATCCTGGTGTCGCATGTTACGCATTCCTCCAGGGTAAGCGGCCTGGACGAATTCCCTGGCTGAAAATGCCTCTGCCTTGGCATTGAAATTGCCCTCGGAATCGAACCACGGTCTCCCGCTTGTCAGGCGGTTATGTTGACCACATTTAGTTGAAATTTTATTTATAATTTTGTCTACCTTTAACTACTTCTCTTCTTCACTTCGGGTTTTATGCACATTGCCTGTTACTCGGCCTTCCAATATCTCTTCTTCACTTCGGGTTTTAGGCACTTTGCCTGTTACTCGGCCTTCCGATATCTCGTCTTCCATGACATTGATAGAATCTGACTGGCTGGTATCCTCTTCTCGTGCGTTCGTTGTTCTTTCCATTTACTTTTATTTTCCTTTATTTTCTCATTTATATTAAAGATGTTTAATTCCGTTCTTATAACGCTGTTTCTTAGTCTGTCCAGTTTTGTGCAACCGTTCACTCTTCTTAGAAATATCATTTCTTATGCTTCTATTTTATTTTCTTCTTTTTTCGTTGTTGTCCATGTTTCACTACCGTGTGAGAGGGTTGGTATAGCTATCGCCTTGTAAAATTTTTATTTAAGTATGTTTTCTTGTTTTATTCTTTAATGTTCTGCTGATAGTTCCGCAGATATGTGTGAATTTATTGAGTTTTTATTCTGTCTCTGCTTCGGTCATAAGATATAACGCAGCCTAAATATTTAAAGTGTTTTACCTATTCCAATACTATATCATTTACGACTCTCTTTGTCCTGACTGGATATTTAAATCAGAAAGACATGGTTTTTGTTTTGATGATATTTTCATGTCGTATTTTTAACATATTGTTTGTAGAGTATATATTTATTTCTCTCTGTAGATCCTCTTCTGTTTCCGCTAAGAGTACTAGGTCATCGGCATACAAAATACCTATAACTGCAGGGTTAAATAATCCCAGGGTTCATATTACCCCAACCCCAGGGATCGTTTTAGACATCCGGGTGTACAAAATGATCATTTACTATACCTTGACAATAATGTATATCTATATAGATCTTGTTAATATAATTGTATTCTACGCTTACTAAATTATAGGCCGATATACTAGCCTTACAGAAAACTTAATAAAATCTACTGTATAGGTATAGGTATTTTTATATCTGATTTCCCTTAGAATGATCATTTTGTACCACTCTCCCCTAACATTGTTTTTAAGATATGATCTTACTATTAAAGCTTATTATTTAACTTATGTGCATAACCATCTGCACACGCGTTTCGAGATTTATCTCTCATCAGTACAGCTTTGCTGTTTTCAATTATAAATTGAATACCCTTACTTCAATACAAAGACATGAACTTAGTAGACTATTGATTTAAATGAAAATTTACTATTGGTGAAACCATACTAATTAAGAATAATCATAAACTTATTACAGGCAAAATATAGCCCGAATATATAAATATATTCAACATGTTCCTAGCTCTATAATATTAAGTCTTATTAAGACTTCAAAACAAATATCATCTTGAAACAACTACTTCCCTTCCTAATACCACGTAGGATATTGAATAATACAATAGGTGTTTGTATGTTATTACTAGCCCTAATCCACTTTCGTGGCACTAAACGTGTTCCAGATAAATAACATTGATTTTAAGATCATATCTTTCTATTAAGCTCATGTGAATATCCATCTGCAGACGCGTTTCAAGATTTATCTTTCACCAGTGCAGCTTCGCTGTTTTGAATTATAAATTGCGAATTGGCGACATAATAAGTTTAAAACCATCATCTTAAAATATTAATAAACTAAAAATATTAATAAACATATAGTATATACTTAAAATGAACGTTTTTATTATACGTTACTATAAATATATGAGCCCGAAACTTTCATAATTCCGGCCTTTCAAACATGACGGATGCGCATGCGCTTAACTAACCGTCAAAAGCTGTATAAACTCTTCTCGTACAAAAGATTAAAAAATGCAGAATTTAGCTTTAAACAAACTAAAAAGCAATTATTCCTTTAAATATCTTTGAGTAATATACAAACAAAAATGTTTAAAAAAAGCAATACTATTTATTATAAGAAATATATGTTTTTTTAATTATGATTGAATTACCGTACTATCAATATAGGTTACTTGCACTTTAGAATACAGAGTTTTGAATATGTTTTATTTTATACGACTATGTGCCAACGAAAATCGAGAATAACTTACAACAATTTTTTCAAAGTCGATTACAATTTTGGTTGGGCGTGGGCCTATTGGCTCAATTGAATTGAATATTCGCATTCGCAAATATTGGCGGCAGATATTCGCATCCGCATTCGCAAATGCTTAAAAATTATATAATCTTGATTTTAAATTCTAATTATTATATCTTCAAACTAAGATATTATTTTTAAAGTTTTTGAGAAAATAAAATTTGCTGCCTTTAATATCTTGACTAATTATCTAGATAAGACTATGAAATTTGTTGCAGAATTAGTCAACGAAATACTCTAATATGAATAATTAAATTAATACAAACTTTTCTGTTCTCTCAATTGCTTTATATTTTCTTTCTTATATTTCACCCTAAAGCACAACAAAAGCAAGTTACAAAGACGAAAAGAAAATAAGGAAATAATATCTCTGTATATATGAATAACTTTGGAAACCCTGCATCATTACCACCCATATTCTGAAACGTCACTGTTTGTTTAACTTGCCTCAAACTTTCCGAGTATTAAATGAAAGCAAAATGGATTTGGATCATTTCCAAATCAGTTAATATTTACGACTTCCCATTTTCATATATATATATATATATATATATATATATATATATATATATATATATATATATATATATATGTAAAAACATTTTGCTGCAATTTAAATAAAATAATATCAGTTGCGTATTAGCTCATGAATAAATTTGGAGATCCTTGCATCAACATACCACATTGTATGAAACCATACGCACGAGACATATACGACAAAATAGATGAGACAAAAAATTCCACAAACAAGCCTTGCAGACAACACTGGACAGACAAGACTAAATAGATAAGGCTAGACAGACACGATTAGGCGAGACAGGCAAGATTAGAAGACTTAAAAGACAAGACAAGACCTACTAAACTAGACAGTACTAGACACACAAGACTAGACGGACAGAACAAGACGGCCAATTCTAGACCGCCCTTGTCCATTTGTTCTTTTCCGTCTATTCTAATTTGTCAAAATAACTTGAATGAAATATACATAATATATTACACTGTTTCATTCCCTAACAAAGTCACGATATTTGTCTCTGTCCAAACGGAATTCATTAATCAATCTCGTCGGATATAATCTCCAAAAATTACCCTTCTGCGATTTTATTATTATTTTTTCCATGCGAACTTCGTCCATAAATCAAAACAGTTTCGCGTTTCGTAAAAACGAAGTTAGCAGTAATTAAGCGAGAATTAAATGATGTCCATTCCGGAGCTTCGAGTGTCATGGACGCTCAAGTACCAGCATATAAACTATTAATAAAATTTCCAGGTGACAAACCCGGCACTAGCGTCAAAGTGTGAAACTTGCAATTAGCAATCTACGCTAGTTCTGTTTAGTTCGACTCTGCGGGTCGCAAATTAGACGTCGCATATTTACTCGAATTAGCGTTCCGGAATGAACTCCAAGTTTGGAATCAACAAAAATGTTTTTTATTTAACAGCAAAAATACAAATTATATAATCAAAATAGTTTCTGCGCCTAAGAGCTCCGAATAAATAAGTTCTTTCCAATTATAGAACATTTAATCAATAGGCAGCCTTTCCTCGTTACATTGATCTGGTAATATATTTGAACTATTTTCTTACGGATATTTATAGCATTATAAATGTAAAATGAAATTAAAATTTGACCAAATAAAACACATTTAACCATAAAACGTTTTTCCCATTCCGAAGTGAAATATGGTTTCATAATGATAATTTAAAAGTTTTTAATTGGCCTGGGTGTATGATATGGTTATTCGCGGTCAAATAAATAGACAATAATTTAAATTTCGCGAATCCCCTTTTAATACGCAGTTCAAAGGTGTCGAGGGCAGGGCGAGGAAAAGGTTTTATGTAAATGTCGGCGTCGCGACGATTTGCATCGCTTTTTATGACTCGTCCTTGGGCGTTCGACGCAGAGAACGTAATGTAATGTGTATGTAAGTGTATGTTAAAATATACGGGTTGGATGTTTTTTATTCCTTCAGTTTTTTTTTATTATTCTTACGTTTTTTTTTTGTATTGTGTAGCTTTTTCGCGTACTTCGTGGACCATTTTGTATTAACTTGAGGTGATTTATTACGCTCTCAGATGCTGAATTCATCTGCATTTATACTATGCGGCTAGTAAATAATTTTCAACTAAAGAAAAGTTTCTGCTCTCCTTCAGCACAAAAGATTTCAATTCATTGAATAAATAAGCAGGATACTACCAACTTGACAAGACAAATGTGAAAGTCCAGACAAGATTGCACACAGAAACTTAAATGACAACGGAATTGAATACATTGTGATTTAAACTAAACAAACAAAACTATGCAGTACAAACGAATCAGACTAGACTCGACAGGCAATTCTACACAGACAAGACTTAACAGACAAGACTAGACAGACAAAACTAGACCGACAAGACTAGACAGACAAGACTAGACAGACAAGACTAGACAGACAAGACTAGACAGACAAGACTAGACAGACAAGACTAGACAGACAAGACTAGACAGACAAGACTAGACAGACAAGACTAGACAGACAAGACTAGACAGACAAGACTAGACAGACAAGACTAGACAGACAAGACTAGACAGACAAGACTAGACAGACAAGACTAGACAGACAAGACTAGACAGACAAGACTAGACAGACAAGACTAGACAGACAAGACTAGACAGACAAGACTAGACAGACAAGACTAGACAGACAAGACTAGACAGACAAGACTAGACAGACAAGACTAGACAGACAAGACTAGACAGACAAGACTAGACAGACAAGACTAGACAGACAAGACTAGACAGACAAGACTAGACAGACAAGACTAGACAGACAAGACTAGACAGACAAGACTAGACAGACAAGACTAGACAGACAAGACTAGACAGACAAGACTAGACAGACAAGACTAGACAGACAAGACTAGACAGACAAGACTAGACAGACAAGACTAGACAGACAAGACTAGACAGACAAGACTAGACAGACAAGACTAGACAGACAAGACTAGACAGACAAGACTAGACAGACAAGACTAGACAGACAAGACTAGACAGACAAGACTAGACAGACAAGACTAGACAGACAAGACTAGACAGACAAGACTAGACAGACAAGACTAGACAGACAAGACTAGACAGACAAGACTAGACAGACAAGACTAGACAGACAAGACTAGACAGACAAGACTAGACAGACAAGACTAGACAGACAAGACTAGACAGACAAGACTAGACAGACAAGACTAGACAGACAAGACTAGACAGACAAGACTAGACAGACAAGACTAGACAGACAAGACTAGACAGACAAGACTAGACAGACAAGACTAGACAGACAAGACTAGACAGACAAGACTAGACAGACAAGACTAGACAGACAAGACTAGACAGACAAGACTAGACAGACAAGACTAGACAGACAAGACTAGACAGACAAGACTAGACAGACAAGACTAGACAGACAAGACTAGACAGACAAGACTAGACAGACAAGACTAGACAGACAAGACTAGACAGACAAGACTAGACAGACAAGACTAGACAGACAAGACTAGACAGACAAGACTAGACAGACAAGACTAGACAGACAAGACTAGACAGACAAGACTAGACAGACAAGACTAGACAGACAAGACTAGACAGACAAGACTAGACAGACAAGACTAGACAGACAAGACTAGACAGACAAGACTAGACAGACAAGACTAGACAGACAAGACTAGACAGACAAGACTAGACAGACAAGACTAGACAGACAAGACTAGACAGACAAGACTAGACAGACAAGACTAGACAGACAAGACTAGACAGACAAGACTAGACAGACAAGACTAGACAGACAAGACTAGACAGACAAGACTAGACAGACAAGACTAGACAGACAAGACTAGACAGACAAGACTAGACAGACAAGACTAGACAGACAAGACTAGACAGACAAGACTAGACAGACAAGACTAGACAGACAAGACTAGACAGACAAGACTAGACAGACAAGACTAGACAGACAAGACTAGACAGACAAGACTAGACAGACAAGACTAGACAGACAAGACTAGACAGACAAGACTAGACAGACAAGACTAGACAGACAAGACTAGACAGACAAGACTAGACAGACAAGACTAGACAGACAAGACTAGACAGACAAGACTAGACAGACAAGACTAGACAGACAAGACTAGACAGACAAGACTAGACAGACAAGACTAGACAGACAAGACTAGACAGACAAGACTAGACAGACAAGACTAGACAGACAAGACTAGACAGACAAGACTAGACAGACAAGACTAGACAGACAAGACTAGACAGACAAGACTAGACAGACAAGACTAGACAGACAAGACTAGACAGACAAGACTAGACAGACAAGACTAGACAGACAAGACTAGACAGACAAGACTAGACAGACAAGACTAGACAGACAAGACTACACAGACAAGACTAGACAGACAAGACTAGACAGACAAGACTAGACAGACAAGACTAGACAGACAAGACTAGACAGACAAGACTAGACAGACAAGACTAGACAGAAAAGACTAGACAGACTAGACTTTTTTAAGTGGTTCGGGGAAGGTCTCACTAAATCCCCCAATCCATTTTGGCTTTTTGTATGCGCCACCCGGCCTAGTTGTCGCCTCCCCAACCAGGATTTGAACCCGGGTCTGCCACATTGAAAGGCATATTGAAAGGGTATATTGTCAACTACACTAATGAGGAGGACAGAGACACACAAGAATATAGAGACAAGACTAGACAGATAAGACTGGAAAGACAAGACTGGACAGGCATTACTATACAGAAAAGACTAGAAAAACTAGGCTAGACAGTCTAGACTAGACACAGACTAGACGGATTATTCGGAAGAGACGGACTAGACGCATTGCACGGACTAGACGGGCTGGCCAGACTGGACAGACAAGCCTAGACAGACCAGACTATACAGACAAGACTAGACAGACAACAATGTGCAGACAACACTAGACAGACAAGACTAGATAGACATGGCTAGACAGACAAGAGTGGATAGACCAGTCTAGACAGACCAGACTATATAGTCGAGATTGGACAGGCTAGACTTGACCCGGCTAGTTTTAATAGACAATACTGGACAGACAAGTTTGTACATACAAGACTAGAGAGGCAAGACTAGGCAAGCAAAGCTAACAAGTGAAGATTATATAGAACTATACGTTTATTTATTTATTTATAGATTATACATTAATACACTCAAGACTGAGCAGATCAGACATATTTATTACAAAATATCTATTACTTCAATCTGTTTTTGCAAGTAAAACCTTTTACTTGTTTCTAAATAAATTTAATGGCGTCTAATCTGATTTAATATTCCTTTGTTATAGAGTCGTTGAGGATACAGTGCTTTGGATGGATGATCTTCATTAAACGAAAGGTGAGTGTTTATTATTCAGTCGTTTCCGATTGTTCTTCGTGTTAATTGTAAGAGGGAAAAAGCGGACAATATACAGCTGTGTCTTGCAAGTGGGATGTTGCGAACAATGGAAATTATCATATCCTTTATGGAGATTTTCTAAAAGTGATGTTTATTCGCCTGTGGTTATAGAAAGCGTTTGGAGACGATCTAAGACTGTAATTTAATATTTTAATATTTCGTTTCTAACTTGAAGTTGAAGTGGATATTTTTATAAGTTGTCATCAAAGCTACGAACAAAATAGTTTTCCATGTGCCTAGCTTTGTTTTATGATTTATTTATCATACACATATATGATGGAAAAATATTTTCCTTAAGTTTGGTTTTGTAGTTTTGTAGTTTAGCTGTTTTAATAATAATTAATAATACGGATTTTGCTTGATACATGTTTGTCTTAAAAGTGCCTAAAAAAACTTTGTTATTTAGTGAAATTTCCTTGGTAATATTCAACTTTGAAACGATGTTCTGTTCTATTTTTATATTAATTTTTTCTTGTCTCAAAGATTCGAAAATAACACTGAAAGAAAATTTTTCAAAAAATAATTTTTTTTTAGAATTTAAAAAAATATATTTCTTATAAGAAAACTAATCCATATTTCTTAGTTACTGATTTACCTTGTTTATAAATCAAGAATTATTTCAACATATTTTTCAATGTTCATTAATTTATCTATAAATCCAAGCGAACTAGTCCAGATCTCTCAATAAGTGTTACTTTAATAAAGTGTTTACAAATCTTTACAAATTTTTCAATGTTCATTAATTTGTCTATAAATTAAGTCGAACTAGTCCAGATCTTACTAATAACTGTTAGTTTGTTTACAAATCAAGAATTAATGCAACTAGTCCAGAATTCTCATTTTTTGTTACCTTGTTAATAAATCACGAATCAGTTCAAGTATTCTAGATTTTTCAATGTCCATTAGTTCGCCTAAAAATCAAGATTTAGTCCAAATAGTCCAGATATTAATGTCTATTAGTTTGTCTTTTTTATTGTGGTTTGGGGGAAGCCCTACCAGCCTGCGTGTGAGGCTCTCACTCACTGAACCCCCTTTTCGACTTGGCTTTTAGTATGCGCCACCCCGGTATCGGGCATTGCTAAAAGGTAGGCAGGCAGCCGGGACGGTTACTGCCGCTCTGGTTGAAAATGCCTCCTCGCCGGGGAATCGATCTCGGTCTTCCGCGTTTTACTCGGGTATACTGTTGACTATACTACCGATTAGGATGTATTAGTTTGTCTAGAAAGCAAGAATTAGGGCAACTATTCCAGATTTCTTAATTTCTGTTAGCTTGTTTATAAATCCAGAATTAATCCAAGTGGTCCAGATGTTTCATTGTCTATTAGTTTTATCTATGAAGTTAGCTATAATCAACCTTGAACAATTTCAAAATTATTTTTGGTTTCACGTCGTAAGTCGTGCTACAAAGAATATATTTGTAATTTTTTATAGTAAATTTATAGTGTTAATTTTGTCAAAAAGTGTGCAAATACTAAGTAGTTTCCTCAATTCCAGCGCTATATTAATTAGTGTAAAAGCAAAAGCTGCTGAAAGTTGCAACATAAACCAAAACTCCAACAAAATTCCCCATTTCCACCTCCAGCGGACCGGAACGGACAGAAACACACATTGCATCATTATATTCGCGCTAATACTAAATTATTTCCAGTTATTTTTATACACACAGCGCGTGGCAAATCCCGCTTGTTATTAGTTTATTCTCTTCCCAGCAATAAGCCCATAATTCTCGACGATATTACAGGGAAGATATAGTTCACCGTCGACCTACTTTCGTCACGTACAATTAATATTTTCTGATATATGATCACATTTTATAAAAGAGATAACTAATATAGCTAATGAAGATTTAGAGTAGGCAAGCAATACCTTATAGACAAGACTAGATAGACGACAGTAGGCGAAAGAACTAAAAAAAACCTTTGAGACACCAATAGTCTAATTTCGTATTTTCAATGTGTGTAACTTTATCCAAGGATCAAGCGAGGAGTCAGACAAGAGTTTGTTCTCTCACCACTCCTCTTTAAAACCAAAATAGGTCAGATGACATGACATTAAACCATTTTCGCCGTTTCCTAAGCAGGAATATTCTTCTTTCACCAATATATCTGATTCTCACAATTTTTCAGTGGATTATGAGTCACAGAATCTCTTATTTCGGAACTCTTATGATGTTGCCGCAATTTTTTTCACTTCCTGTAGGATCCATCTGTCTTTCTCTTCGTCGGTGAAAATCATGAGTTTCAACAAAACTGAAGTGCTCTATAGAAATTTAAAAAAATGGTGTTGAAGCTTGGACTCAGCGTGTGTTGCTAGAGAAAAATAGAAGCCTTCGAGATGTGGACCTACCGTAGGATGTTGAGAGTATCATGGACAGAACATGCGACCAACGTGTTGGTTCTGAAAAGAAACACAGAGGAGAAAGACAGATGGATCCTACAGGAAGTGAAAAAAATTGCAATATCTCGGCAACATCATAAGAAGTCCGAAATATGAGATTCTTCGACTCATAATCCACGGAAAAATTGTGAGAAGCAGATATATTGGAGCAAGAACAATATCCCGGCTTAGAAAACTGTGAAAATTGTTTAATGTCACCTGACCTATTTTTGGTCGCAGTTTCCGAAATCACAATAGCAATGATGACTGCCAACCTCCTGAATGGAGACGATGCATGAAGAAGAAGAAGAAGAACTGTATCCAGTCAATTTAGAGAAAATGTTTGCACATAAGGTAAACGTACCAGACTGCTTTAAGACAAATGTTTCATAAAAAAAAACAAGAATTCAACAAACTCAACTCCGCCGAG
Organism: Phosphuga atrata; assembly: GCA_944588485.1. NCBI lineage: Eukaryota > Metazoa > Arthropoda > Insecta > Coleoptera > Silphidae > Phosphuga > Phosphuga atrata. The sequence continues at coordinate 30,593,093 of OX155901.1, read as the reverse complement.
TGAACGTTTATTCTAATCTCGAACGTTTATTCAAAACCTGCTATTTCGGTTAATTCAAACTCAATTTTATACTTAAATCTGAATTTGTTGGCAATTAAATAAATCTGACATTGAGAAAATCCTAAATTCGCAGTGGTTATATACAAACAAGATTATCAAAATTGATGGCCACCCCAAAAAGTTGTTTGTTGGCAGTATGCAATCAGTCTGAACTTACAAAGCTAGTGTCTTTCCTCAATAAAACAACCTGGTTTTAGCCAAGGTAAATCTACTTGCACTAATTTAATTTTATACCAAAATTACATTATAAATGTTTTGTATAATAGGAAACAGGTTGATGTCATTTATGCAGATTTAGCGAAAGCATTTGATCGTATAAATGATGAACTGTTAATTGCAAAGCTTAATGCTATTGCTATAAGTGGTCAAGTTTCGGAATGGATTCCATTAAGTTAACTCAATGGAAGAATATAATTTGTTAATTATGGAAACTACAAAGCGATGCCGGTTACACTAACTTCAGTAGTGCCTCAAAGACCACTTTTAGGACCGGTATTATTCAATTTATTCATCAATAATGTAGATTGTAGAATTCTTCAGAGTAAATTTCTTCTGTTTGCTGACTATCTTAAGATGTTCCTAACTATTGATTTTGTTCAAGAGAATTGAACGTTGCTATTTTACAGTTGAATAAACACTGATAAATGTCATAAGATCACTTTCAACAGCTTAAAAAAATCAATAAAGTCAGAATATAAAATCAAAGGAACAGTTCTTGTTGAAGCAGAAAATGTCAAGGATCTAGGAATTATATTTGATTCAAAAATATCCTTCTAACAGCACATACATGATGTGGCTTCACGCTCTCTGAAACTGTTGAGATTTAACTCCAATTCATTCATTGTAACCATTATAAAACTGTTATATTGCTCACTGGTAAGGCCAATTATTGAATATAACTCTGCGGTATGGGGGCCATACTATAGTATTGATAGTGACTTGCTTGAGGGCATTCAGAACAAGTTTTTGAGGTGTGCATATAGGTTAGGCTACCCTAGAAGAGAGTATGAATATAAAACCATCGTGGAAAATCTGAATTTGAACACATTACAACATAGAGGGTTGGAAGCAAATCTCATATTTTTATACGAAAGCTTGAAAAAATTCACCAGGAATCTTAGAGTTCATAAAATTTATAGTTAACGAAAGAAGGACACGCAATTGTGAAATATTTAATATACGCTTTTACCACACTAACTATGGACAAAATGAGTCAATTGTTAAAATGCTGAACCAAGCCAGTAAACACAGTTCTAAAATAGATTTCTTCAGTATGTCAAACATCTATATCGAAAGAGTTGTATCATTATGAATCATTATGAATACATTTTTAGTTAGTCTTTCAATAGTATTATTTTGTCATTATTATTTTGTTCAATAGTAATTTTATTATGTTTTATAATGTTATTTTTATTTATTTTATATTTTGTAGCAGAATTAAGTAGTAAATAAGATAATTTGTACTGTGATTATAATGTATGAAGAATTTTTTGTAAATTGACAATGTCGTGAATAAGTAACTAAACTATTATTCTATTGTATAACTGAGAATAGCAACAAAAACAAAATATGTGATAATTTTGTTTAGATGAATCTTTAATTATCATTACAACACAAATAATAATAATAGTAATCTTTATTGTCACCAAAAGAGAACAAATGGCTATCGACCATAAGGTCTTTCTGCCTCGACTTAATATTTGTCTTTCTGCCTCGACACAAATATTAAGTTTACGTTGGTTTAATTATTTCTTTTATAGAAACGTATTTTTTGGTCAACTATTTAACGGTCTTGAAATTAAAAGTATTAGTACTTGACCATTTTTTCCAGTCATTGGCCAGCAAACAAAGTAAGTTAGTATTTTAAAATTTGGTCCAATGCGGATAGCGGGTTGATAACTACCCTGCGGCCAAGTGGCCTATTGTATTTTGCCCACATTTTTTTATAGGCCCAGAAACCTAGGTGTTATTTAAATTAGCGTTAATTAATTACACATATGTCTTCTGGATCCTAAGATCGAACCCGGGACCTCCAGATTTGTAGCTAACACTCTGTTAACAAATAACAAGTCCGTAGACTCTTGTAACAAGTCTGCAGACTCATCGAAGGTGGCCAAAGAGCGGTTTAGAGTTACATAAATTAAATAAAATTCAATATTTATTTGTTTTATTAATAGTTTTACCAATTTCATTCAATTTCATATTTACTGTTGACAAAGAAGGTTATTTGCGGGAACTGAACCCATTTCTGGTATTGTTCATTGTTTTAGGCATTTATATGCCCTACTATGCGCTCTTGCAGTTATCAATAAAATTGTAATCAAGTTTCAGCCATTGTCCACATGTAAAGCTTTCTGATAAATTTCCCTGCATCCGCACCTGTGCGGTGCATTTTGAGATGGTGAGTTGGACAAGTCTTACCAGCTTTTCTGGTATGCCCAGTTCTATAAGTATCACGTATATCTCGTCTCTGTTTATGGAGTCGTATGCTTGTTTAAAATCGATGAACACATTGTATACGTCGACATTGTGTTTCCTGGCTTTGCTGAGTACGTTACGTACGTTTGACGTTGTGTATTTGGTCTACTGTCGATCTTCCAGGTCTAAAACCTGCTTGGTACTCTCCTATTATATTTGAGGCAAAATGCTTAAGTCTGTTGTTAATTATGGGCGTGAATATTTTGTATCCGTTGCACACCAGTAATATTCCTCTGTACTTTGAGCATCTCATCCTATAGCCTTGTATATCGGGCATATTATGCTCTCGTTCCATTCTTGCGGAATCTGTTCTCTCTTTCTTATTTCCATTAGGAGATGGTGCAGGTAGCATGCTAGTTTTTCGCTGCCCTGTTTCAGTATTTCGTTTTGTATCTCGTCGATGCCTGGAGATTTGTTACCCTTTAGCGTATTGATTGCTGCTACTACTACTTCTACAGTTGGTACCATGGTGTGTTTGCTGTCTTCCTCCATTGGCAGTAGCTCTGCTGGTCATACTGGTGTTACTGGAGCTATAGTTTGCGGTTTGCTATCCGTAGTGCTCGAATTTAGCAACTTTTCGAATTACTTTTTCCAGGTGTCCTCTATCTCGCGTTGATCGCTTATGATTTTTCCCGTTTCGTCTCCGCATAAACTTGTTTTGGATTTGAAACCTTCTCTGTATCAGGTATTTGTACACATCTCTAGCATCGTATGCTGGAAAATCTTTTTCCATATTTAGAATTTGTTCGTTTTCGAATTTGCGCTTCTTTTGTCTGCAGAGCTTATCCGATTTTTGTTGTGCTCGTTTGAATGCCTCCCTTCGTTCTCTTGTTTCTATTTAAAGAATTCATTTATGGGCGTTGTTTCTTAGTTCAACGCTTTCTCTACATTAATCGTCATACCACTCAGGTCTCTTTTGCTTATTCGAACTATTTCCTAGTACTTCCTTTGCCGAATTTTCTAGTTCTTTACTATGTTCTTCACCTTGTTCCACATAGACCCAATATCTCTTCCTTCCTCTACATTTATATTTGTTTTTTTTTCACCTATGCTCGTTTTTAGTTTGTGCCAGTTTGCTTCTATTCATAACGCCTCGATATTGCCTCTCTGGTCTCTAAGACTTGCGTTCTGATTCGGCATCGATATTTAATGCGTACTAGTGAGTGGTCTGAGCCACAACAGTCCCCTCTCTGTGTTCTTACTTCTAGTATATTTGTGGCCCATCGTCTGTTAATTAACACATGGTGAATTTGATTTCTTGTGTTACCATCTGGGGAGTTCCATGTTGCCTTCTGTATGTCTCGATGTGGAAACAGAGTTGAGCTGATTAGCATGTTTCTGCCTGTTACAAAGTCTATTAGCTGTTCTCCATTGTTGTTGGTTAATTTATGCAGACTATGCTTAGCCGTTGTCTCTCTATACTCTATTTCTGTTCCAATTTTGGCGTTCATGTCCACTAAAATAGTTTTAACATCACTAGGTGGCGAAGAGTCATAAACTCTTTCTAGCCCATGATAGAAACTTATCTTTGTGTCATCGTCTTGCTCTTCCGTGGGGCAATGCACATTGATGGTCGTTGGATTCATGTGACGTTTATGGATTCGTAGTTTACATATTCTCTCATTGACAGGTTGGAAGTCAATGATTGCTGGTTTCATAGCTTTGTTTATGCAGAATGCTACTCCCAGTTCTTTGTTCCCATCTGTTTTTCCACTATAACATATCGTATATGATTTGTAGTATTTGATACCTTTGCCTATCTTTTCTTCTACGAGCGCACTTGGTCCTCCTGGTTTATTGAGCGTTCATAAATTCCAAGTTCCAAAAGAAAATTCCTTGTTCTTTTGCTGATGTCGTTGTTTTAGGTTATGGTTGGTTCTCTTCCGAGGGGTTGTTAAGGGTTTCGTAGTGTTTCTGTTTTTCCAGGGGCGGGTTACTGGCCTACCGCCTAACCCTCCTCTTTTACCCGGGCTTGGGACCGGCTGCCTCGGAGGATTAGCTACTCAATGCACCAATCCTTTTCAGCAGGCAGTTAAGATCACATAACATAAAGATTTCTAAGTGATTCTACGTGATTTTGTAGTATCATCTATTGAATTGATATTTTAGATTGAAAGTATTATTAAATATAACATAAGATGTCCTATACATAAAGTGAAGTTGATTTCTATAAGAAATTAGCATAAAGTGCAAAGGCAACTTACCTCGTTATTTCTAAGATACATAATTACACTTTAAATGCCCCAACGGCTGTCTGGTTCGTTAAAGAAGTCATCCGCAAGATCCGCTACTAGCCATTTATCGAACTCTCGCTGCAAATATTATGTTAAAATTCTTATTTTCATATAAAATCTTTTAAGATGTCAACTACCGGCACAGTAACGACACCTTGCATTATGTAAGACTAAAATGATTGTAGAAGTATATTTAATGAATTTTCTTAGGTATCTCTTCATATTGCTTGATTGATATGTGCTGAAGGCTGTATATCTGTAATATTTTGTTTGCCATTGATTTTCCGCTTTCAGTGGTATAAATACGGCAATGTTTTATGAAACATTCTCATATTTAGCCGCGATTCCTCAATAAATGTAGTATTTATTGCAACCTCTTGTGCCAGAATGTCCCCATTGATCTGCTCGGCGTCCGTCACTTGATCTCGTGAAAATAATAAATCGGTTCCATGCTGATTCAGCTTGCCTACATCTGCAGTAGTAACAAGAAAGTTTGCGGATAACATATGTGTTGGCGAAAGTCGGAAATTACAAAAAAAAAGGAAAAATAATAATAGAAAATTATTTCCTCGGCAATTGTTCAGAGAATTTTGTTAATCAATGGTAGTAGTTTAATGATTATATTGAGCACATCCACCGAGTGCGCTAATTAAGTAAGTTTGGTCCAAGTCTCTGAAGAGCATCTTGAAATTGGTTGCCGGTCGAGATAAGACAATATTCCCCTATCAGTTCCGTTTAATAAATTAACGATAACGATCAACTTAGAATAATATGCAAAATTAATTTAAACACTAATAATTCTACATAATTTATATATAGACTGGGCAAGAGCAGATAACTAGAGACAAGACAATATGATAAGTAGAATCTATTAAAATACAGGAAACAAGATTACATTTAGTGGTAGTTGTTATGTTTGTAAATCTAAAGGGAATTTTAAAGATATAATTTTCCAGAATATGTTATCCGCATGGTGTGAGGACTTAACTTGAACGGTGTTTGCTTGGCAAGGTAGTCGGGATTATAAAGCTACTAAACGTGAAAGAGGAGGTATCACTCCCGCTTATACACTATTTATATTCAGGATGGGTCTGTGCGTCGGGTTAAGGGTAAACAGAGCCTGGTGTGTGTCTATTCAACGAAGTTATGAGAGTCCAGGGGCTTAACACTACCCTTAGCCGCCTTCCCGCGGCACTTAATTCCGCTGACTGCACTGGAACTTCCCCGACATCGAATCTTGATATATTTCAGGAAATTTATCGACGCAATTTGAAATTGAGAGGTGCTATAATGGGCATAAGTTATAACATAATAGCAATAAAATAAGATAAGTTGGATTGAGGTGAAGAAGTCGTACTAAATCTTGGCGAAGAATTCTCATCGCATAGATGCGAGATAACACGATCATTAAATTTTGTTTGCAATGATTGAATGGCTTTCACAGTCAATGGAACCTTAAATATAGACACCTTGCACCGTCTTATTGAAACCGGATGTCTTTCACATCCATATTATCGTTGTCTTATTGATAATTGCAATAACACAACATCTTATTACCTGCTGCATAATTAGCTCTCAAATATATAAAATTTAGGTGGTAACGTGATTTCCATGTTGTCAAAATTTGGTAAGGTGCAATTAATTCCATAGCCCCAACAACAACCGTTGAGAATGCAATTCAATCAATTTTGCATTTTTGAAAACAAATAAACCAAACCTGAAACCTGATAAGATGAATTCACCAGACAAAACTCGAGTCGTGTTGTGTTTAAATTTATATAACTGTGAATAACAAGTTATATAATATTTTTATATGTTAAGTGTGGTTAAAACATAGTGAATTTATCAATTCGGTGTGAAAATATATAGGTTGAGTTGATGCTTTGCATATAAATACATATCAATTATTTAATGTAAACAATGGTTTAGAAGAAAAGCTTTAAAAAGTAACTGCAAATTCAAAATGTCAGTTCATTTTGGGATATATTTTATACAAACTGATTTTAATCTGAATATGAAACCATAATTTTGCAAGTTTGTCTTTATGCTTGTTTCTAGATGATTGAAATATGATTGTAAATGATACAATCGTGCTTGTCAAAATTTGTGTATTTCACAACCATCTCACCAATATAATATTGATACCATCAAATCGAATTCTTGTCGCAACAACACAATTCCATGGAATTGGAATTTCCCGAATGCAGCGAGTATTCGACTGCGGTCTTTGTGCACATGTAGATTCGCGCCGATACTTCATTAGGTATAAACTTAGAACCCGAGCCACTTAGCAAAACAATCAAGCCGAGTGAGGATGAGAGTTTGAGGTACTTCAAAGTTTAGATCTTCATTTCGAATGCAACTAAATCCCAACGAGTAGTTAGTTAGTTGACGCAATCAATAGATTGTTTCGTTCCTTATTCATTTGTTTACCTGCTGCTAATGAATTGGTAGACCCTTAATTGTGAGTAAAAATAGTATAGTATTTTATAATAAATATTTTCGATCAATATTATATTATTTAATAATACATAAAATTGGACAGTTTCATTATGTTTTTCAACATACTCCATTTCCACCATTCTGCAAAATTATAAGTTATAACGCAAATAACAAAACTAAACAATGACATTCTAGTAATTTTGATTAAACACATGAAATTTGTGGAAGATTTGAGTATCTCCGTCACCTCAATGCCGGCTGGTGTAGCCCCAGAGACTTCTGAAAACCTCACTGAAAATGCAAAACTTACTTTACAATTGTGTGTCATTTTAAACTTGTTGACTTTTGTTGCCGGAAAATCGATCGCTATATAAATAGATGAACGGTCAAATCTAGCACACAGCAGTCCAAATAGTTTATATATTCTTAAAAAAATATGTTCCTTTCATTATGAACTACAATTTTCCTAGGTTTGAAACCACTTAATAATTTGCGAAAGTTACAAATTGAATTTTACAATAATTGGCATGTTTGTAATATCTTATAAAATTCAAGATCAGACTAGACTAGTAACTAGACATTACGAAACAAGACCAGAAAAGACTAGACAAGACCAGACAAGACCAGACAAGGCCAGACAAGACCAGACCAGACAAGACCAGATGTGACCAGACAAGATCAGACAAGGTTAGACAAGACCAGACAAGACCAAACAAGACGAAACAAAACCAGACAAGACCAGGAAAGACCAGACAAAACCAGACAAGACCAGGCAAGACCAGGCAAGACCACACAAGACCAGACAAGACCAGACAAGACCAGACAAGACCAAACAAGACCAGACAAGACCAGACAAGACCAGACAAAACCAGACAAGACCAGGCAAGACCAGACAAGACCAGACAAGGCCGGATAAGACCAGACAAGACCAGACAAGAATAGACAAGACGAGATAAGACCAGACAAGACCATACAAGAGAAGACAAGACCAGACAAGACCAAACAAAGCCAGCCGAGACCATGCAGGAGCAGACAAGATCAGACTAGACCAGACAAGACCAGACAAGACCAGACAAGACCCGACAAGACCAGACAAGACCAGAGAAGACCAGACAAGACTTGACAAGACCGGACAAAGGCAGACATGACCAGAAAAGACCAAACAAGACCAGACCAGGCAACGCCAGACAAGAGTAGAGATTGCCAGGCAAGACTACACACAACTAGACACGAATAGGCAGTACCAGGCAAACCGAGAGAAGTTTAGACAGTCTCGGACAAAACCGAATAAGATGAGACAAGACCAGAAAAGGACATACAAGGCTAGACAAGACCAGAGAAGACCAGATTACACGAAACAACGTCATAAAAGACCAGACAAGACCAGACAAGGTGAGACAAGACTATATAATACCAGGCGATGTCAGGCAAGACCAGGCAATACCAGATAAGACCAGACAACATCAGACTAGTCCGGACAAGACCAGACAAGACCAGTTAAGACCAGATAAGACTAGACAAGATCAGTCAAGACCAGACAATTCCAGACAAGACAAGACCAGATGAGTCGTGGCAACACCAGACAAGATTAGCAAGAGCAGACAAGACCAGAAGACCAAATGAGACCAGTTCAGATCAAACAAGATCAGACAACATCTGACAAAACGAAAGTTATCAGGCAAACCAAACAAGACCCGACTAGATTACTCAACATCAGGTAGTTTCAGATAAGACGAGATAGGACCAGTCAACTTCTTTCGATCGATTTATAAAATCAGATTTAGTTATGTTGAATCTTCTAGAAATTGTCGAAGTTTTTATTGATTTTAAAAAAGAAATATCTTTCCAGCGCAAAAACGTTTTTTTAGAAAAATTGCTAACAAACTGATATTATAATAATAATATATATTGACTACAGAATTGGTCAATTAATTTTTATTGATATTCACAATTCTACAAATTGTTCTACAGAATATACTATTGCTTAACAATTTAAGTTTGAAAATTGATAAAATTATCTAGAGCAGGGGTGGGTAAATCTTTTGCTTACGGGCCACATAAAGAATGGAAATTTGGCGGCGGCCGCATTAAATATTTTAATAGTTATTTATTTATTTGTATACTACGACCGTTGCATATATACTTACAATTAAAATAGTGGCAGTTAGGTAATAAAGTAAACATCAGGCCTGGTAAACATAATAAGCATGTCATAGTTGTGCAATTAAAGTATTTTATAAAATGCTTCGCGGGGTGCCTATTAGGTCGACGCGGGCCGAATATACCCTTATATATAGTACTATCTATATTGGGTGTAGTATAGGTAACGAATGGCCAGCGAGTTCACTGATGAAGGTTGAGAAAACATACAGTAGTGCTATACCGTAGTGTGAAACATAAGCAGTGCGCTTGTGCTGCTCTCATGTTAAATGCGGTAAATTTAAACAGGAAATATATGCATGCACTTTAACGTGAGGCTTACGTCTCAGCATACCTATACAGCATTCAGAATTTTCCATACTCTTATGTGAAAAACTGTGAAATGGTCAGTGAAAAGTAATAAATGAATGGCTGAGGTAATACAACCCGGATAAATTGGAAATTTAAATTAACTTTATTAAAAAAACGCATTATTTTGTATATTTCAGACGAATACTCATCTTTACCACACATTTTGCTACCTTCGTGAGAAAAGCGGACATTTAAATACTAACCTCCGTTCCACAATAAGTGAGCTATTTCAATTTCTATTGAAATTTATTGAACTGTATTAACCTTTTTTTTTAATTTTAACTATACACATATAGTATTTCGTACTACACTACGAACATAGCCAGCTGTGGATTTTTTTATTCAGTTGACGTTTCCTAATAATAGTACCTACCACATTCCTAATAAACAGTTTGACTTGATTTTTGACACCAGCTACAATCACAGTAATTGTTTAAAAATTCTTGAAAGAGTTGAGTTTAGCGAAAAAATGGCAAAACCTAATTTAAATAATCAAAAGCGTACAACGATTTTGCATTTTCTATTACAAAACCACAAAAAATTTAGACTGAAAAGAGGAATTGTAGTTACGTTTCTCAACGATTCAAGGTCTCTCAAGCAACAATTAAACGGATTTGGAAAAGAGCAAGAGATGCTATTGCCCGTGGGATAGAACCAATAAATATTCAGTCCAGAAAGAAAGGAAATTGCGGCCGAAAATCAGTAGATCGCCAACAACAATTGAACACAATTAAGGATATTGAGGTTAAAAGGCGGTCCAATCTTCGTTCGTTATCATATGCAACAGGCATTCCCAAAACATCTTTATGGCGTCTCTTGAAAAATGGTAAATTGAAAAGACATTCTAATTCTCTAAAACCTTTGCTAACGGAAGAAAACGAATTAAAACGAGTAAAATATTGTTTATCATTTGTAAACGACAACCAATTTCAAGATATGTTGAACTATATTCACCTTGATGAAAAGTGGTTTAATATGTCCAAAATTTACCAAAATTTCTATCTTCTTCCTGATGAAGCAGAGCCTTGTCGTAAAGTTACCAGCAAGTCTAATATGGTTAAAGTAATATTTTGGCAGCAGTTGCCCGTCCACATATTGATCAACAGAGAAATCAATACTTTGATGGTAAGATTGGTATATGGCCTTGTGTTGTAAAGGAAACAGCGATTCGAAACAGTAAGAATTGCTGTAAAGGGACGTTAGTTACAAAGCCGATTGAAATTACCAGAGTAACTTACAAAACCATGTTGCTTGAAAAAGTGATTCCCGCTATTAAACAAAAGTGGCCAAATGGTTCAAAACATATCATCATCATTCAACATGATAATGCACCGCCTCATTTAAACATTCCGGACGAAGTTATTACAAAAGATTGTTATATGGATTGGTGGAACATTTCGATTCGTTACCAACTACCTAACAGTCCCGATCTAAATGTTTTAGATCTAGGATATTTAACTTCTATACAATCTTTGATGACCTTATCCAAATAGTAGAAGATTCTTTCCGGTCTATATCGAGAAACGCTTTAGACAATATTTTGTTGACATTAAACAAAGTTGCTGCAAAGGTAGCAACAACTACACATTGAAACATATGTCTAAAGAAAAACTTCGTAGGGAAATGCAGCTTGCGCTTAGTCTCAATTGCAACATCGATATCTTTAATTCTGCCATATAACTGCAGAATTCCCTTTAAACAACTAGTAAATCCCATCAAAAACATAAAATGTAAAAAATGCCAAGTCTCGTAACGGTTTCCTTTCGCTAAAAAATGTTGTGAGATCTTATGTAAGACCAAGTCAGTTATTTTAGTTGGTGTCTCTGGAAGCACCTTTTCAACAACTTTGTTATAAATTGTTATCTAATCAATCAATATTAATCTAATCAATTAATATCAATATTAAATATAATCATTTCTATAATAATTATAATGACTTGGCAATTGCATGGCAACATATTCTACTAATTAAAATACTTTATTCTTAGGTCTACTGGTACAATACAATGTTTTTCATTAGTACAACTACCAAAGATACTCTCTTTTTTATTATTACCTGTCAACTAAGCAAAACTGTTTTGTATTTGATCCCATGTGATGTGTATTTAATGAAATAAACTTATTATTAGTATTACTACTGTTTAGATTTATTTAGTAATCGAAATAGTAGTTATATTCTTTCATAATTATGTTACCGTGCAATTGCCAAGTCATTATAATTATTATAGAAATGAAGGGGCTTAATATTGATACGGTCACTATAAATGTTGTTAGGTAATTGATTAGATAACAGTGTATAACAAAGTTGTTGAATATGTGCTTCAAGAGACACCAACTAAAATAACTGACTTGGTCTTATATGAGATCTTATAACATTTTTTAGCGAAAGGAAAGCTTTACGAGACTTATCATTTTTTACATTTTATGTTTTTGATGGGATCTCATTTTTTCCTTACTTTATAGGCTAAAGGCTTACTAAAATTAAAAATTTGAAGTTTGTAAGATTGCTAGAAGTACCTTAGAATTTTGATCGTAGGTGAGTGTGTCATTTACAAAATTAAGAAATTTGACTGGCGATAATTCGTAAACTATAAGGTATAATTATTAGGTATTTTGGCAATATAGCCAGTTATAGTATGTCTTTTGATATCTAAAAATTCAAGCTTCCTGCTTTATCCACAACAAAGTTGCAGGGGGATCAAAAGTGCCATTTGTCACTTCGAGAAAAGATAGACGGTAGTGCACGACGAACAAATCTGGGGGCACCGCAGTGCCCCCAGATTTGTTCAGTTTATAATTGTATTTGCTTAATGTGTAGTTGTATCAAAATAATTTATTAGAAATGTTTCCATTGCTGATGTTCTTAAATTTTTATAATAGCCCTCTTATTTTGGAATTTTTAAATAGGTTTAATAGCTCATTTATTGTGAAACGGAGGTAGTATAAATTTAGTATTAATTTGCCCAGTTGTGCTCTGCGATGGTTGTTCATTTCAGGTGTGTCGAAAGTTACTCCCAATTTGTAAAAAAATTCGTTAACAATTACTTGTTTAATATTTTTTACAGTAAACGATGGGAGTTTTGTCCAACATTTTTTTCACACAATTTGCAAAAAGCAGATACATCCTTTAGACGGTGATAAATAATATGCTGCATAATCTTAAATTTTAGATGAAAATGGCATATTGTCTCCAATTATGTGCTGAACACATGTAGGGCAGTTAATCCTTTTAGATACTTTCTTTGAAATATAGCCTGCAATATATTCCACGACATTATTAACATAAGGGCTTAATTGCCAGAAACTGCTAGAAAGTAATCGTGGCCGAAATCTGACACAGGTTTATCCAGTTTTGGAAGATCACCCAATGGGCATGTATTCTGTTTTCTCGTTGAAGCAACATGCAAAATTTCAAACCCATCAAAGAGGCAGTTGCCATTCCCTACCTCTTTTTGGAGAGAATTGGAGAGCTTCAGGGTTATAATTAAAGCCTCCCCTATTTCGAACTGCACTGAAAAATCTCTCTAAATAATCTTGAGTTAATTTATATGTCAAAAAATAAGTGAAACCATGGATTTTTAATTTATCAAAGAGTGGAAACATATTTCTTAACAATATTATTAAGCCTAAAAATCCAGTTTTTCTATAGGATTTAAGTATGGCTTAGGAGTATGAATTATTTCGACACTCTCAGCACCTGAAAACAGATAAATGCATTTAAAAAATGGATTTAAACTAGTGTAATAACACACTACTTTGTTCTTTTTCCTCTTTACATACTAGTACTTATGTTCGCATTTCTTTGACAGATTCTGTTGTGGACATTTAACCCTTTGTCGTCTGACGGTACTCTAAAGTACCACCATATAAAAATATGTTTGAAACAAAAGCAGAGTTATATTTGTCTACATCTGCCTGTAAGAACTTCTGAGTACTATGCATAGATCGCGTAGAAATCTTAACCTAACAAATACCGTCAGTTGTTTACCCGTGGTATTCAGTTTTGTATAGTGAGCACACGAGTGTTGACGCCATTTTCAAACGTGCAATATTTATCTTGTTTACGAGCCAAATTTCAAAATGTTTTTCAAATTGATAATCCAAAATTTTTGTTATTTCGATTAATAAAGTGAAAAATAAATAAAGCAGGCTACTTTTTTTAAAAACAATGACAAAATTGTTACTCTTAATGACGAATGGTACTTATATGGTACCTAAGTACCGGCTAATTATCTAAAAATCTAATTGGTAAAAAAATGAAAACAAAATCACAGTCTTTGTTGAACACTAAAAATAAAATATTTTTCCAAAAAATTGAAAATTTGCAATTTTTACTTATGTTGGGCAACAAAGGGTCAATCCTCTGATGTTGTTATAACCGGCGTTGCGAATTGGCAAATATCTTATTGGCTAATATATAATAGCGTTGTTGCATAATTAGGAAACCTTTGATATCATCATTCGGTTAATATTGGGATCCATTTTTGGAATAACATCTACAATACAATAATTTCAATACTTATTTATGGAGACTTATCTTGAGGCGCGGGGATTGTTTCGACAAACACAAGTAACAACTTGTTGATATTATTTAAACTAGATATATGGATTTCAAATAACACACCTAAGAACAAGAAAAAACCATATATATGGAAAAACACTAAAATTAGGTTAGGCACACCTCAATTATCTTGTCGAGTCAAGTGTCAAATTTACTGCTTCTGATTGGTTGGTGGTTGGCGCAAGCGTACCAGCCATCAATCAAACTACGGTAGAGTAATATGTTTGCTATCTCGTTTTGATTTCGGAACTTTTGCCTCCAGAGACGCAATATAGATAGTACTACATATATGCACATACCCGCGGGCCATCATTTGCCCAGGCCTGACCTAAAGTCTTGCAAATGTGAAAAGAAAAATGTCAAGAAATGACATGAACTGAAATTGTTGCTGTGACTTATAATCTAAATCTTAAATACCACAAATTCAGTCAAATTTTGTCACCTTATCGGCTCATTGTGTATAACATTTGCGATAACCTAGAAAATGAAAACATTAAATGAATATGGTTTAAAAGCATGTCAGAAAATGAAATAACGAATAGGTACTAGACTAGGTACAAATTAATATGTATTAATATACGAGTAAATTGTACAGCAATCTGTTTCTCGAAATTTGTAAAAACTTTAAAATAAAATATTCTCATTTAATATATTCAACATTCTGTCAACATTCTTAAAAAGATTATACAGGGTGAACAAAACTCGATGTCTAAGCTCTTTTAAAAGAAAACGAAAAACGATGGAAAAAATCTGAAAAGAGGTTCTTAAATGGGATTGAGTAAGGACCATTTTAAGCCAAATTTACATATTTTTCCATATTTGGAAACTGGAGTGATAACGTCATCGAATTTTGTTTTCCCAGAACCATACCTATATTTTTGCATATTTAAAAAAAAGCTGTTTTTTCTGTACAAATTTTGTGCAGAAAAATTTTGTTATTTTTTTCCGTTAAAAAATTGAAAGCAAATTTGTAAAAATAAAGAATTATCAAAAATTCCCGCATGAACCCCCTATTATTCCTAATTCCATTAGAAATATATTAGATCCTCTCAATTACCGGTACTCCCAACTACAAAAAAATTTAAAAAAGCATTTAACCACAGATTATCAATATTCGTCAGTATATATAACCTTAAGTTTTCATTTGTAAAATTAGTTATCTTCTTAAGGTGCCGTACTCTCCGAGAGCTTAGGCAACCTATCACTCATACGTGTGGAACGAAACATGCATTAATATACGGGACCTAGCAGTTTATCGCCGGTTCCGAACGGCACTAGTTGAGAGGTTATTAAGTTTCATAAGATACCTAGAAGAGCAGCTCAGTTATACGCCTAGAGATATCCCGAACGTGTTATTCCAAGCTTAAAAATATTTGCAAGATTGGAACGCAATTTACGAGCAAATAACGAGGCATTTTCTTCTCGAAAGGGAAGGAAAATTGTTAAAAGGGTCCATTGTGATAATACTGTTGCCACTATTTTGCAGTATTTTGAAGACCATCAAATGAACTCGATTCGGCAAGCCTGTCCTGAGTTGAATTGAAAATATAGTTCGGTATGAAACGTTTTGAAAGAAAATGGTTATCGCGATTATAAACTTAACAACCTAGAACACTTGTCAGATCAACTTGTCAGATCAACATCAACAACGAAGAATATATTATGTTACCCAAGCGATGGTAAACTTAGAGAGGAATGACAGCCGGTTTTTTCAGCATGTGTTGTGGACGGACAAAAGCCGTTTTGTTAGAAACTGTAAGCCCAATAAAAAAAATGAACATTTTTGGTCTATTGAAAATCCGCATTATGCGAATCCGATTGAAAACCAAGGACACTTCGGAATTAATGTTTGGTGTAGTATTATTATTAGGCTGGTCCATATTTTTGCGAAGGAGTTTTACATAGTGAGCAATATTTGCAATTGCTTCAAGAACAACTTCCTGTGCTTCTCGAAAATGTGCTATTAGGGCTGCGAGCAAACTTGTGTTTCCAGCATGACCGAGCTCCACC
This sequence comes from Phosphuga atrata, assembly GCA_944588485.1. NCBI lineage: Eukaryota > Metazoa > Arthropoda > Insecta > Coleoptera > Silphidae > Phosphuga > Phosphuga atrata. The sequence goes on along the minus strand of OX155901.1, from coordinate 30,576,797 downwards.
GCATAAAGCAAGAATTATCCAACAATATTTAAATGAAACATACAAAGAAAATTGGATAGGTGTAAACGGACCGATACAGTGGGCGCCTAAATCACCGGACTTAACCACCCCACTAGACTTCTTCTTGTGGGGAACTTTGAAAAATAAAGTTTACAGAACACCATCTGTTAACTTTGAACATTAAAAAAACAGAAATGCTTGCGATGAACTGTCTAGAGAAATGTTTCGTAAGGCTTCAGTGAGAGAAGTAAGGCGGAGATTGGATAAGTGTTTAGAAGTAGGAGGTGGTCACATTGAAAATTTGTTGTAGTCATGGCCTACATAACTTTGTTTTTTTTTGGTAATAGTAGTAACATATTATGTGTTTTGTAATGTTAATTTAATAAATAATACTAATTATTAATTTCTAATTATTGGCAGATGCGACAGTTGCCATTTGTTTCCAAAGGCTACTTGTTTAAATCGTGATGATTGCGACTTTGTGATATATTTGCAAAATTTCTTCTTTACAAAATTGGTTCAGAAAAATTAGCTTTTTAAAATATGCAAAAATATAGGTATGGTTCTGGGAAAACAAAATTCGATGACATCATTACTCCAGTTTCCAAATATAGAAAATCTGTAAATTTGGCTTAAAATGGTCCTTACTCAATCCCATTTAAGAACCTCTTTTCAGATTTTTTCTATCGATTTTCGTTTTCTTTTAATAGAGCTGAGACGTTGAGTTTTGCTCACCCTGTACATATTTTTTAAATCACATCGTTCTAGAAATGAAATTATAAAGAAATATAATTTCGTGAAAACATAAAAAAAATTGTCAAAATTGCTTTTTCTGTAAACTGTTCAAGAATGAGTCATTTTCGCCGTTCTACGTAAGAAAACAGAATATTTTTAAATTTTATTTAGTTGTTAATTGTACTAACAACAAGTTGCACGAAATTGCAAAACAAATGGAGCAATGTTATTCCAAATGTTATGAAAAAATCCATGGTATATATATATATATATATATATATATACGTGGTCTGTTAGAAAAGTATCCGTAAGTAAACCTTATTTTTTATTTTGAAAACCTGATGGATTTCCTGAACCTGAAAACCTGAACCTTCGTGCGAATGTGTGAATTTTTTCCCGCCTGTAGATAGCGTCAGTTGCTGTCGAGAAGTGTTCGAGTGACGTAGAGTGTAGTGGTCTCGTCGCACATTGGTTTGCAATTTTTTGGCAAGAAACCAGGGTCCTCTGGTTAGACAGGCTCCTTACTCTCCGGATATGACCGCCTTCTGGCTATTCCCCAAAGTCAAGAGGCCATTGAAAGGAACGTGATTTCAGACAATAGATGACATTATGGCTGCAACAACAGCCGAGTAAAGTCGATTCCGAAAGTTGCTTTTTCGGAATGCTTCCAATAATGGCGGAACCGCTGGGAGAATTGTGTGAAGGCCCAAGGAGACTACTTTGAGGGTGATTAGGATTCTAACGCTCCAGGTATGCCAGTTTTTTTTACTGGCTAAAGGTCGGATACTTTTTAACAGACTACGTATATATATATATATATATATATATATATATACATATATATATATATACATATATATATATATATATATATATATATATATATATATATATATATATATATATCAGGGATGTTATGGAGCTCCGTAACCGTAACCGAAACTATCGGATATCCGAAATAAAAATTTATCCGTAACCGTAACCGAATCCGATTTAAAAGTTTCGAATAATTTCGGATAATTTTGATTGATTTGTTGTAATAATTCCTATAAAGATATTTCAATATCCAATAGAAATTATATAATAGAAAAAACGAATAATTTGTTTTTGTTTATTATAATTTTGGTTTTACACTTTTACATATACTGGGGCAGGCGAGAAAATGCATCTCGTCTCGACGAATTTAGCATTGTTCTGCGCATACCCCTACATTATTCGGAGCACTTGGTGTTTAGTTGTCCGTGTTTGAAAAACTGATGCATAGTTTTTAAAGTTTCTCAAACAAACCTGCGCGTACCTCGGCGCGTCGCTCGCCCCTCATAACTCGGCGCGTCCCTCGCCCCTCATACCTCGTCGTGTCCCACGCCCCTCATACCTCGGCACGACCCTCGTCGCAGTATTCTGCTGCTGTATTTTCTCGCCGGCCCGAGTGTAGATATAACTTAAAAATTACTTTTTAGAGTATAGTTTTTAAAGTTTCTCAAACTAACCTGCGCGTACCTCGGCGCGTCGCTCGCCCCTCATAACTCGGCGCGTCCCTCGCCCCTCATACCTCGTCGTGTCCCTCGCCCCTCATACCTCGGCACGACCCTCGTCGCAGTATTCTGCTGCTGTATTTTCTCGCCGGCCCGGGTGTAGATATAACTTAAAAATTACTTATATGACTTATATTACATATGATTGTAGTACCTACTTACATTGTAGTACTTACTTGTAAGGCTTGTAAAGATTGTAGTACCAAATAATAACAGAAATAAATTCAAATTGTTTACCAATTAGTATTCTACTTTTACAATGGGCAAGATGACTGCTTTTGAAAAAATGTTCTATGATATTCTAAAGTACCAAAGTACCAAGTTACAAAGTTTTATTAGCAAAAATAGCTATTGAAATTCAAAGATTAAAATCCTTTCTAAAACGATCGCTGGTATCATGGGGTCTGCTTGTGACGTCAGATGTTTGTAAATCGACCGAGAACATTAGGGACCCAAAGAAAGAAATCGGCTGTTTAGCGTGTTATGAATTCTGAAGTGTATATGTAGTGTGCGGTTTTGACATTTCTAAACTCTGCTAAACAAAAGTCTTTGTTGGATGCCAAAAACTGCTCCAACCAATGCCGGATGTCTGCCTAGGCCTACAAAGCCCCGGCCTAGGAGCCCAGCCAGCCTAGGAGCCCCAGTGGCGAAACTTAAGTCAAATTCAACCGTCGTGAAGAGTCTTTCTCAGACAAGATGGTTTGCACGAGCTGAAACCTATCGAAGTATATGTTGCTCCTAGGATGAGATCATAGTACCTCTTCAGATAATTGCCAATAATGCAAATGAAAAACCATCTACGCGCTCTGAGGCTTCTGAAGGTCTTCTGAATGCATAAGACTCTATGGAAACTTCTCTGGAATGACATATTGGAAAGGTTTAACAAAGTGGGCAAATCTCTCAAATCTGTTAACATCGACCTGGGTACGATCGTATACGAACTGTATCAATCTTTGGTAATATACCTAGAACACTTAAGGAAACCCAGTACATGTACCTTTGATCATTATGAGACACAAGTTTTTGAAAAATCCGGTGAAAATAGCTATGCATAGGACATGCAGAGGAAACGTAAGTGTAAAGTCTAGTTCGACAAAGTAAAAGAAAACGAGACCGAACTTTCTGCCAGGGACAGATTCAGAGTTCACCATTTTTATTACCATTATAGATAGACTAATAGAATAGAAATACGGAGACGCGGATCTGTTTATGAGGAGTTAAGTAAAAAGTTTGACTTTCTTACGAAACTACAACGTTTGGAACCTAAGGACATAGGTGAAGCACCCATAAACCTTATAACTTTTTATCCGGGGGATTTCGATAGGTCTTTGGAAAACGAGTGTCTGCACCTGCATGCTAATTTATCGTCGAATGATGAAGTTATAGAGTTATCGTCACTGAAATATCAGGTGCCTACGAGCCCTGGGTCTCTAAGTTCGGGCCTGCCTCCAACATCAACAAATCAACTATGGGAAAATTAGAGCTAATTGCCCTGGTAAAACCTTGTTCCATGTTTTGAGAACACAAATCTAAGCAGCTGATCAATGTTAATCACTAAATACTTTTTAAAAGCAGGTAACAATAATTAAAAAGTACAGAGATCGTCGAAGTTCGTACGAGGTTTAAAAACGTGTGACGTAGTTCACTCTGATTTATGTTATACTTATCATGGCGAACTGCTGTATTTTGTAGTTTTGTTTTATTAAAAGTATTATCAATGTCCTACTAAATATGAAAATAAATATATTTTTCACAATCTATTATTCCCATCTCATTAGATAAATACAATATTTTTGTGATTCTTGGTTGCTGTGATCATGCCCATTCCATAGAAATCTAATATCCGTAACCGAAACTATCCGAAACTAACGGATAATCCGAAAAAAATTCAAATCCGTAACCGTATCCGAAACAGGTATAATATTTTTTATATATCCGTATCCGTATCCAGATCCGAAATATCATATCCATAACATCTCTGATATATATATATATATATATATATATATATATATATATATATATATATATATATATATATATATATATATATATATATATATATATATATATATATATATTTATATATATATATATTTATATATATATATATATATATATATATATTATATATATATATATATATATATATATATATATATATATATATATATATATATATATATATATATATATATACAGTGAAACTTGTCTAAGACGAACCCCTAAAGGAAAAAGCAAAAAAAACATTTTATAGATAATCTCTAGTACCGGAATACGTAAACACTATTAAAAATATATACTACTATATAATAAAGTGTTTTTTTTTTCTGTTCCAAGAAATGCGAAACTACGTAAATAATGATGTAAGGTTTTCAGAAGAGGTGAAGTTTCTCCAATATCGCATTTACCATTTCCAATATTGTTAGGTACCTGCTCTCCATCGTCTCCAACATTTCCAGCTTATCCAACATTTTTTCCAAAATTTACTAGAATCTATTGGTATATATTAAAAATAGTTGAATGATAACATTTAAGGTTATGTTTAGGTAATTACTGCTGAGTGCATGCATGCATGAAAACCTATTTAGTAAAATACAAAATATCATGTATTACAATAATTACCTTGCAGCATTCACTCCTTTGACTTCAGAGGACGTAAAATCTGGATTCGATCCAAAATATGCTTTGACAAGACCACTTTCAGTAATTGTTCTTAATAATTTCTAATGTCAAAACGTATACCTACTTAAATATCGACGCTGATAAATGTCACAACGTGCCATGTAACGTCATGCTTCGATGGGACCAATGGAGATGCGTTTCGCAAATTTGAATTTCGCTCGCTTATTTTGGATCTTTTGATTAAAGTTTTATGGAATTAATTACAAACTAAATGAGAAAATAATGTTGTAGCTGTAATGTCAAGACTATAAAGTATCAGGGATAAAAATATTTTAATCACTTGCGTATTCCCTATTAGATATACGTAAGAATGTAATGTACGTATTAGATATACGTAAGAATGTAATGTACGTATTAGATATACGTAAAGAAGAGCAAAACAATCATTAAACAAACTAGTCATATTTGTCCAAAAACCATCCAAAAACATATTTGGCTTTATAAACTTAATAAAGCCGGAACACAGCCTGAATATGTAAATATATTCAACCTTTCCGGAGCTCTATAATACTAATGACTCTTTTTAGGACTACCAAAAACAAATCTCATGAGAAATTTGTCAGTTATTTTATAGCTTTCAGTACACCTTCATGGCACTCAACAAAAACCATAAAAATAACATTGTTTTTTAAAATCATGTCTTTCCTACTAACTGACAAATTTGACATGAGATTTGTTGTTGGTAGTCCTAAAAAGACTCATTAGTACTATAGAGCTCGGGAAAGGTTGAATATATTTATATATTCAGGCTGTGTTCCGACTTTATTAAGTTTATATGAATATCTATAATGTAGTGTGGTTTTACCAATTCTAAAATATTTGGCTTTGCATTCTTAAAATTATGCAACCTATTTGATTCATAAACTAATTTCGAGGATTAAAAACTAAAAACACACAACTGCTTTGACGTTCCTTTCTTTTACTGTAGATATATAATAATGAGAAAATTTGGTGCAGAAACAATCAAGTTTACCAGCGGTTGAGATAGATTGAAATTCTACCAATGTTGCCCTGTCATTGACACTTTCCCACCCGAAAAATAAATTAGATATATACGTGTTGTCGCCTTCACATTTTTGTCACATGACACAGTCCAAATTAGATTTCTAAATTAAAGAATTTCACCCCAGCAAAAAGAAAAAGAAAATATAAGAAAATTTAGCATTTAAACTCAATATTCTTTATGTACTAACGTAATAATACCGAATACGTATTGTCTTGTTGTATCACATGATATTTTATAATACTAAATACTTAAATTACTGTAAAATATCAGTAATTGATTGTTATAGAGCAGAGGTTCTCAAAACTAAATAGACAAAATTTTGTTACACGATCCTTGACGGGCAACACTAAATGAACAACGAACAAAACTAAATTAAGTTGCGCAAATGTTGATAGACAAATCTAAATTTACATTTAGACAGTGTCTTATGGATTATACAGTAGGAAGTATTGTCGGATAATTGATGTTCATAATTTTTTACTTTTAAGAGTTTATGAGAGACTCCTAGAGAAAGATGCAGAGTTTATGAGAGAAAGTTTGTATATGAATTAATATATTTATTCCATCGATTTAGTCTGCAGCAAAGTTTGTTCGCTGGAAAACTTATTCGCCGAATAAATGCATAATAATTACGAATTTCTGAAATAAGTGAGGAAAAATAAAATAGATACCCAACTAGATTCAGACAGCGGAATCGACGTCGCAGGCACTATAATTGTGCTAATGGAAGAGTGTAACGAATTTTCGCAACGCGACCAGATACTTACATAATGCAAAAATGAATTACGAAATGAAAAAGAGAATAAAAAGTGCACACAGAGCCCGACGTTATAAATAATATTTGCATTATTCGTGAGGATGCTTCGGCGCAAATTGAATTTGGAAAATACGATTGCGTTTCCGTCATCCAGAATCTAATCAAACTTTTATAAGCCGTTTTGCAAAATTAGATTTTTCTGCAACATATAAGAAAAATCATAGTTTTTAATAACTAAAATTTGTGTAAATGTAAAACACTCGAAACTCGAAATCAAACACAAAATCACGCAATTATGATATAAGAAATGGCCTACGTTCTAATTCACTTATGATTAATTTATCAAGTAAATAAATATAAATTGTAAGTGCAATTTGGTTTCCTGCACTTTCGTGCCACGAGAGACTATGTGGTTTGCTAAAAGCACTATGACCTGATAAATATTAATAATAATGAACATCCATAAACGCGTTTCTTCCTTTTGGCTTCATCAGCATGTATTTATCATTTAATCTCAAATTAAATTAAATATAATCTACATCTTACTCAGTGTACTGTTCGAAGGCAAATGGTAACATGATGAAGCCAAAATGCAAAACGCCTCTATGGATGTTCATTATTATTAATATTTATTACGTTATAGTGTTTTAAGCAACCCACTTTGTCTCTAGTCGCACGAAAGTGCAGGAAATCAAATTGAATTAAAATTATATTTATATATAATTTTATTTTATCTTTAATATTTATATTTATTTAATTTATAAGTCATGAGTGAATTAGAACGTAGTAATTTCTTAATTCGATACATGTAATATTGAAAATTCACAAAGTAATTTCTCCCAATAATATATGTGATCCTTTTTAATTCCTAACATATTATCTCATTATTATCTCTCATAGAGAACTAGTTTTGAAGTAAAACTACTTATAGCGCGACTTGTGAGTAGCTTAGACCCTCTTTCTGACGTGTCTTTCTGACCACATGTGTTTTTGACTATTTAAAAATTTTTTAAAAAGATTTGTATAAAAATATTATACATTGACATATACAATTATATATAATAATATAATTGCACCAAATTTTCTCATTTTTTCTACAGTAAAAGAAAGGAACGTAAAAGCAGGTGTGTGTTTTTTGTTTTCATAAGTGCCATTTCTTGGAGAGAAACTGATTTTTTAAGTAAAATTAAAAGGTTAATTAACTAGGTTAATTTAAACTAACAATTATTTTATTTTATTTAAAAAATTTCTATTTAAATCTATTTAAAACAACTAATAAAAACAAATATATAGGTTTAACAACTAAAGGTTTTTAATTACTCACACATATTATCAATAAATAAAAGTAAATTTTAGACACAATTATTTTCATGTTGTTCCATGTTTCATGTTGTTCCAAGTTTCATGTTTTTAGTAATACGTTCCACAACCATCAAAGAAGTTTTTCTACAACAGCGTGTAAAGGTTCCACATTCATTTTTTAACACATTGACTGCCACGTGAATCGCGTGTGTTTTACAGATGACAAGTTCATGTAATCCATGTGAATCATCGGTGGTTCACGTAAAAACTATTGCATTTATATCTGTAACTCACCGACGATTCACAGTGACTATGTAAATACATGGTAAGTTGAAAAAACGTGGCCGCGTGTGTAAAATAAGGTATTTTACTTAAGTAAAAGTGTGTTTTTTTAAATTTTTATACAAAACACAATTTATGTCAAACGCTTTTTATTGAATAAAAACAAAAAATCTTGTACAGTAGTGTAACGTATTATACAAAAGTTAGGTATGTATTGCGTACAGAAAAAAATGCAAATTTCATATCATATAAGAATAACTATTATTTTGAACAAATATGAGATTTTGTGAAACAAATGACGCAATAGTATTTATCGCATTGAATAATTCCATCTAGTTTGTGCAGTAGTTTTGGCAGCCACAGATCTTCCCTTTTCTTGCGATATTTTAGAATAGCAAAAGCAGCACCTTCGCCTATTAAAACTGCCGACATGTTCTAAAATATGTTTTGTTTGATTTGCTTGTGTCGCTGTTGCACTTTGCTCGTCCTGGTCTTCTTTTTTCCTCTCCGAGGAAAATTTAGAAATCAGGAAGGAACATCTTCCCTAAATGTTGTGATTGTCATTTTTTATCCAGTTACTGCTTTGTACAAGATGTACATTTGCCATGGCGGATCCCAAAAGTAATTCCACCACAATTTTCTATACCATTTTATTACTTTTCTCAAAGCTGAGGAATATGATTTGATTTGGTCCGATAAATCGGTAAAAACTTTGCATGTGTTCCTTATTACGCCGTGATCGCACCGTAATCATTTGACCAGTGTGCTTAATAGATAAAGTAAGGATATTCCTTTTGTCTTGCCACTTTGTTATTACTCCATTACTTAAGCTCCAGTATTACTCTCTTGGCTATACGATTTACCCTTTTTAAGCATTTTGTTTATAACATCTTTCGGTTTATTTTTGCGATTTTTTCTTAGGGTACCTACTATGTGAGTTTTCTTCTCTAGTAACTTGTGGGCTAACTCCATACTTGTGTAGTAATTATCTACATATGCATAGCCGCAGTTCACCGCAGTTCAAAAGAGGTTCGCACAGATTCATGACAACGTTCGTTGGTACGCTTGACCCATCTACTTTTTCCTTGCCACAATAGATTTTCAAATCATAGGTGTATCCTTCTGCAAGACATAATTTATACAGTTTCACGCCTAACTTGTGCCTTTTATTCTTGATATACCGAATAAGGGCTAGTATTCTACGGAAAGGGACAAGCGTTTCATCCACGCATATCTGGCGTGTAAGTATGAAGAATTTTGGAAGTTCGTTCTGAGCTGGTCTAAAAGGGGTCCAAGTTTGTATAATCTATCAGAAGTATTAGCTGTTTCGTTATTTTGAAAATGCCAATTAGCCAAAAAAACCTAACTTGTGGGCTAACTCCATACTTGTGTAGTAATTATTTACATATGCATAGTCCGCAGTTCAAAAGAGTTTCGCACAGATTCATGACAACGTTCGTTGGTACGCTTGGCCCAACAACTTTTTCCTAGCCACAATAGATCTTCAAATCATAGGTATATCCTTCTGCAAGACACAATTTATGCCGTTTCACGCCGAACTTGTGCCTTTTATTCTTGATATTCTGAATAAAAGTCAGTCTTCCACGGAAAGGGACAAGCGTTTCATCCACGCATATCTGGTCTTTTAGAATGAACAATTTTTGAAAGTTCGTTCTGAGCTGGTCTAAAAGAGGTCCAAGTTTGTACAATCTATCAGAAGTATCAGCTGATTCGTTATTTTGAAAATGCCAATTCGCCAACAAAAACTCAAACCTGTTGCACGACATCACACTTGCAATTTGATTCACATATATTTTCTTCTTTGACCAATAGTCTGACAGTTTAGGCCCACGAAATAAGCCAATCCAAATTTGAAGACCCATAAAAGTTATAATTTCCTCAGAACTTGTATCTTTGCACTTATGTATTCGAGACCACTTTAGTAGTGCCGATTCTTTTTTCTGTGCGGCGAAACGATTAGTTTCCATCACAATATTATTTACAAGATTTTCATCAATCATCAGTTTGAAGAAAAAAATCGGAGAATCATCAACATGTTGAAATAAGTTATTTACAACATAACTTTCGGGAATGACAAACGGAAAATCCTTGAGGTATAGTCCAGTAACTTCTTGCTACATTAGTGTTGGAACCAGTTTCTCCTCATTTTCATCTGAGCTGTCCACTTGAAACAGTTGATTATCCGCCTTTATGGTGTCCGAAATTGGATCACTTTGATTAACGTTCTTGGAAGACGACGAATCATCAGTTCTGTTAAGAAGCTGTCCACTAGTACATTCTCCGCGTTTTTTGATGATTTATTGTTTTTTTCTTTATTACCAATGAGACCTTGCTACTTTCCGAGCTATTCGAAGACGAAAACTGCGAATTATCTGGTTCATATTCACCTGAGCAAACCTCAAAAGGTTCGGCCTCGTTATTTTTAAGCAACTCCTCCACTTGCTTTTGACGTTCTTGTTCTTTCTCATAAGTACCCATTTATCTTAAAACAAATTTTAAGAATAAACTTAAAATCCTTTTTGTAATAAAATTTTACTATAAAACCTAGTCGATGAAAGTACACAAATATTATCACAGCCAAATATCTAGTAACTCTTTGCTGTATCGCTAACCACACGAAAATGATGAAATTCTGCGAGAATTTACAGGTTATGTTTTGAATGATTCACGCCACGCGGTGTGGTATGAAAATTTTGGTCAACCAGGCACCCTGAGACACAACCTCTGTTAAGTTGGTAGAACCAGCGAGGAAAAAAAAATCCGCAACAGCACATAATAATCCGCTTTTTATCCGCAAACATAAAATTTTCAAATTTATTTGCCAAAATAAAATTCCCGCACTTCCTATTTCCCGGGATAATGGGATCCCGCTAACTTAACAGAAAGTTAGCGGAACTCACCCCAAAAAGAATTATTTTGAGGAAATACATGTACCGGAAAATTCGGGAATTTTTATTTTCGCAACATTTCTTGGTGGAAAAAAAACGGATAATTTCAGTGAATTTTTTCTTTAAAATTATTTTTATGGTCTACTTTCCCACGGTGGAAAGTGGACATTTTCCGGCTTTGCGGCTTTCTCTTTCTCCCTATACAATAAATTTTTATGGGTTCCGGCATAATCGGTTGATTTTCTATTCGAGGGGAAAATAACGATGGAATGATTTTTTCCCGACTCCTTCATTCTATGTACAGGAATGCTGCAAGAAAGAAATTCCGCGTTCGCCTTTGAATCCCCGCGCCGAAGGTGCTGCTACCTCGCTGTTCATTAACAAGTTTGCACGTGAAAAAGTGAACAACGTCTACGTGCTTTTGTTTCGATAGTCGTTGTACTTTTCGAAGAGAAAACTTGCGTCGCGGCATTCATCAGCTGTATTTAGTCGCATGAAGTTGGCCCCCGAATTTTGGAAAAATTGAATAGTTCCAGTGTTCTTGCTTGAAAATTGCAATAGTTCCGGGGAATTTCGGGCAAAAATCGAGAAAAACAATTTGGGGGTCCACTTCACGCAGCCCCCTCTTTTTCAGGAAAAAGTGTTCTGCTGTAATATTTCAGTTCTTTATATAGAGCTCTAGAGTTCTCAATAGATAATGCATATAGTTACAAAATTCAAGTTTTCAAAAATTCGGGGACCAACGCGACTGCAGTATTTTCATGTCGAGCCATTCATCAGCAGTAAGATTTGGTATAGCATGCGCGCCCGAATACAATACCTCCACTAACTACAACTGCCCTATCACCCCACTGTAGGTTGAAGGAAGGCAACCAATAAGAACGTTTCATATTTGAAAAGACCTAACATGCCACTTGCGTCTTTGCCGCTTTGAAAGTGCCTTAACATGTCGCTTGCACCTTTGAAAGGACCTAGCATGCCGCCTGCATATTTGAAGGGCCCTAGATTTTGCCGCCGATGCGTCTTTCAACGGACCAGGGGCCGCGCGCAAAAACATTTTTTTTTACAAATGTTCCCGGGAAATAAAAACGCGGATTGTTTTTTTTCTTTCGGCATTCGCTTGCGGATAAAAAGCGGATAATTCCCGTGCATTTATTTCCTCAAAATAATTATATTTAGAGTGGGTAACTTAACAGAAAGTTAGCGGGATCCCAATTTCCCGGGAAATGAGAAGTGTGGGAAATTGAAAAAGCGGATTATTATGTGGCGTCGGGGAATTTTTCTCCATGTTGGCCCTGCCAACTTAACAGAGGCTGAGAAACACTTGATTCATTTTCAAAAACACAATTTTTGACAAGTAATAAATATAATGTCATAGTTTCTATGCTTTTGAAATTATAATAAACAATTTTTAACTTCTGGCCCAGGCCGCCATAAAAAATTGTATTGTGGCAGTTAACGTGTAAAAGATTACTAAAGATATTAACAAGATAATATAATAGTAACCAATAATCATAAAATCAATTAATGTACACAAACTTGCTCCGTAATATACGCGTAATAAATAAACAAGGAGCAAAAATTGTTTAAGCCCAAACATAATGATATTCCACCACTTTTTATCTAAATCCCGGTGTCCGGAAAGTTGATCGAAAGCAATTTGTTCGAAAGAAAAATGTTCGAATGGAATTTTTTGCCAATTGGAAATTTGTTCGAATGAAAATTTATTGCAAAAAATAGACATTTGATATATCAAATATTTTATTAAATCACTGATTTAACACGATATTTAATATATTCAATATTTTATTAAATCACTGAAAGAACACTTTAAACATATTATTTACAAACATATTATATACAAACTGCCGCAATATTCTTTTAATTACTACAATATACTACAATAAACGATGAACCAAAGTAACTCCTTTATAATTAGTAAGTAATATTGTGTGATATTCCACTTAAATAGTCCTTGGCCTGAACATTGACTTCCAACGAATTAACAATTCGTGTAAGTCTTTCTGTTAAATCTTTGTATTGTTTTCTGCCAGCGGCTGGTTCTTGGCCACTTATGTACCGTTCTATTCGAAGATCGTTGAAACTTTGTTCGCGTTTAATAGCTGCAATGAACTTGGATGATTGGCACATACTTGTGATTGAAAACCTTTCTGTTAATCTTCAATTGAATTGTTGATTTTTGGCAAACCTTGTTGAACTGCATCAAAGCAGTTCCACATTTGGTGGGCCAATCCGCGTGTCATCAAATAATCATCCATTACTTGAGTTGCAGGTGATGCAAAGTAGTTCAAAATAAGCTATTACATGTTGTGTTGACACAAAGGCTAATGCCGATAACATTATGCTAAATGCAAACTCAGTGTCAGTGTCAGTGTCGTTATTTCGATTTAAAACATTTGCTTGTAAATTTCGATGAATATACTGGCAGAAGTGAAAAAAACATCCTCGAAAACTTGCTTGCGGGAACTCATCATTTATACAATTTATAGCATTTGCCATTGCAACCTAAAATTCTATGAGAATATTCCGAGGGTTACAGATAGGTTCTAAGTCTTCAATAGCTCTTAAAAGTCCTATATTTCATTACTCAGTTTTGTTTGGAAGTAGTGCATAAACTAATGACAGAGCAGTATGTTCACCTAGGCCATGTATTATACACAATAGGGAATATGCATTCATTTTTTTTATTTGCTTAATTCACTTTTTACTTTGTTTTAACATTAAAAAATCTAAATACTGTTGATTCAATAATTAAAAATATATATATATATATATATATAAAATACCGATTAAATTTGACCTGTTTGAACGGTCCCATTTATGCCGCGCTTTGGATGTCGTCACAGCTCTCGTTGTCATTCAGTGTTGTTTAGTATTTGCAGTGTTGTTTACTATAAACAGTTAAGAATTTTCAGTTTGAATCGCTATTTCGATAATGGGAAAAGCTAAAAAAAACATTTTATAGATATTGTCTAGTACCGGAATGCAAAAACAGTATTATAAGTACACCAGATAAAGTGTTTGATAAAGTCCCAATCGAGGTGTATAGTCCACCCTACCCACATCTTTTGCGCTTGCGCATGCGGTACAAAATATGCTGCCATGTATCTATTTTTTTTAGATTGTCCGATTGTACTTAAAAAAACCACTTTCAGTCATTGTTCTTGATTATTTATGATAATAATAATACACGAAATACAAGAAATATTGCACAGCAAAACAGCAGAGTGAATATAGATGCCGATAAATGTTATAACGTGCACGTCACAGTACGTAGTTTCGGTTCGACAAATGGTGATGCGTTTCTTGATTTCTTGACTTCTTGATTTTAATTTTTGGAATTAAATACAAACTAAATAAGAAAATACGGTTATAGCTGTAATGTCAAGAACATAAAGTATCGGGGGTTGAAAAATCAAGTAAATCTAAATCTCTTGCATATTCCCTATTGTTCAAACTAGGGTGATACAGTTTTAATATACCATCTACAAACCAGTTCTGCTACTTTTCAAGTAATTGTAAATTGCGTCTTGAAGAAGATATCAAAATCCTGTCTTCTACTGGCCCAGAATTAAACAATAAAAAATCTTCTCCATTCTCAGTAGTCGTATATTTTCTTATAATTATCATATCTTTTATATAATTGGGAATTGTCATTTTTATAATGTTTACCGACGATAGTTTACCTTTTACTGCTTGACTTATATTTATTGAAGCGCTTGACACAATTTATTTTTTAGGAGAGTTACGCGTATTTATAGCATCACTTTTAATTCGGTTAGTAATTTTATTCGCTTCAATGTTTGCACTATCACCGGCATGATTATGCTTACTTTAACTACTGCATCATTACGTGTTACAATTCTACATGAGCACGAAAGTTTTTAGAAGTTTCCGCACTTTCAATAAACAGTAGTTTCATACTGTTTATCTTTCGCATACCATACCATCAACTATAGGTTTCAATTTACCTTTAGAACCTTTCACGAATTGTAAGTCCATTTTTAATATTTAGGTTATTAAGAATGGAATGAGACACAACGATCTTTTCTTTATAAGCTATTTTTTACCAATAAGGAACTAAGATTATAAACGGTCTTTCATTGAGGGCTTTCTATCTTTAAATTTAAATAAAACAAAGTATGTATGGCACATCATCGAATTTTTTTATTTGTTTGAAAGTTCTATTGGTGCCATTATGTATGGAATATAACGCCCTGCAAATGTCCGCTGCGGCTTCGCTAGGTGGCGCTCATCCAAAATGTCCAATTTTCCATTACTCTGATGCATAAATCAGGCAGAATTTGACCGAAGGCATGAATTATGTTGGCTTTGAGGGCCGCTGTGGTTTGTGACTTATTCGCATAGACATGTGACTTAAGAAAACGCCACAAAAAAATTCTAACGGGGTCAAATTACTCGATTTTGAAGGCCAGTTCACATCGCCTCCACGTGAGATGACCATGCCCTCACATAGCTCGTACAGAATGTCCTACACGGCGAGACCTGTGTGGCACGTAGTGCCGTCCTGTTGAAACGACATGTCTTTGGTGTCCATATTATCCAATTCAGGCCAAAAGAATCATGTCATTCTCAAAGAAATATGGCAGCGGCGATGGCGCCAGCCCATAATCCACACTAAACAGTGACATTTTCGGGATGCATTGGACGCTTTTCGTACGGATTGGTATCGTCCCAAATTCGACAATTTTTTTTATTTACGTACCCATTCATCCTAGAAATGGACCTAATCGCTGAAGATGATTTTATGATGAAAATTAGGGTCAGTTTGACTTAACTCTTCACTAATTTTAACTCACAACGGGAACATCCGACGTCTGGATCACGGATTTTTTTCAACACTGGTCATATTTTTTCAAAATAACTATTCAAAGGTAATATAATGAATAAATACTGGTATTTGCATGCATTTTGATTGAATTTCCAATGTTATTTGGCTGTTACTGAATTTTATCAATAACAAAATGGTACTTTGACCTACACCAACGGGTTCGAAGCGATAAGGGGAGGGCATAAAGCTTGGAAAGCTGAAGTCAATCAACGTTTATAGAGGCTTGACAATTAATAACTCCATTTAATAATACAAAGTAATAGAGTAAATTAATCGTTTGATGTGCTTACGACATTACAAGTTGCAGGGTGATATTCGTCATACAAATACGTAAAACATAAATTACAACGACATCTACTACATCGAGTGAATGCATTTTTCCTGCATGCACAAGGAATTCTCAGAGTTTGTATGGAAAAACAATCCTTGTTCACACCTCAAAAATGTCTCTTTCTTGCGACAACTTGGATGCAAACCACGTGTAACGCAACATTCTCATATATATCGGTGCTGATAATTGGACATGTACTATAGAATGTATTTTGATAGCATCTTCACGAGAAGCAATTTCTAGTTCGTTTTTATTAAATTAAATATTAACAATGTAAACAATAATCCCTATTATATCCAATATATTAGAATATATATATATATATATATATATATATATATATATATATATATATATATATATATATATATATATATATATGTATATATATATATATATATATATATATATGTGTTTATCAAAGGGTATCTGGCCAAATGCACTTAAATGCTCTGAAATATTGCCGATTTTTAAATCTGGTGATAAACACCATATGACTAATTATAGACCGTTATCACTTATTTCTAATATTGCGAAAATGTTTGAAATATTATTCATGTGAGATTGTACTCTTTTGTTATAGATTGTAACATTATTAGTTGTCATCAGTATGGTTTCATGAAAAATAAAGGTACAAAGGATGTTTTAGCATTGATCACTGACTGTATATATACTAATATAGACATCCGTAATCCGACAGTTTTTGCTTTTCTATACCTAGCCAAAGCTTTCGACACAGTGAACCATAAAATATGGCTTAATAAATTATATAAATATGGTGTTAGAGGAGTAGTTCATGACCTAATTAAAAATTATTTAACAGATAGATTTCAGGTAGTCAAAATTAAGGATGTTAAAAGTAACAAATGTAAAATTAAAATTGATGTACCACAAGGAACTGTCTTAGGACCCTACTTTTTATTGTATACATCAATGATATGTTTAAAATACTACCTTTAAATAGAATTGCAGCTTTTGCTGATGACACAGTAGTTAAAGGTATAGGTAAAACATGGTCTGAAGCACAATCCAATATATTTTCATACCTAGACAAAATAGGTATGTGGTTACAAAATGATTATTTAACATTTATTGTGGATAAAACAACATACATGACTTTTGGCTGTTACAGAGACCGTGTACCGGAATTTTTTGAGTTATCTATTTATAATGAGAAAATTAAGAGTCAATAGTAAATATTTAGGGTTAATGTTTGAGGGTTAATGTCACATGAAGTGGAATATCCATATATTAAATCTTATAAGTAAAACCAGATATTTTTTGTTTATGTTTCATAAATTAAAAAAAAAATAATGAGCAAGCAATCAATGAAGATTATATACCATTCTCTTTTTGAGAATATTGTGAATTATGGAATTATTGCTTGGGGGAGAGGTTACAAAACCAACACTAGGCAAACTAAGGCAAACGTGTTCTAGGATTTAGAGATACATTTATACTCCAGTCGTTGTGTTATCACTACAATAGTTGTAAATATGCGTATGAAAACTATAAAGGGAAGTCTAGAAATAGAAGTATTCCTTTACCCAAAGTCAGTAAATCTATAGCATTTAAAAACTCTTCGATTGTAGCAATAAAACACTTCAATACACTACCTGATACTCTAAAAAGAATACCGAATAATAATAACAAAACAGTTAGAATAAAACTGAGAAATTGGCTTGCAAATACTTCCTTTTCTTAGACTTTTTGTTCTCTTACAAATACATTATTTTGTTATCTCAAATCTCTTTCAATATTTTGTTTTCTTAGTTTACTTTTTAATACTCTAATCTTAGAGTCCTCTTATACCTTATTATGTTTATTGCTTATGTTTTTGTATTTTATTTATACCTACTTCTTGAATGATATCGACAAAGTTTAATTATGTGAATAAATTACTTATCAGGTCTATGTACAGGTGTAACTCACCTCTATAGGTACCTCCTTATGTATTGTACTATGAATTATGTAAGTGTGTATGTATCCTGATAATAATAAATACAATAAATAGATAAAATAAAATTTGATTAAATTTGAACAATTTTGAAGGCGCTTGATAAAGTTTTTAACCTGCCTATAGAAATAAAAGTTACACGACTGGCAAATTGGAGAACATTTCGGGGGTATGACTTTAACCAGTAAACAGCCAAATAACATTGGAAATTTAATAAAAATGCATGCAAATACACCTATTTATTCATTATATTACCTTTGAATTGTTATTTATTAGAAAAAATATGACCATCGTTAAAAAAAAGAAACCGATGTGTAGGACTAGATCCTCCGATCCAGCAATTACAAAGTATGGACTTCCACTCGGCCAACGACATCTTATACACGTTGTCGCAACGCAAATGTATATAATCGACGCGGAAAATTTCGAAGAAAGAAAATTATAATTTTATTTTATCTTATAATTATATTTATTTATTTTATAAGTCATAAGTGAATTAGAACGTAGTAATTTCTTAATTCGATACTTGTAATATTGAAATTTCACAAAGTAATTTCTCCCAATAATATATGTGATCTTTTTAATTCCAAACTTATTATCTGTTGTTAATAGAAAACTACTTTTGAAGTAAAACTACTTATAGCGCAACTTGGGAGTAGCTTAGACCCTCTTCCTGGCGGAATTAACGTTAAGTAAAGTATATGCTCTGCTAAAGCAGTTTACACATGTGTTTTTGACTATTTCAAATTTTCTTAAAAGATATGTAAAAAAATATTATTATGTTTTCATAAATGTCATTTTTTGGAGAGAAACTGAAATTTTTTCAGTTTTTTTTTTGAGAGAAACAGTAAATTTAAAACTAACAATTATTATTATTATTTTTTTTAATTTCATAAAAATATATTGTAGAATAAAATAATACAGATACATCTATATAAAACAACTAATAAAAACAAATGTAAGGAAAGGTTTTTAATTACTCACTGTAATTTATATTACCAATAAATAAAAGTCAATTTTAGACACAATTATTTTAAGTGTCATGTTTTTAGTAATACGTTCCACAGCACCAAAGAAATTTTTCTACAGCTGCGCGTAAAGGTTCCACTTTCATTTTTTAAAGAATATTAAAGATATTAACAAGATAATATAATAGTACCTAACCAATGATCATAATACCAATTAATGTACACAAACTTGCTCCGTAATATACGCGTGATAAATAAACAAGGAGCAAGAATTGTTTAAGCCCAAACATTATGATATTCCACTAACGGTTATCTAATTCCCGGTGTCTGGAAAGTTGATCGAAAGCAATTTGTTCAAAACTAATTTGTTCGAAAGAAAAATGTTCGAATGGAATTTTTTGCCAATTGGAAATTTGTTCGAATGAAAATTTATTGCAAAAAAGTAGACATTTGATATATCAAATATTTTATTAAATCACTGATATAACACGATATTTAGTATATTAAATATTTTATTAAATCACTGAAAGAACAAATATGAACAATTTTAAAGGCGCTTGATAAAGTTTTTAACAGTTACACGGCTGGCAAATTGGAGTACATTTCGGGTATATGACTTTAACCAGTAAACAACCGAATAATATTGGAAATTCAATCAAAATGCATGCAAATGCACCTATTTATTCATTATATTACCTTTGAATTGTTATTTTTAAGAAAAAATATGACCATTGTTGAAAAAAGAAAACGATGTATAGGACTAGATCCTCCGATCCAGCAATTACAAAGCTTGGACTTCCACTCGACCAACGACATCTTATACACGTTAACGCAACGCAAATGTATATAATCGACACGGAAAATTTCGAAGAAAATTGCAATTTTCTCGAAAATGCCGAAATACATTTAAACTTGCACATTATGGCGTCCTAATGAATGGACTACTAAAAGTGTACAATGTTTGAAGAAAATCCGAGATCCAGACGTCGGAAGTTCCCCTTGTCAGTTGAATTTTGTACAGGTGCAAGCTACACTAATTACGATGGGATTAGGGGTATACTCTTTTTTCTAATAATTGTAGTAAAAACATAATTTTAAAACTTAATGAAACGAATTAAAATAAATGATAATAAGAGATTGTTTTGCATTCGAAAATTATTATAGCACATAACAAGTACCTTCAAACTCTATTTAAAAATGTAAACTCTATTTATATATTTTATTTATTTAATTTTACATTTTTCTTATTGTTTAATAAATAGATAAGAAACGTACGAAGGAATATTCCAACTAATTTCCATTCGAATAAAATTCTTTCGAAGTTTCTTTATTACAAATTACATGCCAACAATTTTCCTGGAACCCCAAATCCCGGATTAGGCGACCAAGATTCCACAGAAACAAGATTAGTAAACCAAGTATGATGTTTAGCAAACATTTGATCTATTTAATAACTGTTTTTCCTTTCAGTTAACTGGTTCTCCATAAATTAAAGATATTCTAACAAACGAATATCAAACTGAAACTGTAATTTGTAATATTTTCTAAACTGCCCAATTAGTCGTAAATAACCTTGCGGAATCTATTATAAATACAACAAGTTTTAGTCTGATCTATAAGAATATTGTAACTGCTACATAACTTTTTAGTTTTGTATAGTCCTGCCTATACATTTTGACTTAAATCCAATCAAATAATTAATTCGCCTCTAAGTAACAATATTACTGTAGGTTAAGTCTAGTTTACAAGAAATGTGTAAGAAGAAACAAGAAGCATAAGGCTATACCGACATTTAAACTTATATTTAAAAAATATGATTAAACTCTTGAAGGCCGTATAATGCCTGGGCTAGTAGCAGATTTTTGCTAGGCATGCATGCGAAAGCTGAATATAACGGGATATTGGCAATGTCATTGATGATGTCATTTTGACATGTAGAAGCGAAGACGCGCTAAAGGAAGCACTATTGATGCTGGACGATGAAACGCAAAAAAGGGGATTGAAAATAAATTAGGTAAAAACTAAATACATGCAAGTTGGAAGAGAACATCAAGATAACAATGACCTTAACTTGGGCGAGTATCGCTTTGAGCAGGTTGAAAGTTGTGTCTACTTGGGAACAGAAATCAACAGAACAAACGTAATAGCTAAAGAAACAAGCTCGAGAATACTTAGTGGAAACCGATACTACTACGGATACCAAAAACTGATGAAGTCCAAGTTATTGAGTCACAAAATCAATCTTCAAATATACCGAACACTCATAAGACCAGGAGTAACGCACGGATGCGAGGCTTGGACCCTAACCACCGCAAAGAAGGACGCGCTACACATCTTTGAAAGAAAGATCATCAGAAAGATCTAAGGACCGATCCTAAATGAGCATGGAATTTGGAGGATACGAATGGACCATGAACTAAGCAGGTTAATAAACGAAGCGGACATAGTGAGATATGTAAAAGCTCAAAGAACAGCATGGCTGGGACACCTGTACAGAATGCATGACGACAGACCAGCCAAGAAAACGTACAACTGGCGGCCAGTAGGAAGAAGGAAAAGAGGCAGGCCAATGAAAAGATGGGTGGAAGACGTGGAGGAAAGTCTTAGAAAGATGGGAGTAAGGGATTGGAGAGAGAAAGCCGGTGAAAGGACAGAGTGGAAGAAGATTGTTGTAGAGGCAAAAACCCACCGCGGGTTATAAAGCCAACAGAAGAAGAGGAAGTAGCAGATTTTTAACACTTCTCTTTAATGTCGTTTGGGATTTTCCATTTTTAATTGTGGGAGGTAATTTGTTATAGATTTCCTTGTTGTTCTGGTGTATAAGACATGCTACTTCCAATATATATATATATATATATATATATATATATATATATACATATATATATATATATATATATATATATATATATATATATATATATATATATATATATATACATATATATATATATATATATATATATAGAGAGAGAGAGAGAGATAGAGAGAGAGAGAGACTAGGTACCGTCAAGATACCTAGGTCACCAAAATATTGTCTGCATGATACACTCCTTTTTATTCCAATTATAGCTCTGATGATTTTGTATTATCAGTAATGGTTTTATCTGCGTAGAAGACTCCCAAATGGCTATGCCATAGGAAATGATAGATTCCACTTCCGCAAAATAGAATGTTAAGAGGTCATCCCTCGATAAAATGTCTTTTATGCATCTTATTTGATATACCCTTTCGTTAAGGGTTGCACAAATCTTTTTGATAGTGTGATTCTATTTGAGATGTTCTTCTATGTAGATCCTCAAAAAAACCATATATACATATTTTAATGTCTTCTTCATATTTGCTTCTTTCAGTTTGAAATGTTATATATTCTGTTTTTTCCTTGTTTAAGTAAAACCAATTTTTGGCTTCAAACCAATTCATTGTTTTATGAATAAGGTTTTTTTCATTATCCGAACTACAGCTTTCGGATATAATAAACATCGAATCGTCTGCATATAGAGTGCACTGACCTCCGTTGATGTAGGTATCTAAATCGGCGATGTAAAGTAAAAAAAGTTGCCAAAACACTGCCTTGAGGAACACATATATTTGTTTCAACAGTTCTGGGTTGGGCTGAGCTGTTTCCGTGTTTAACTAAAACGAATTGGGTCGGTTTATCAGAAAGGATTTTAACCACATACCTGCTTTCCCTCGTATGCCGTAGGTATATAACTTATCTAGGAGACGGTCGTATGGTACACAATCAAACGACTTTGATAGATCGCAAAAAATTCCAATAGGATGTCTTCTATGATCTACCTCACGCATGATTTTGTTGGCGACTTCCAAATTAGCCGATTTAGTTGATTTTCCCTTGCGAAAACCATGCTGCTGGTGCGCAATAAGTTTGTTTGCACATGTATCCACAAAAGTATAAAAAATAATTTTTGAGAATACTGATACCAGCGCAATGGGCCTGTAGTTATTTCCATCCGTTATGTTTCCTTTTTTGTAAATGGGGATAATTCGAGATGTTTTTAGTATCGTGGGAAACTTCTCCAATTCCAAAGATGTATTTACAATATGTAAAATTGGGTCTACTAGCTTATGACGAAAGTCCTAAATGATGTTACACGGCAAGTTGTCTGGACCCCAGGATGATTTATTTTTCAGAGATTCAATGATTGACAAAAGCTCCATTTTCGTGAATTCCCGTACATATATTGTGTCAACATTAAGTTTTATATGTTGATTCGAGATTTTAGTCGGTGGAATATTTTGTACAATTAGTTCTGGGATCCTCTTGAAAAAGACGTTAAATATATCAGCTATAGAGTCGAGTTCCCTTACTATCCCATTTGTTCCCATTAATTCTGGTTTATCCCGTATGTCAGTATAGTTTGTTTGTTCTTTTATAATTCTCCAAAGGACTTTTTGTTTGTTTGTAGCTGATTGCAGTTTTTTTTCTGAAGAAATTTGGTTTCGTGTCTGTTAAGAGCTTTTTATGTGTTTTCTTCAATTGTATATATGCCTCTCGTACTATTGGATTTTTTTTTTGTAAGATTATATTATCTCTTAGTTTTGAGGATGATGTTTTCACGGCTTCATTAATCCAAAGTTTGTTCCTTATGCTTATAGAAACCGTGGGGGAGCGGGTATAGAAGTGATGTTGGATGGTGTTAATCAAACAGATTATTTTATCATTTATGTCCTGCTTGTTGAAGGTATCGTGCCATGTTTCATTTGATAATTCCCTCGCAAATTGTGTCTTTTTCTCCTGTGTAAAATTTCTAATTTGATGGTATTTTTTTATTGGTTTCCCCATGCCACCGCTTAGCAATATTAATATATGGTCAGGTAGATCTGAGTCTTCCAGTGTCGTCTAAAATCGAGCATTGGTTTTGGTAAAACTCTATACAGACTCTTGCCTATACAGGTTATGTTAGGTTAGGACTCCATATTTTGCGAATATGAACATCAGAAAAAATAGATATGCGAAAATAATATTAGGTAAATAAACAAAAAAAATATTTATTTCTTAATATCTTTTCTTTCTAATTTTTATTAGAAAACTTTTTTGAACATGTATTGAACATTTAATAAGGTTATAAAGGTTATTATATTGAACATTTAATAATAACCTCTTTTTCATGTTCGTGCCTCCATCCCGAACTACACATTTTACTTTTTCTTTGGATATTTCCAATGGTGGCAACATACCTACAAAAGCTTTCGAGCAATGTTTCCTCCGGTATGGCGGCTGTCATGGAACACATTTGCCTTTAACGCTATCATTTTTCTTTAGAATTCATTTGTAATGGAATGGCAAGTAAGACTCAGTAGTGAAACGCTAGAATAAAAATCTGACCAGATGTCACTAGTAAATGACTATTTGCAAGGGACTTCAGTAATTCTTGGTTCTTCTGGGTCACTTTGCCATATTATTCATAGCAGATGAAAGAAGAATAATACTGACCAGACTTTAAATTATACGATGGGCATATGTGGTCCACTAGTCTTGCAAATCCAACAGTTTCCATGAAACTAAATGGCAAGTCTTTCAACGCAATCATTTCACTTATTGATTTATCAACTGCCAAGGACATTACATTTATTATCCCACTGTTTTGGTTTTTTTCGACACATCCTTTTGACATCTATTTAGTGCCAGTTTTGTATTTTCATACTTTATTAATTGCATTTTCGAATTCTTGTAATTCAGCAAACTCGGTTTTATACATTGACTTCAAATGATTGCCGTTGTAGTTCTTCCTTTTCGAGAATATTTATTGTTACAGATCTTGCATCTATCTCGTTGAGCGTAGCAAAGCATGAAATAAGTACATATTTAAGTAGAAGTAGAAAATGATTTACTCATTTTAACAAATCACTTATCACACTCTAACGTCGTTAGTTGAGCTGATATTCACGAAACATTATCAATCACAAATATCGGCGACAGATATTGGCATCCGCATTCGCTTTCGTGGGGGTTCCCAAAATATCGATACACCATTATATATATATATATATATATATATATATATATATATATATATATATATATTAAGTAATTAGTAAAATCTTGTTCTTATTCTTCTGTGTAGGCACTACGTGCCTGCTTCTGTAAGTTTCTCCTCAGTCCTTCGGCTTTTGCGATTTGGAAGTCCAGGAGTATGTCCATCTCTTCGGTGGTTTTCCAGGGGGTCTCGTTCTATTGGGTTTTCGTGTCATGGCCCAGTTAGCGATTCGGTGTGGCGCCATGCGTTCCGCGTGATCCCGCCATTATCTTCGACGGGTTCTTGCCCAGCGCACGACGTCCTGGATTTCTAGATATTTCTTAGAGCTCGTAACATGGTCTCTTAATGTGACTCCTCTCATTGCTCTCAGGGTCCGCATTTCGGTCGTTATCAGCGCTTGTTTAGTGGCTGATGTGTCGGCCACTGATGTGTCGGCTGTCTTGTATATTCGGATTTTACCTTCTTGCGATATGTGTTCCAGATTATGTTATTTAGTGCACTAGATATTCGTCTAGCCTTGTTCTTTGTTGCTTTTATCTCTAGCTTGAGGTCTCTTTCGCTTGAGATCTCTACTCCAAGGTAGGTACAGCACATCACCTGCTCTATCACCTTGCTGTCGTGTTGTAATTTGTATCTGGTTGCTGATCTGCTGGCTACCAATTTGAATCATAAGGGGACCCAGAATTCAAACATAATAATGTTTGTATCACATCATCCTTTAATGATGTGCGCGTTTTGATTACTGCTGTAGAGAATAATCTTTAAGCAGGTACTCATGTTGCCATTATGCTCTATAAACCCTTGGCAATTTTGGAAAGAGAGGGGAAAATTGTTTCATGAGACTTACATCACTATAATATCAAAAAACTTCTTCTTATAATATCATAAAAGAGAAGGTTTACTCTTTTTATTAGTACTCATCAAAATCAGATTCACAATGTTTTGAAGTTTTGGCTGAATTGTTGGATAGATTATCAATATGAATTCATTTTTTAAATGATTTACTCCCGTTCGGACGACTAACTTTTCGGATTCTCTCTCAAAATTTATATTATTTACATACTGTTTATAAACCTTATGGAAACATTGGACAGCCTCAATTTTCTTGTCAAATGTCTTGATTTTTTGTCGATAGACTGAAATTAAACAATGAACCCAAATTGATTTTCGATCATGTTTTAACATTTAATCTCTTGATGCTTGAAAAGCAATCAAAAGAGCTTCATTCAAGACAGTACGGTTTGGCTTATTATCTAATTCATAAACTATGGATTCAATTTCGGATATAAGTAAATTAAAGGCTTTAAAATGGATAGAATCGTTGCGACTGTTACTACGTGGTAATTCATACTTACATTGAATTGAAAAATCTCGGTCTCGTGTCGCTTTTACGAGAGGAGACGAGACCAGAAAAATGTTGTTCTCGTGTCAAGCCCTAGTTAGACTATAATTCTGTTAATATCTGATCTTGCCGAGTCTTTCTCACTCTTATGTTGTGCATTTCTGTAATCTTGTTCCAGCTTATAATTCAGCCGTTATCTTCTTCTTCTTCTTGTTTCGAATAGGCCTACTTTGGACCACGCTTGTTCAATTGTTGGGTTTTGATCTTTGCCCAGTATTGTCGCATCTTCTGCCGGTGTAACTCCTTTCTCTCTTCTGTACAGGGGGTACCTTTACTTCGGGGTTTTTCCTGAAATTCACGTACTTCCTCCAGGGTGCGTCTCACAGACTCTCTGTTTTGGAGATTTGTTATTCTCAGTTCTTTAATATCCTTCTCGGTTTTTGTCAACTAAGTGGTAAGTACCGTTTTGTTTTGCCTGAAGGTGGGACGGTTGGTTAGTCGGTTTGGAGGCAATCTTGCAACGTGGCCATAGAAAGCTACCCTTCTTTTCCTTGCACAGTCAGAGATCCTCTTGAATATGTTCGTAGAGCTCAGAGTTATGTCGCCTTCGGAATTTCCCATCTTACTTTACCGGGCCTAGGATATTCCTGAGGATTCTCCTCTCTCTGACTTCCAATTGCTCTACCACAGCGTTTCCCAAACCTGTTTGACCGCGGACCTAAAAAACCGTTTATCTTCGCACACCAAAATGAACACATTAATATAGTAGTTTATGATACAAAAGTCTTTCACACACGTGTATTGTAAATAAATAGTAGTTTATGATACAAGTGTGTGAAGAAGGGTTTTTGTGCATGAGTTGCGAAGTTTAAACCACGAGCCGAAGGCGAGCTTCACAAGTATAAGTTGTGAGAAAAGGCATAAAACAATGTATCACTTTTTCGCTTAAGCTTGGATACTCCTTTTGACAATGCAACCAAAAATTTATTAGTTTTTTTAAGACTTTTTTTAAGATTACTTCATCATCAACTTCTTCACTAAGAATAATTATCATTTCTTCCTATTCAATTTCAACGGAAAAAGGATCTTAAAAATAAAGCAAAAATGTTCTTGAATTGAAACTGATAGTGGTTTTAAATGTAAATCTTCATCATTATAGTTTGCATGTGTTTTAATATTTTAATTTATGTAATGTTTTAAAAGATTTAATATCTCCTTTTGAAAGTCATTTCCACAGGTCATTTTTTAATTATTGCAACGACTTTTTCCGATACTTAAAATATTGAAACCATAGCCTTGCAAATATAAATTTAACTCATTGAATGTAGCAAATATGTCGCTTAAATAAGTTACTTTTATTACCGTTATAAACTCGAAATTGTGGATTCTATCCTTAAATGGTAAAATAGCATCATTTTACATGGGTGTTTATTCAGAAATACCAAAGCTTTGCCTTCTAGCTCAAACAGTCCTTAATGTTAATCCTTTTGAAATCCATCGTGAATTGTAATACAAAGATTGCAGAAGTGTTTATGATCAGTCATCATTTCCTTGCTGTGAAAAGTCTGCTATTTAATGGATGAGATTTTGTGTAGATTATAAACTTAACACATTATGTCATGCCATGTTTAAATTTATAGTCATGCGTATTTCCGCCAAAGCTGGTCTATGGGTTCTACCGTGCACCCATACACAATTAATGGCTAATTCTTGAATTTGTTTAAACAAAGGTTTGTAGGAACACTACAACAAGTGGATCACGTTCAACGCCTACATTTACAAAAAGTCGAAATTCCTTCGATCTGCGTGTACAACATCGGTCAGGGTATCGTTTCCCTGCTGACTCAAGATGAATACTACTTTGTGACTTTCCCCAATGGTTACGGCAGGTGCGTCCTGACTGTGGCATGGATCAAACTCGGCGGGCCGGGGACGATCACCTGCCCGAAGACTATTACAGTTACAATGAGATCGATACGAAATCTTAGGAAACCGTTCTACGACAACAAGAAGCACAAAATCATCGCGGACGTGTTCGCATCCAGTGACTCATGGAAGCCAAATGGAAAGATAAAGATGTTGATTAGTTTATTGATGTCAAGAAGCCGAGGATTGTGAAGAAATATGTGTTGTCGATAAGTTAGCAGAGCAAAAACGAATCGAGGCGGTTGTGGAAGGACTGGACGGCAGGGTTGGAGTATAACGTTGGAGTATATCAAATAGAGAAGGCTAAAGCCGATTTGGAGCATTTGCAGAGGGAGGAGACCAAGGACAGGAAATCTATTAATGTTAATTGGGAAACTAAATTATTTTCAAAAACTACTGATGAGAACTGGTAGTTCATAATACCACTGCAAGAAAGATTGACGAAATCATCGAAAAGCTGAACGAGGACGAGCCTTGTCTTACCTGTGAATTCGGTTTTTTTTGGAACTGTAAAAGTTAGTTATCAATCCTATTGTCTCTTTTGAACAATTCTATTTTCAGAATCATTATAGCGAACTGTGATAAAAATAAAAACACAAACAAACAATACCCGTGACCGAACAGTGGTAAGCTTAAAAATCTCATCTCAGGTCGTTCTGCTGCGGTAGTCTTTTACAAAACAAAACATTTTCTCGTCTTCGTCCATGTATTTACTAAAACACATTAGATTTGTACTATCCTCGATATCAATGCTTTCATCTATTTGCAAGAACACAAACATTTTTTTTTTATCTTTAGCAACTAGTTCTTCTTCTAAATGTTTCATGCAATCGTCAATTCCCCGTTTAACTGTATTATTTGAGGATGGTATCGCCAAATATAAACTTTTTTCCTTTATTCCGCATAAATTATTTCCGACAGTTTTTAAAGCGGGAAGAATTATTTTTTCTCCACCATTATGAAGATACCCACTATGTCTTAGCTGTCAATTTTTATTTTGCGACCCGGCAAAATTTTTCTGCGAACCGGTGCCGGGTCGCGACCCACACTTTGGGAAACGGTGCTTTACCAGACCTCTTCAGTTCAAGGAAAGACACTCCATGGCATACAGGGCTTGTCTAGGTATTATTTTATGACGTCTGAATCTAATCTGGTCTTGGCTAGTCTAAACTTCTTCATTTTAGTCTTATGCAGTCTTGTTTTCCGCAGTCTGAGACGAAGAATGCTCACATGTAGGACCGACTTCTTTTACGAAGTTTATAGCAAAGGTTCGAAGAATAGTGACAACATAACAGCTTCACACGGACATTGTGACTATTATTGACATGTATTATATAGCCCGGTGTGGTCTTGTCTGCTTTTGTCTAGTCTTGCTTTTCTTGCTTGGTTTTCTCTGGTCTTGTCCGATTTTGTCAGGTTTGTCTAGTCCTGTCTTGTTTTGACGGGTCTTGCCTTATCTGCTCTTGTGTAATCTTATCTGATATTTTCTAGTCTTGTCTGTTCTTGAAATTAGACAAACTCAACTATTAAGGCAACCCAGTAAAAAGTAATTAACTTTTTGGTTTTATTTTTGTGGAACCTAGTATATAGATCAAATCTAATCGATTGCGCTGGTTAAACGGATACATGCTTGGAAAAATTACGTAATTTTAAATCCAACTATCAATCAATCAACTGTGAAAAGTAATCGTAAATAAATTGAAGCGTAATAAAAATGTTAAAACTGGATAACCTCAATTAGATATTTGTTAAAAATCTTTGTTTATTGGTCATTTCATATAATTTATTGGAGTTCTGAAAATAAAAGTATACAGGCGACGTCCTATACATAATAAATGAATCTGTCGAAGAACTTGTATAAGAATATTATCGAATGAATAATGGATTTGTCGAGATGGAAACAGTTGTTTGATTATTATTTCTAGACTATTTTCACTAAAATTATCCGTTTTGTCTATATAACGTTTACAGATGCAAGTATGTATTTGAAATTATTTGTCCAAAATATTAGGCTATATTTGCTAAATTTATCGATTTATTATTTTGTTATGATTTCCTTCCACAAAAATTTGCAAAACATAAGCGATTTATTGTTTTCACTTCGTCCATATAATCTGACGACAAGGGTCTTGTTTTTACCCTCTTCCTCTATATATTATTTTCTCGAGATGTTTTCGATTTGGAAAAGGCGTACGGGATGAGGAATTACATATCGAATGGGATTTAATGCGGATGAATGAACCTCGACGAGGAAAAACTCATCCCATGAGGATTATATTAACGACGCGTCGGCTACCAAGATATATCAAGACTATATTAAATCATATCTTCTCATTTCGGAGAAGATGTGAATAAGAAAGCCAAAAACACATTGAACAAAATATAAGCTAGTGTAGAATCCTTTATTAAACCATATGTATAGTGTTTATTAAAATTTTCTTGTTTATTTATTCTAGTATTTTTAGCCTTATATATTCTGTTTTTCTACTCTTGTTTTTTATTGTTTGTTGTTTTTTAAGTTATTGAATTGGATAGTATGTAATATTTACTTTTTTCCTTTGGTTTGATAAATTTTTAATCGACATGTTTCATGTGAAATTTCGTAACCTTTCATAATGCTGAAAGCGTTGAGTCTCATGAAAATTACTTACATGTTGACTTTCCTGACAGGATTTTGATAAATGGATTCTTCTGTGCCAGACAGTTGAGTAATTTCGGCCATCGAAAGACGGATGTTTGCAATGAACGACAAATTGAAGCTGCGCTCGGCTAATGCATCAACGAGAATAAATATTTTTTACTACTATATAGTCCAGTATAGTGGTTCTGTAGCATAGCTGCTACAAGACAAAAAATCTTGATTAACGCCTTAACATTAATACTTATAATAGGTGATTTGATTAATATGAGCCTGGCATACAAATCCTGGTTAGAGTTTTTTTTCTGAATGTCAAGAATTTTGTTTTCGTCTAGACCCGGATTAGTTTTCACAGTTCATGGAAATTATAATTGATTTTTCAAGCAAATCTATAGAAGAAGTCTAATAGTGGACCTGTCTGGTCTATTTTATATACTTTGATCTTTCCTTGTCTTATCCGGTTTTGTCTTGCCTGGTTTTGTCTGGCCTTCTCTGTTCTTGCCTAGTCTTATCTGATCTTGTCTGGTCTTGTATGGTCTTGTAGGGTCTTAACTGATCTTACCTGGTTTTGTCTGGTCCTGTCTGGTCTTCTCTGGTCCTGTCTGGTATCGTGTGGTCTTGTCTGGTCTCGTTTGGTCTTGTAATGTCATATCTGGTCTTGTCTCTCTTGTATGGTCCTGTCTGGCCTTGTCTGCTCTTATCTCGTCTTGTCTGGTTTTGTCGTCTTTTCTTGTCTTGTCTGGTCTTTTCTGCTCTTGTGTGGCCTTTTCTGGTTTTGTCTGGTTCTCTCTGCTATTATTTTTTTTATTTCTGCGTACGGCTCATCACAATATTGATAGAAAGACAAATAAAATATGACAGGATATATTCGATTGCATGGTCGATTGCGGTCAGGAACTCATAAAGTGTCTTCGGTAGGACCTCAAGGGGTGTTACTGGTTTCTCTTTATATATTTGTCTCTGGTCTTGCAGCTATGCAGTTGTTCTGAAGCTATGATCATAGCCAGGAGAACCATAGGATTGTCTGGTTACCAGTTGTTGCTAGTTCATTTAGTTCACGTTTTATGAAGTAAAACGCTATCCAGGGTGCACCACGTGTAGGCGAACTAACATAACACCCCTGTCTGGTCTACTCTTGTCTGGCCTTGTCTGGTCTTGCCTGAGTTTGTCTGCTATTGACTAGCCTTGTCTGGTCTTGTCTCTTCTTGTCTGGCCTTTCTGATGTTGTTTGGTCTAGTCTGGTATAGTAATAGGCCTACTTTGGACCACGCTTGTTCAACTGTTGGGCTTTGACCTTTGCCCAGTATTGTCGCATCTTCTGCCGGTGTAACTCCTTTCTCTCTTCTGTCCAGGGGGTACCTTTCCTTCGAGGTTTTCCTGAAATCCACGGACTTCCTTTACGATGCCTCTCACAGACTGTCTCTTTTTGAGATCTGTTATTCCCAGTTCTTTAATATCATTCTCGGTCTCTGTCAACCAAGTGGTACGAAGCTTCATGTTTTGCCAGAAGTTGAACAGACGGTTTTTCCAAACGGACTTACCGGTTTGGTGGCAGTCTTGCAATGTGGCCATAGAAAGCTACCCTTCTTTTCCTGAGCATCTCAATATGTTCATAGAGCTCAGAGTTATGCCGTCTTCGGAATTCCCCATCTTCCTTTACCGGGCCTAGGCTCTTCCTGAGGATTCTCCTCTCTCTGATTTCCAATTTCTCTACTAGACCCCTTCGGTTCAAGGAAAGACACTCCATGGCATATAGGGCTTCTGGTCGTAAGACTGATGTGTAGTGCTTAAGTTTCAGATTGCGTGGCAGGCATTTCTTATTGTAAGAGTTCTTAGTCAGCCGATAGGCTAGTTCTAACTTGCTGACTCTCTTGGATAATGATGCTCTTTATGATAAGTTGGGTTCAATCCATTCGCCGAGATACTTAAATTTCTCAGTCCTCTTGATGTTTCCCTGTTCTAGTAACATCTCTCTGTTTGCTTCTGTAATGTTGGTGAAGAATTCTGTTTTCTCCAGCGACACTTGAAGACCCGCTTTGGCAGCCTGTTTTCTGACAGTTTACCTGCATTGTTTCCATCTCAAGAGAATCAGCAAACAGTGCCATGTCATCTGGAAAGGCCAGGCAATCTACAACCAGTCCATCGTTCTTACGTCCCAGGTAGATACCACTCTGAGCACCCAAATTGTTCAGTCCTTGCGCCATTCTCTGAAAACTTTTTCAAGGACACAGTTGAAGAAAAGTGGGGAAAGGGAAAGTTTCTAGGATTAGTCTGCGGGTTTTGTTGTCCAGTGCTAGTTCCTGGAGTACTTTGTTAAGCGTTTCTCTATCGATGGAATCGTAGGTCTTCCTAAAATCAACAAAGGTGACGACCACCTTGCGGTTTCTCATCTTGGAGTATGCCAGTACAGTTTTAAGGTTGAGGATCTGTTCAACACAGGATCGTGTCTTCCTGAAGCCTCCCTGGTATTCTCCCAGTTGATTATCCAACTGATTTTCTGCCCTTGTTTGTAACGCCTTCGAGAGAATCTTGTATGTTATCGGGACGAGAGAAATTCCACGGTAGTTGTTTAGATTCGTAAAATCTCCCTTTTTGTGAAGCGGATGAATCAGAGCAGATTTCCAATCGGGTGGTAATTTCTCTGTTTCCCAGATGTCCTGGATGATCTCGATTAGCTTGCGCACGGCATTGTTTCCAGCACATTTCCACAGTTCAACAACGATAGAGTCCTCTCCAGCTGCCTTATTATTCTTAAGAAGTTGAATGATCTGGCCAACTTCTTCCAATGAAGGGGGAAGCGAGTCCGGGTTTGGTGTGGTTTGTTTATAGTCGAAGTCTTCGCTGAGTGAGTCACAGTTGATTAGATTTCTAAAGTACTGAGCCAAAAGGTGGCAGTTGTCTTTGTCGTTATAAGCCAGTTTGCCTTGTGAGTCTCTGAAGTGGAGGCTTGGCGGAGCGTGTTTTCTGAGTACCTGCTTAAAGGTTTCAAAGAAATTTCTGGAATTATTCTTAGCAAAGCTCTCTTCGATTTGGGTTAGTTGGTTTTGTGTGAAGGTTCGTTTGGTTCCTCGTATTATCTTGGCTGTAACCTTTCTTTGTTCCAAAAATTTATGCTAATTTTCCATGGTCTTTTTAGAATTCCACTTCAGCCAAGCTATCTGTCTTTGGGCTATTGCATTGTCACAGTCTTCAGTCCACCACGGATGCTTCCTTCTTCTGGCGAGAGGGGCGAGTTCATTGGCCGCCTTTACAAGAGTCTCCTTCAGTTGGTCCCAGTTGTTTTTATTTCTGTGTTGTTCAGTCTCTGACTTAGTTCTTGACTGTTCTTGTGTCGCTCGACGTCAAATTTTACCATTTTGGAGGTTCTGTGTAATCTAGTGTTTCTAGGCTGGAGTCTTATTTTGATCTGGAATTCACCCAGGTGGGTATTAGGTTAAATCCAAGTCTTCTACTACCTTGGCAAGTGTTTGAAGGCTGTAGACTTCATAATCAACCCAAAAGTCCTACACAGATCCACCAATCGTTCTCCGTTGTGGTTGGTTCGCTTATGCGCCGGATAATTGCCAACTATGTTTCTGTATTTTTTCTCTCTTCCCAATTGAGCATTGAAGTAACCAAGCAGTATAAAGGTGTGCCTCTCTGGAAGTTTAGAGATTATATCTTCTAAGTCTTCCCAGAATTTATCAGCTCTGTCTGGATTATGTCTGTTGTCCTGGTTGATTGGGGCATGTACATTTACTATACTGTAGCCCTTGTTTGCGCATTTGAGAGAGAGGATGGATACACGACTACTCGGGGAGGTAAAGTCGGTGACTGAATCCAGTATCCTGTGACTGATTATAAATCCTGTACCTAAGTGGGGTTCTGGGGTTCAATGTTCTTCATTACCCGCTGACCCACTTTTCCTTTGAGGATTCTGTAGCCTTGGGTCTCGAAGGCATATTCGTCAGTAAATCTGGTCTCCTGTACTGCTGTCAGTATTATGTTGTGTCGTGTTAGTGAATCAGTAAAATGTTTCAGTTTACCCACTTTTAGCAGTGAGTTGGCATTAAATGTTGAGAAGAAGCTTTGCCGTCTTGGTCTGAGTTTACGTCCGGTGATTTCAGGATGCTCCGACTCATCCTTAAAGCATGTTGGTGCGGACTCCCCAGTATCCGAAGGTCCGCTAACGTCACCATAGGTGACGGTGGATTGGTTACCACCTGGGGTAGTGCATTTAGCGAGATTTTCCTTCATGCTCAGTTGAAGAATATTCTTCATGGGATAGTGGCGAGCCATTGTCCAAGATACTACCCAAGTTTTAGCTTGGGAGGCTTATTATTCGGGGTTGTCACCCCTAGACAGGTCGCCTTCACTACGGCTAAGGAGTCCTGTCCACCCCACTCTTCCCAGGTACTAGGCTCCGTGCCATTGTTTACCACAGATGTTCAAGGGGTAGGTATTATTATATTACTAGGTCCAGATCTGTTTTAGATTTGTTTGTTTATTCATAATTTCTAGTAGGTTTCTTTTATCAAATGTCAAATTAATTAAACGTCAAATTTAGAAATTCATTTCAAAATCGGAATCACTAATTCACTTTGTTTTTACACAATTTTTTTACACTAACACCAATCCAATGTTAACTAATTGTTTTTCACTATAAACTTGTCTCCCTATGAACTTTAAACCACTCAAAATACACAATTTCCGCGAGCAAATTTTTGCACGTCTAACTTGTTCGGCGGTTGCCTAGCACCGGTAGGGTCTTGTCTGTTGTTGGTTGATCTTATATGGTTTTGTATGATCTTTTCTGGTTTTGTCTGGTATTGTCTGGCTTTATCTGCCCTTGACTGGACTTGTCTGGTCCTGCCTGGTCTTGTCTGGTCTTATCTGGTCTTCTCTGGTCTTTTATGGCCTTGTCTGGTCATGTCTGGTCTTATCTGATCTGGTCTGGTTTTGTCTGGTATTTTTCAGTACTGTCCCTTCTAATTTTGTCTGGTCCTGTCTGGTCTTGTCTGGTCCTATCTAGGCCTGTCTGGTCCTGTCTAGTTTTGTCTGGTCATGTTTGGTCCTGTCTGGTGTTGTCTGTTCTTATCTGATCTTGTGTGGTCCTGTCTGGTCCTGTCTGTTCTTCTGTGGTCTTCGCAGGTGTTCGTTGGTCTTCTCAGGTCGTTTCTGGTCTTGTGTGACCGTCTCTTTTCTTTTTTGGTCTTATCGGTTGTTGTCTGGTCTTGTAAGGTCTTGTATGGACTTGTCTGGTCTCGTCTTGTTTCGTCTTTCCTGGTCTTGTTTGGTCTTGTTTAGACTTGTCTGGTATTGTCTGGTCTTGTCTGGCCTAGTCTGGTCTTGTGTGGTCTTCTCTAGTCTTGTTTGATCTTGTCTGGTATTGTCTGGTCTTGTCAAGTTGTCTGGTCTTGTCTGGCCAAGTCTGGCCTTGTTTAGTCTTATCTTGCCTGGTCTTGTCTGGTCTTTTCTGGTCTTGTCCAACCTTTTCTGGTCGATTTTATGTAGGTAGTTGATGTAATTGTATTTTGTGTCGGTACACTTAATTGTGTTAGTCTTGTCTAGTCTAATGT
The DNA here is from genome assembly GCA_944588485.1 of Phosphuga atrata. Taxonomy (NCBI): domain Eukaryota; kingdom Metazoa; phylum Arthropoda; class Insecta; order Coleoptera; family Silphidae; genus Phosphuga; species Phosphuga atrata. Next base: position 30,539,991 of record OX155901.1, on the reverse strand, counting down.
TGACTATCTACGCATTTATAATAAACTTTGAAAATACACTATTAGCTATCTATTTAGGATTTGTTTTCATCTATGTCTTTCTAATGTAATTGATGTAATTGTAATTTATGTATCTACGCCTATTTGTATTAAACTAGTCCAACCTTTCTGCTGTTCTGTTGATTTGTATATTTATTCATATGTGTAGCCTTGTCCGCCTATATTTGTAATTCGTGTCTGCGTAGAGGTGCCTATTAAATCTTTTGTTCCTAATAACGTCTCCGTTTCTACATAGGTAGTACAACAGAGAAATATATTAGTGTCCCGTATGCATTTTAATAAAAGTTGGAAGAGCACCTTGGGGATGAATTTTTGATTCCCCCATAGGATAATTGAGGAACACGGAGCAACAAACACCAGCTACATGGAAAGATAAAAGGAATAACGCGACAATATCTAACAAAGGCATTAACAGAATTTTGTTCCATTATTTCACATTTGATAAAAAATTAGTTTTTAAAAGCCTCTTGCTTTGTAAAAATGCAAATCATTAAAGAGAATCTTATATACTTGAGACTACATAAAATAAGGCAATTATTTTTAAATTAAAAAAATAAAACCATATAATTAACCAAATAGATCTTTTATTGATTCAATGATTGAAATTGAATATTGATTGAAGACTGAATAGGTAAATTAGATCTACATAATATTAATGAAAAGTGCTAACTCAAAACAGATAAAATAGTACATAAATAGTCAATAAAATAAATACAATACAAATAATTTACTGTCTAAATGTCTACTGTCTAAATGACTTTTATACATAGAGAAGTTTCAAATTCAAATTATTTATTAATCCTGATAAATTGCCCTCTCTAAACACAATTCATTGTTTCCAATAAAAATGATTATAACTTAATAAAGTTTATCTTCTATAGTCAGAGAAGGGTCTAATAGACTACCATTTATTTACTCTTGTTCGATTGCCCTGTGTAAACACAGTTAAATGTTTTAATGAATACTTTTTCCCTTCTGTTTTTATTGTTGCATATAAAAGATCTATAAATATCTACTCCAGACGATCTCCGTCATTATTTAAAAAGCTTTTGTGTTCTATTTGTTTTAAAGTCTAGACGTCAAGTAATATACGGTTAAAATATTCAATAGTTTCCAGTTTTTTAGTGTTATGGGCAGCAGCCCCACGAGCGAAAAGTATTATTAATATCTAATCAGCTAATCTGTATGCGCATCCAGTCTGTGCGTATTTTCAATACCCCCGTATAATAGAGCCCTTATCCGCGGAGGACTCTGCAGCGACCCTAAAGTTGGGGTTGTTGCGTTCGAGAGGCGCACTCGAAGGGAGAATTTATTAAAAAAATAATTACAGCACTTTAAAAATCCATGTCTGTGCTCAGTGATGTTTGGTTTTTGCTTGATTTTTTTTAAATTAAAATTTAATACATTTTTTTTAATAATTCGGTTTTGATCTAATAAAGTTTTATGGAAGGAAAACTTTGTCCGGTGCGTCTGTTTAACCACTCTGGTTTTGAATGTTTGATTTTTCCCTCGGTAATTTGTTTTTGGAACTAAGATTTGAAAATTAACACTATCCAGGCCGTGCAATGACAAAGGTGACAAACTGCAAATTTGGAAGTTTTCTGGTTTAAAATACAATTATGGCTAGTTTTTCCGAAAACTGTTCTTTGCTTGCAAACAGCAAATTTTTTTAATTAAAGTTTTTCCGAGGACCTTTCTTGTGTCTTTCCGAGGATCTTTTCGAAGAATTTTCTATAAAATCCTCCTCTGGTCAGGATTAAAATCTAAAATCCGACGTTTTGGTTTCGTGCAATGCAAAATTTTCGGAAAATTCTTTAGTTCTGCAGACCCGGTACAAAATGCAAGCTCTAGTTTTTCAAAAACTTGAGAGGAATCCAAAAACTTGAGAGGAAAGAATTTTCCATCTGATCCAATGAGGACAATTTCAAATGCGGTATCAATAAGTATCAATTTTTTCGAAAACATTGCGGAAACTCCAAATCTTCCAACAACTTCTTCAGTCTCAAAAGGTTTGGTCCATAAAACATAATATTCTGCTAGAAAATCAATGGAAAATTAAAATTCCAATGACTTCTTCTGAAACATAATGTAGGTAAAAATTTTTCCGAAATTCGAGGAAAATCTTCAAACTTCGTTCCTCATGGTCTAGTCCAAAACCCTAGTAACAGTTTCCTGAAAAATCGAGGAAAAACTCAATATTTTCCTTTTATTTACCAAAGATGGTTTTCCCAAGATTTTCAAAACAAAAAATTCTCATAACCCCAGCAAATCAAACCGATTTTCCAATTACGTACCATCAAAACATTTGCGGACGATGCGGAAAACTGCCAAAAGTTCTTCAGTCGCCTTTCTTTGGGGAAAGGTATAAAATAAAAAATAACGTACAGTTACGTCAATGGCTCCTTGGTCAATTCCAAAGACCTTGATACCTTGATTATAAATTAACGTACCTCTACGTCGTCAGCTACCATATTCGGGCTTCACACCAGAGTCTCGTTTCGGATCCCGTCTTCAATCTTTGACTCTGACACGGGCAGCCGTAACATTTTCTTTATAAATTTGAACTGCTCGTTCTGGGCTCTGGAAAGTTCGGGTTGCTCGGGTTCAAGTTTTTGAAGAAAATGTGATCAGTAACGAGAGTCTCGTGGGAAGCCTTATACCATAATTCAAATAAACAAAACGTATTAGTACGTCAAAGGGCTGCAGCGTGTTAAAAACGTTATAAATCGTATTCCAAAATAAAATGACATTTTTAATTTGTTATTTTTTATGGCAAAACCATTATTTTTTTTTAATTAGATTGTTTGCTGATATTAGTATTATAACATTGATTATCACTATTAGAACTTAGTATAATTAGAAATATAACATTGATATTGATATTTTCTTTTGTCTATCTTTTGTCTTTTTGTTTAAGGTTTGTTCAACACAATTTTGTCCTTTTGGCTTTGTCTATCAACTTTTGGGAAGCACAGTTTTGTCCATCAAGGTTTGTATATTACAATTTTGTCCGTTCTGTCCGTCTCAATATATTCAAGGGAAATAACACTTAAATTTTATTATCAATGACAGTTATCTTATTTTGCTAATTTTACATTAATTCTACTTACAATAAAATCATTGTGATTCATTATTGTTTATAATGTTCAAATTTTATTAATTTGATTAAACAATATTCAAATAACATTAATTAATACTTAAATTAACTAATATGTTATTAACCTCAACATATATACTTAAAAACTAAATACTTTACACATACTGGTTCTCCATTCAAAAAAATGATAATTGGGCCAAATTTTCTGCGCCGGCTTTCTGAAGTGTGTCACACAACATTCTTAAATCGCCTTAAAACTTTTACTGAAAATAGTCAATTTAAATTTCTTCCTCATCACACCGCTGCTTTCCTTCCACTTGGAAATGTTTGGACCTTCCATCGCCATTTCTCCTTTATCATTGGGATTTTCTTTAAATCTTTCCTTCACCATAACGATGACCCTATTCCATGTGATAGGCTTTTTCTTTAGGTTCTTCCACCAGAGTTTTGCTTTTCCATCGAGTAACTACTCCAAATATTGAATCGCTATACTAAGTCCTGTGTAGTTATCAACCGAATTTGGAAAAATATAATATTACATCGGACTTCCGTCGACATCGGATTACATCGGTAGATATGAAAGAGTTCTAGAGTACTCTGTGCAGAATTCCAATAGTTCTGCAGAATTTCGCTAAAAAAATGGAAAATACCAAAATTGAGCTAGGAACCACTTTTGAGAAAAACTGTGCGTTTTTTACATATTCCTACATATTCCAACTCGACCATAGTTCTGGAGTACTTCAACAATTTTGCAAAAAGTTCTTCAAAAATTGACATTTTGCAAAAAAATGACTTTTGAAAATTGCAAAAACAGTTCTTTTCGCGGAAATGAATAGCACCCTAAGTGTTCTATCAAAGATCCCTGTGTCGTTTTTTGATCAAAACCTTGGTTCAAAAGATATTTGAAATAATAAGCGTTAAACCCATTATTTTCAATGAGAATTTAAAAAGATTGCGCAACAGTTCCGTTTGCAGTTGCCGATAGAACTCTTAGGGTTCTATCAAAAATTTTTATATCTTTTTTCTGTAAATTAAAAAATTGGAAGCTATGCAAAAAAATAGACTACAACAATGCGACGAAGGAAAGAAGAAAAAAATCGCGCGACAGTTCTGTTAATAGTTCCCGGTAGAATTCTTAGAGTTCTATCGAAAATCTTTATAACATTTTTCTGTAAAATTTAAAATAGAAAATGTTGGAAAAATTGAGCTTCACTGATGTTCCGAAGTGAAGAGAAAAAACACGTGGAACAGTTCTATTTGCAGTTCCCAGTAGCACCCTTAGAGTTCCATCGAAAATGCTTATTACATTTTTGTGTAAAGTTAAAAATTGGAAAGATATGCGCAAAATTAGACTTCATCGATGCGACGAAGTAAAGATAGAAAAAAAAATTGCAACAGTTTTATTTGCCTCTCTTACTATTATATTACGTTAGAACTCTTAGAGTTCTATCGAAAATCGTAATAACATTTTTCTTTAAAGTTAAAAATTTGAAAGATATGCGAAAAATTAGACTTCACCGATGCAATGAAGCAAAGAGAAATAGTTCTATTTGCAGTTCCCAGTAGCACCCTTAGAGTTCCATCGAAAATGCTTATTACATTTTTGTGTAAAGTTAAAAATTGGAAAGATATGCGCAAAATTAGACTTCATCGATGCGACGAAGTAAAGAAAGAAAAAAAAATTGCAACAGTTTTATTTGCCTCTCTTACTATTATATTCCGATAGAACTCTTAGAGTTCTATCGAAAATCTTTATAACATTTTTCTTGAAAGTTAAAAATTTGAAAGATATGCGAAAAATTAGACTTCACCGATGCAATGAAGCAAAGAGAAAATATTCGCGCAATAGTTCTGTTTGCAGTTCCTGGTAGAACTCCTAGAGTTCTATCGAAAATTCTTATAACATTTTTCTGTAAAAATTACTATTAGAAAGATATGTCAGAAATTGGACTTATCCGATGCGACGAAGCAAAGAGAAAATAATCATGCAATAGTTCTGTTTGCAGTTCCTGGTAGAACTCTTAGAGTTCTATCGAAAATCTTCATAACATTTTTTTAGAATTTAATATTAGAAAGATGTGCGAGGAATTGGACTTCTCCGATGCGACGAAGCACAGAGAAAAAAAATCGCGCAATAGTTCTGATTGCAGTTATTGATAGAACTCTCAGAGTTCTAACGAAAATCCTAATAACATTTTTCTTTAAAGTTAAAAATTCGAAAGATATGCGAAAAATTAGACTTCACCGATGCGACGAAGCAAAGAGAATATAATCGCGCAATAGTTCTGTTTGCAGTTCCTGGTAGAACTCTTAGAGTTCTATCGAAAATCCTTATAACATTTTTCTTTAAAATTAAATATTAGAAGGATATGCGATGAATTAGACTTCTCCGATGCGACGATTCGTAGAGAAAAAAATCGCGCAATAGTTCTGATTTCAGTTCCTGGTAGAACTGTTAGAGTTTTTTTGAAAATCCTTATAACGTTTTTCTTTAAAGTTAAAAATTCGCAAGATATGCGAAAAATTATACTTTGCCGATGCGACGAAGCAAAGAGAAAATAATCGCGGAATAGTTCTGTTTGCAATTCGTTGTAGAACTCTTAGAGTTCTATCGAGAATCTCTATAACATTTTTCTTTAAAATCAAATATTAGAAAATTATGCCAAAAATTGTACTTCAATGATGCGACGTAGTGAAGGGAAAAAATATCGCGCAATAGTTCTGTTTGCAGTTCCCAGTAGAACTCTTAGAATTCTTTCGAAGACTATCGGACATTGTAATATGTTTCTATAAAGTCAAAAATGGGAGAGATATGCGAGAAATTAGACCTTACCCATGTGACGAAGTGAAAAAAAATCGCGCAATTGTTCTGTTTCTGTTTTTCTTTAAAATGGAATATTAAAAAGATATACGAAAGAGTTTTCACTAATGAAGTGAAAAGAGCGAAAAAATCGCGCAACCGTTCATTTTTCTCTCAAATATTCATAATTTTTTTAGGTAATTAGAAGCAAAATATAGATTCGAAACTTTCATCTCTGATTTATTCATAGCATTATCAAAGTTATAATTATACACACACATTTTGAACTTTTTTTTAATACAACTTCTCGCATATCTTTCTAATTCTTAATTTTAAAAATAAATGGGATTTATAGAAAAATAAATTATTATTTTGAAGAAAAAGGATTTTCGATAGAACACCAGTTCTGTATAGAAGTTCTAGCAGTAACAGAACTGTTGCGCGAGTTTTTCTTTCTTTTTGATTTCGTCGCATCGGTAAAGTCTATTTTTTCGCATATCTTTCGAATTTATAACTTTACACAAAAATGTTATAAGCATTTTCGATAGAACTCTAACAGTTCTACCGGGAACTGCAAACAGAGCTGTTGTGCGATTTTTTTCTCTTCATTTCTTCACATCGGGGAGGTCCAAATTCTCGCATCTTTATAATTTTTAATTTTACAGAAAAATGTTGTAGGGATTTTTCATAGAACTCTAAGAGTTCTACCGGGATCTGCAAACAGAACTGTTTCGCGATTTTTTTCTCTTTACTTCGTCGCGTCGGTAACGAAGTCCAACGGTAAAGTCCAATTTTTCGCAAAATTTTCTATTTTCATTTTACAGAAAAATGTTATAAGGATTTTCGACAGAACTCTAAGAGTTCTACAGGGAACTGCCAACAGAACAGTCGCGCGATTTTTTTTCACCTTCACTTCGTCGCATTGGTGAAGTCTAGTTTTTCGCAAATCTTTCCAATTTTTAACTTTACAGAAAAAAGTTATAAGGATTTTCGATTGAACTCCTAGATTTCTATCGGAAACTGCAAACAGAACTGCTCCGCGATTTTTTTTTAATTTCCATTCAAAATAATGAGGGTGCCTTTTATTGCAAATATCTTTTGAACTAAGGTCTTTATCAAAAAATGATAAACAGATCTTCGATAGGACTCTTAGGCTTTTATTCTGATCCGCAAATAGAACTGTTTTTACCATTTTCAAAATTCTTTTTTTTTTAAATGTCAATTTTTGCAGAACTTTTTGTAAAATTGATCAAGTACTCCAGAACTATGGTCGAGGTACAGGAATGTGTAAAAAACGCACAGTTTTTCTCAAAAGTGGTTGCCAGCTCAATTTTCGTATTTTCCATTTTTTTCGCGAAATTCTGCAGAACTATTGAAATTTTGCACAAAGTACTCTAGAACTATTTCATATCTGCCGGGAACTCCGATATAATATTATATTTTTGCAAATTCGGTTGCTAACTTCACAGGACTACTATACTATCCGGGATGCCGGATTATTTTATGATCTTATTTATGCAATAAAACGTTTGAAGAATCATAATGCTCGGTAAATTTTGGTGAACATTTCTGAGCTGTGGACTTTTTGGTTCTATGTGACTTAATTTCATCAACTCCATGATTTCTTCTGTTGGAACGTAACAGGTTTATTCATTTTAGAAATATTTGCCCGAAACTTTTCTATAATAGCTGTTAATATTTCTTGTAATTGCTTAAAAAATTAACTCAGTTTATAATTAAATTTATATATACATAATAAGACGAAATATAGCTTGAATATAAAATACTCAACCTGTTAGTTAATCTACAAAAATTAAGTGCTACTAGGACTTTGACAAATGTCATATTGAAACAACTACTTCCTTGGCTAATACCACGCAGGATATTGAATTACACAATAGACATTTGTTTTTTATTACTAGTACTACTAAATAAATAACATTAAGATTACTTTCTACATAAATTAGGCGACTTAAGCCATCTGCAGACGCGTTTCGAGGTTTACCTCTCATCAGTGCAGCTTGCTTTTATTTAATTAACAATTAAAAAATAATTAAACACACATACTTGGTCTTTTTCTAAATTAAGAGGTTAGGTCTAATTTTATAATTGTTCGCTGTGTATAAAGGGTTGCGGCCAAAACCTATTGACGGTTTAAGTAATAATTGGAAATTATAGGATAAATTTATGTAGAAAGTAATCTTAATGTTATTTTACTAGTAGTACTAGTAATAACAAACAAATGTCTGTAGTGTAATTCAATATCATGCGTTGTATTAGACAGGGAATTAGTTGTGTCAATATGACATTGTCTAAAGTGACCACATTTTCATTGAGACAAAGCGGGACAAAGCGTAATGAAATGAGAATTATAATTTCGTTATGAAAGCAGACCAATAATGTAATGTATATATTCATATACATGTCTATAAATACACAAAAATGTATTTATTATTAATTATTGGTAACCATAAAAATATTTTAAAAAACAATAATTTGAATATAAAATTTGAAAAAAAATACTATGTGAATTTCCATATTTCAAGAAAATGATTAAGAAATTACCATGTTCTCTAATTCACTCATACTTATATTCACTCATAACTACATTTACATAGTATTTTTTTTAATTTTTTTTCTTGCAATAATTTGAACATTATGATTTTTAATTAATGTAAATTTTTTATTTAAAAAGAATATAATTTTCTTTGACGCTCATATTTTTGATCCTAGTGAATACTGCAATAAATTCGGATCATTTAATAAAATCTCGTGAAATTTTTTATATGAATTGGTCAAATTACTTTTTACTCTTAATATAGATTTTAAAGATTAATGTTCAACTGTGTTATTTCAGTTGCAATGAAGCAGTAACTCCGTCCACTTTTTGTCTGTTGGCGACAACTAGTGACGTTTTCACTAACCTCCTGGACTGCCCACCCAGATTGAATGCAAAATACGCGATACAGCGGTGGCTCATACAAAAAGCCAAAGTTGAATAGGGGGTTTAGTGTAAAGTGACCACACGTCCCGATTTTGGCGGGACAGTCCCGCTTTTTGGAGGCCTGTCCCGCGTCCCGCAGATTTTTAAAAATGTCCCGCTTTTTAAATGTACTGTAATATATAATAGAATATTTTTCCACATATTCCCATAAAATCTCCTCTTTTAATGTCACCCAATGAAAGTTTCAATACAAGGTGCCATTAAACGACCGGATTTTCTGAAAGATGTCAGAAATTTGCTTGGAAGAACTGCTTGGAATATCTTGAAGAATAGACATTTCAATTCGAGGTTATTAAAAATTTTCATTGGTTGACATTAAAAAAAGGAGATTTTATGGGAATATGTGGAAAAATATTATATTATATATTACAGTACATTTAAAAAGCGGGACATTTTTAAAAAACAGCGGGACGCGGGACAGGCCTCCAAAAAGCGGCAAACTGAAAGCGGCGGACTGTCCCGCCAAAAGCGGGACGTGTGGTCACTTTACATTTGTCAAAGTACTAGTAGGACTTATTTTTTTTAAATTAACGAACAGGTTGAATATTTTATTTTCAAGCTATTTTTCGTCTTATTATGTTTATTTGAATGTAACTACAAATAGTGAGGCCCCTTAATTTTCAATTAATTAAATTTATCTTTATTATTACCGCTAATATTTCTTGCACTAGCTTATACAAGCAACGCACTTCATGATTAAATTTAACTTAATTAACTAACACTTTCATAGTTTAATATTTTCAATAAATTAAATGATTGATTTAGTTAAATATTTGAAGTTACTGTTGCGTTTGTATCTGTTCTAATTAATGTTTAGTATTTATATTTGTGGGACGAATTAGGGTGGTCGGAATTATTGTGCAGGGAGGATTTTGGGAAATCAGAATTTATTTTTCTTGTTGGGGATTAAAGGAATTAGGGATTAATTGCGAGTGATGTTATTTTAAAAAGGTAATTAAGTTTTGATCAATTTTCTTAATTTAGTTTAATACTTTATTTAATTTAGAGTATAATTAGTATACATAATTTTTTTATCAGTAGAAATATCATTAATCTAATAACAGAAAAACTCATGTAGTATTTGCAATATTTTTTATAATAATAAAATAAAATTTGTTCATGATATATTTTTTTAATTCCTAGATGTTTCACGCTTTTTTTTCTCTTATTCTTTAAAATTCCATTACTGTAAAATGTATAGGCTTTTTAGATTAGTTTGAAATATCCTATAATTTTTAACTAAAAGCAATTAATACAGAACAATGCAAAACAATATAAACCCTTTCGCTGCTATGGACTGTTATAGTGGTCCAATTGATTTGGACTACTATATGGTCAGATGCTATGGACTGCTTTAGCAGTCTACCGAATACATTGTGGCTTTTTTAAACATAACAAAGAGATTAATAAATATATACACTCTGCTACCCTGGCTGAAAAACCCTTGTCTTGCCATTGTAGTCTACTAGATTAAAATGTACTTAATTTAATGAATTCTCTACAATGCTAACTGAATTGGCCTAAATGGATTAGATTGTACTTTCCATGGTCCACTTAAATATTATATTACAACTTGAAGTTGTCGCAATGCGAAGCCGCAACATGGAGTTGTCGCAACATGAAGTTGTTTCAACATGAAGTTGTTGCAACATGAAGTTGTTTCAACGTGAATTTGAAGATGAAATGAGGATTCGAGGTGAAAAGAAATTCTTCTCGTAGTTGAAACTAGATACATTGTTTCGATGAAGTCGCCTCGACATGAAGTTTTAGCAACATGACGTTGTTTTAATTTGAATTTGTTTCAGACAAGACAAGGCTAGATAGACAAGTTTACACGGACAAGACTAGACGGACAAGACTAGGAGAGACTAGATCACACAGGACTGGGATATAAAAGACTTGGACAGACAAGACTAGGGTATGTCCTAGGACAAAGATTAGGACAGACAAGATTAGGATAGACAAGACTACGATATACAAGACTAGAAAAGACAAGACTAGGACAGGCAGGACTGAGATATACAAGAATAGGAGACACCAGACTGAGACAGACAAAACTATGACATACAAGACTGGGACAGAGAAGACTAGGACAGACAAGATTAGGATATACAATAGTAGAACATACAAGACTGGGACACACAACACTAGGACAGAAAGACTAGGACATAGTGTGTCCACTCAAATCAACAAAAAAACAAAATTTGCTTAGAATAGAGATTGTGGTTTTTTTAAATTTGGCAATTTTTGCTAATTATTTTGACGTTTTCGTCCAATTTTGACATAAAGCAAAAGCATTTCGCAAAGTTTGTCCACTCAAATCAACAAAAAAAAACAAATTTGCTTCAAATAGAGATTTTGGTTTTTGAAATTTTGGCAATCTTTGCAAATTATTTTGACGTTTTCGTTTCTTTTGAAATAAAACAAAGGTATTTCACAAAGTTTGTCCACTCAAGTCAACAAAAAAAACAACATTTGCATCAAATAGAGATTTTTGTTTTTGAAAATTTGACAATTTTTCAAATTATTTTGACGCTTTCGTTCAATTTTCACATAAAACAAAAGTATTTCGCAAAGTTTGTCCACTCAATTCAACAAAAAAACAAAATTTGCTTCAAATAGAAATTTTGGTTTTTGAAAATTTGACAATTTTTGCAAATTATTTTGACGTTTTCTTCCAATTTTGACATAAAACAAAACTATTTCGCAGAGTTTGTCCATTCAAATCAACAAAGACACAAAATTTGCTTCAAATAGAGATTTTGGTTTTTGAAAATTTGACAATTTTTGCAAATTATTGCAAATAATACAAAGTTATAAAAGTATTCCGCACGGGCATAACGTAATGTTCAGAATATTGAGCACACAATGACGTCAGTTCAAAGAGTATTTCGCAACGAAAGGGTTAAGAGATAATCTGGTAATCATCTTTCAAAATCATTTTGTTATATTATAATATTTTTCTTGAAATTTGAGTTGTTTTGTTTGTTTGAATGGCAATTGTAATATTGCTACCAGTTTATAATCGGATTAGAAACGATTTCTGACTTTTACTTTTAATTTAAGCTTCGAATCCGCGCCAATTTCTACTTCTACATAGTACAAAGTTATAAGAGAGGTAAATTTAATTCCTTCAAACAGATTCAATTAATAACATAATTTATTTTTAATAATAAAGTTTATTATTTGCTTTTGGTCTTTGTGTGATTTTATTTAAACAGTTATGGAAAATAGGATCTTTCGTAATTATTATTGAAGTTCGATGCCACTAGAGAAAAAACAATAATTTGATTGCTTATAAAGTGTGAAATTAAACCAAAATAATATTAAACAGAATTAAAAACCAAGGGTTTTTACTACAATGAAGTAGATGAAGATGAAGATTCACAACTTTGTGTTACCAATAATATTTATAATACATGTGTTTGATTTTGAATTGTTATCTAAATTTTTGATCTATTACATATATTTATGTATATTAGATGTATTAGAGAAAACGAAATGTCTTACCTTTTACGAAGCTTGTACGGTGTTTGCTTGTTCAAGAAGCGTTATGTCATAAATTAGTGATATTGTTAAATTCTAGCTGTAGATTATATAATTAACTTTGTGCAAGCTTATGATACTAATAATTTATTCAATTGAAGCGTTATGTATTGATTGTATAGCGTTATAAAGTTTCTTCTATAATTGTTGTTTAACCAAACCAAATAACTTACGTTGCAGGTTTTGCAAAAAACCTAGCCTAAAGAGTTAGCTGCAATCCACACTTTTCGTCTCTGTTTTAATCAAGATATAGATAGATTCATTCTAAATGTTGCTGCTTATAAATTCCAGATAAATATCGTCAAGACAGCACACAAGATACACTATTTATAGAAAATGTTTAGCTTTTCAATTAAAATGTTATGTATATTAAGGCTTGTGCAACACAATTTCGCCAAGAAAACTAGAAATTAGGTTTTATTATCAATGACGGTTATCTCATTTTGCTAGTTTTACATTAAGAATACTCCCTATAAGATAATTGTAATATATTATTCTTTATAATGAAAACGCTTTATTTCCATTGAAATATTGTTTATTAATACTTATATTAACTAACATGTTATTAAACTCAACTTATATACTTAAAAACTAAATATTTTACACATAATGGTACTCAATTCAATAAAAATCATAATTGGGTAAAATTTTTGGCGCCGGTTTCCTGAAGTGTGTCACACAACATTCGTAAATCGCCTTAAAAGCTTTACTGAAAACATTCAATTTAAATTTCTTCCTCAACACACGGATGCATTCCTTCCACGTCACTGGCTTAACTTTAAGATTTTTCCACCACTTTGCAGCTTTTCCCTCCAGCAAAATCTCCATGTCTTGGATGGCTTTAAGGTCAGGTACATTGTGCTCGTATTTGTACACCGTCACATTATATAGGAAGTCCTCTATGTAAAGTCTATCCTCTTGTCCAGAAAATCGAATTCTGTATTTACTGAAGCCACTTGAATTCGGCGCGTTCAACAGGGAGAGGTCCATCAGTTCCAGGATTTCTTGGAAATGTTTGGACCTAGCTTCCATCGCCATTTCTCCTTTAACATTGGGATTCTCTTTAAATCTGTCCTTCATCATCTCGACGACTCTATTCCACGTGACAGGTTTTTTCTTTAGGTTCTTCCACCATAGTTTAGCTTTTCCATCGAGTAACTTCTCCAAATCTTGAATCGCTTTATTATCAGGGATGCCGTATTTCTCTTTGTAAGATGTGATCTTATTTAAAAAATCTTGGACGTTTGGAGAATCATAATACCCGGTGAATTTTGTTGAACATTTACTGAGCTGTGGATTCTTGGCTTCTATGTGACTTAATTTCATCAACTCCATGATTTCTTCAAACTGTTGGAACCTAACCGGTTTATCCATTTTATAAATATTTGTCCGAAGCTTATCAATAATCGCTGTTAATATTTATTGTTATAAATTATAAAATTTACTCATTTTTTGATTAAATTTAACTTTATTATTTCTGCGAATATTTCTAGCTGCAGATTATAAAATTAACTCACTTTATAATCAAATTTAACTGAATTTACTCTCACTTTAATATTTGTTATTCATGAAAGGATTGATTTAGTTAGATCAATTTAG